>CM046432.1:62212777-62528066 GCA_025506505.1 Flaveria sonorensis
GATATCTTGAAGATCAGTGTTAAATTAGCACAGTGAAAGCACTGTGATTTTGGTTACCAATGTGGGATTTGAGGAGTTTGTATAATTAGAGAGTGAACTCTATGATCATTTGTTGTGGTTTGGTTTAATTAGAGAGTGACTCTATGATCATTGTATAATTATGGTTTGTGATTTGCTTTAGTTTTTTGTTGATGTGGTTTAAGGTAAGGTTTGATTTGGTTTAATTACAGACTATTTTGCAGTCTGCAGATGGTAAAAAATCAAACAGTCTTTCTCTTGCAGACTGCAGACGTTTGGTCACCCTTCTCCTGCAGATGTGGTCCGCAGACTGCAGACATCGACATTTACTGCAGAAAAAAACAAACAACACCTTAAACTTTACAACGGTTTAGTTTTTCTCCCATCTAAGTTACACAATGTCGACTAAACTTGCAAGTATATGAACCATTTTCTCTAGTAGTCATGTGTTTCTCTTCCACTTAAAAGAAGATAGTAAATTTCATTTAGAAAATAAAACTAAATCTTAGTATTAGCTAAAAGCATACACAACTCCTAACAGACTTCAACTTTATTCCAATTTGATAACACATTATCAAAGTCTTCTTCCTGGAACTTCAAAAGAAAAAAAAGTAACGAAAAATACTAAAACCCACTAGAATTGTTAATTTATCATCTTGATGATACACGGGAAGTTTGAGTTAACAATGAAGGAAGATTTTCATAATGAAACAATGATTTTTCTCAAGTGGTTTGTTTGAAAGAAAAAAAAAATTAAGATGCCACTTGATCTTATTTCAACTTGTGATATTTTGATAATACCTACGTAACAGTTCTGGCATGAGACTCGTTAATCACTCTCTATATTTTTAATGTCGTTTTTCAGCTAGTCGGTATTTAACAAGGCGCTTACTTGACTAAATCACAATCCATTATGACGTGATAGAATAATATACTGGTATTTTTTCACAACCAACAATAATCGATTATTGTGTCTCGTGAGATAATAATGATCATTCCAATCTCACCTCAAACCATTGGCGAAGCTTCTTAGGGGCCAGGGCCCCCGCCCCCTCTCTTTTTTCCGTCAGTAGTGTTAATTTCGGGGTCGGCAGTGTAAATTTCCGGTCCGGTAGTGGAAATTTTTTAATAAATATAGAGTTCGCCCCCACCCCCCGTAAGACGTGGTTCAAGCTCCGTCACCACTCACAACATTACATTTAAAAACATATTTGCTAGAACCCGTCGTCGGTTATGGTTGCTAACACATTATGCACATGTGCTCTTGTTATTACCTCATTTGTCTTGAGTTACAAATCATGATCAAACAAATTCACATATTAACATAGCACCCCCTCTGTGTAATTTGTCACACAAACGTGTATCCCTACACATCCACATATAAGGTCCACATATAAGTTGTACTAATCCACATGACACATTATTTAATTAACACTAGACAAACAAAACATATTAATCATTATGGTTAAAATCTAGTTATTCCGAGGTGGACACCTAAATCTCTTACACCATAACCCTAGTATCAAATTGTGACACCTAAACTAATTTTTTTTTCAAAAAAGTTATTTTATGATATTTTCCATTTTTGATATGGAAACATGATTTACACTAATAGTTTAAATACGGATCATGTTACTAAAAAGATATGTAATTAAAAACTCTATAAATATCATAACCTCTTTACAATAGTATGAAAAGAGAGTTAACATGAATATTTATGTAAAACAAGGTGTACTAACTTATCTCGTTAACATATAATTCAAAAGTTAGACGAGTTTCACTATAACAAATTAAATATCAAGGCTTATGTTAGCCTTTACTTAAGCTTCATTTAAAGATACACATCACTCACCTTTAAAAAATAAAAAACTTTGACAATTTACTTAATCCACTGACTAGTAATAACTGTATACCAATTTAAGCAATGCTTACTTATATCGTCACTTAAATTATAATTGTACTACCAATTTAAGCAATGCTTTTACTTATATCGTCACTTACATTATTGCTCACATAACCATCATAGATTCACAATCGATCTACACTTAATTTACACTCAGGATGTTGAGCATCAGCTGTGGATGCAAAGATAACTCAACTAAACAAGCTTTAGTAACATCAATCGATGATTGGTAACCTCAAGTTCCACTCGAGCAACTAAAATTAAATTCACGAACTCATGTTAAGCAAAAACGATGTCAACTACTATCAAATCCTCAATATTAAACACACATCCTGATAGATTTCACATACCGATACAGTGATACCATACGTGACAATAAAATCACACATGACATAGATAAATTTATAAGACGAACATGCATACGACACCTGTCCAGAGATTCTAATAATACAGAAAGTAAGAAAGTCAGAAATCATATGATATAAATGTAACAATAATAATAATAAGAGGGTATGGTAAGGCTTTTATATGGAAGTTGAAGGGGGTAGTGTGTGGGAAAAGAAAGAATGTAATGGAAACAGATCACGTGTTGGCAACAATAAGACGGAATCGACAGGAGCCGCGTTCAACGCTCGTCACTTTCTCTCTCTTGGGTGGTAGATTAAGTCGTGTCGCCGAAAGGTAAAACCCCACCACACCCACACCAACACACACACACACACACACACACACACACCAGTCGTCGAAACCATTCATCTCTCTTCCGTGGGCTCATAGCTATCTCAACACTCCGGTCACTCAACGACAACCTAGGGTTTGTTTGCTGACTCCGATTGACGATCATGATGTTCATGATGACGCTGATGATGATATGATGGTGGTGGTGGTGATGGTAGGTGATGGTGATGAATTGAATTCGATTTTGTTTCGTTTGTTGTGTTTTGGAATGATGGAGGGTGGGAATGGGAGCTGACGGTGGGATTTGGAGAGGATTCAAGCGATTGGGGATGGTGCGGTGGGTGGAGGAGTGAAGGTGGAGGAGGTAGGTAGGGAAGTGGTGAAGCGGAAGCGAGGGCGGCCGCCTAGGGCTCAGGCGAAAGCCGGCGGCTAAACGTCCGATTGCTAAGAAGGTTGATGAGAAGGAGGAGGAGGAGGATGTTGTTTTATCTGCTTTGATGGCGGGAGTCTTGTGCTTTGCGATCACAAGTATGTTTTGGTTCTGTGATTGTTTTGAGTTTAATTGTTGTGTAGGTGATTTGGGGGTAGGTGGTGGATTTGTTTGAATTGCATGTGATCACTAGTTTCGTTTTAGGATGTGAATTTTACTGGTACTGATGATATTGAAGTTTCGCTCTGCTATTGTTTTTTTGGATCGGTGAATCAGTTAATCATGTGGTCTTGGGATTTTTATTTGGTGTAGGAATTGTCCAAAGGCATACCATCCAGCTTGTATTAAACGGGGACGAAGAGTTTTTCGAATCTGCAGCTAAATGGAATTGTGGTATGTTTCTATTTGTGATATTTCTATTGTTTTTCAACAGTTTTCTACCTTATTCTATGAATAAGGTGATGTGATTTTGCAATAGAAACTATTCGTGTAACTTACAAAAGCTACCAAGTTTGAGTAACTGGATTCTCGTTTTGATAAGCTAGGCGGGTTAGGACTTTGAAAACAATAAAGTTAGGCCACGTGTGTTCTTATTTAGAGTGCATGGGGAAAACCAAGACTAGACGCATGTAATGTGAATGGTTGGATCCTTGTAACTAAGTGCTTATAGGTAATGCATGAAAGCTTTAGGGTTTTGTTATGTACAATTGTATGCTAGGCCATTAGAATAAGAAATGCTGGATATGGTTTTACAACTTAGGTTAATAGGGTAATGTTATGCATAGACACTTTGTAAGTTGTATGTTTGCGCCTTTTTAACCTGAATAGTTCAAGTTAAACTTGAAAGGGTCATGGAATACATACATGGTAATGACGAGTCATTAATTTTATACACTGAGCAAATTTCTGTATATGTATTTGTACAATATTAGATTTTTAGATTTTACTGTCAAAAGGTTTCCATTTGATCATTTTGTTCTCTGTTTTTGACATTGTTTCTTAATGTCTAACTGTTAATGACTTAATGCATGGTTTTTAGTGTTGAATCTGATCTTTCTATCCTATTTTAGTTGCCTGTGTCAAACTAACTAACTATACTAGAAGCAGAAGCATGAATATTGAGCAAACGTGTTTCTATGTTAAAAGTTTAGATTGGGAAGTTGCATCAAGGTTTCGCCATAAAGATTAAAGGGTGTTTTTTTGAGCAAACAATTGACACTGGCAGCTGATTAATCATAGTGTGTTTAATGCTATTAACAAGGAGCAAAGGAGGGTTAGCTGAATGGCTATAAATCACTAGGGTAAGAGGAAAAGACGGGCCTTAGTAATAGCAAGAAGCATCACGGTTGATAAAGAAAGACTAATGGTGAAATAGACCATTTTAAGGACACGACTAATAGTAAATAGACAATTTTAAGGAGATGTGTAAAGACTATTTTTCTAAGTTATTTTTTTGCTGATAATTAGGGGCATGTAGGTAAAAGAGACAGTCTTTTGTTTGCTCTACGAATCTTTCTCTACATAGAATTAAAGTATTTGACGTATAAAAAGTATTTAAAAATCGGCAAGATATTATGACCTAATAAATGGTATCCTCATTGAAGTTCGGAGTAGCCTGCGGTCGTATAGCATAGCTTGCTAAGTTATTCAATGCCATTCCTTAAAATATGAAAAATTCTTAATGGACAATTGGACATATGTGGTTATGGATCTTCATTAATATATCAAATATCTAAGCTTTGTTATACGTTAATATACTGTATTCTACTTGTGAGCGAATATAAACAAGATGTGGTTAGAAAAGTATGCTGTTTCATTTTCTGATCTTTTTGTTAAAAGGACAACTATAAGCAGGATCCTATGATCAAATGGTATTCCCATTAGCTTTTGAGGTGCCGCAAGGTGGTAAGCTATCAAGGATTGCTAAACTATTAAACATCATATTGTTTGGATATGATGAACTCTTCTCTAGACATGTAGTTTTAGATTTCTTTATTATTTTAACATTTTTGACCTACTGGCTACTAACTAATTTTATAGAAGGCTTTGCTGTTGAGATTTTTGCGTCGGAACCTGCCTGTTCTAAAATCAGATTACTGTTTGTACAAGTTATCTAGTTCAGAAAAAAGAAATATAGTTGAGTAAGACCTGAAGTGAACAACCTCCAATTGTTATTATATATCCTGGAAACCCATCTTCTAAAATCTACGTCTACCATTTACAAGAACTAAAATGTTGGTTTTGATCTATTTTGAAATAGTTGAAAGGTTAATGAATTTTAGGAGAGGGTGCGGATGTGTCTTAGGTATGTCTCAGGGATTAGATTTCTCCCAACTTTTCTTAGTGGATTTTGCATGTTACTGTTTTAGTTTATTTATGTTTATGTGTTGTGTATGGTGATATACGTTGCTAGCTATTCATTCACCATGTTTTGTTAGTGGTAGCTTTTTGTGGTATATACTTTGGTTGTGTGTTCGTCTACGGTTGTTCTGTGTTATATACTTCTGCTGTATGTGTGTTTACGGTTGTTCTTGAGCCGGGGGTCTCTCTAGAAGCAACCTCTCTATCCCTAAGGATAGAGGTAAGATTTGCTTACATCCCAATTTCCTCACTCCCCAGACCCCACCAATAGCTTTTGCTATGGGTTGGATATACTAGGTATGGTTTGGTTTTGGTTGGTTTGAAATAGCTGAAAGATTCACTCAATTTCAATTTAATTTAATTGGTTGATGTAAACAAATTAGGAAACTGAATAGCTAATGGTGGGTTATATTCTTAAGGGTCAGCTGCAGCTTTATGTTTTCTATAGAGATGCTTCTATGCATCAAATCCAGTTTAGAATTTATTTTTCACAGCCTGGGAATTCTATCAACTATTTTACTGAATATGATCTGTCTTTAAACTTCTCAGTTGTAGTAGCTATTAGTTGTGTATATATTAGTAGAGCTGGTTGCTAAATTTTTGGTATTTATGTGAATTCCAGGTTGGCATATATGTAGTATATGCCAGAAGACAGCACATCATATGTGTTATACTTGTACATATTCATTGTGCAGAAGCTGCATTAGAAAGGCTGATTATGTGGGCGTCAGAGGTGATAAAGGCTTTTGCACTACATGCATGAAAACTATCATGCTGATTGAAAATAATGGTCAGGGTGAGGATGGGAAGGTATGCATGTTATTTCTACTAAACATACACATACATTCTCATATACATTGTTATTTCATTTAAGCGCACACACGTTTTATATTCCTCTAAATGTATAAAAACACATACACAGGTTTTTTCATTTAAAACACACACACACACGTTTTCCACACACGCGCGCACCACACACACACCACACACACACACTTGCGCTGTGCCTGCACACATACACACACAATACACATAAAAGTATCAGGTATACATATATGTATACACACATACGTATATATGTAAGTGTGTATATATAATTATATATGTGTTTGTGTGTGTGTGTGTGTATATATAATATATGATGTAACACATACGTATATATGTAAGTGTATATATATAATTATATATTTGTTTGCATATTATGATGTACTTCATATGCCCTAAAGCTTGCTTTTCTTAGGTTTGATTTTTTCTTCATTTTGCATACTTTGATGACCATTTACTGAAACACCAATTTATGTGATTGTTGTTTTGGACTGTGATGTTTTACTTTCCAGGTTCAAGCGGATTTTGATGATAAGCTTAGTTGGGAGTATCTCTTTAAGGTATATTGGGTTTACATAAAAGGAAAATTATCTTTAACTTTAGATGAGCTTACAGAAGCTAAAACCCGCTGGAAAGAAACTAGTACAGTTCTTCAACTCTTACATCAACCGGTGTACATAAGAGAGCTGATGATTTGAGGAGTGTTACATCAGCAACATCTATTGGTAATTTGGAGGAAGAAAATGAATCAAAAAGAAGAAAAAAGGATGAACAAATCAGTTTACCAAATGAAACTGTAAATATGGAAATACCTGTAATTGAAGAAAGTGCAACCACGGTCGGGCACGAGGAGTGGGCACCAAAGAGCTTTTGGATTTTGTGGCACATATGAAGAACGGTAGTACTGCTGTATTATCACGGTCTGATGTCCAGGCACTGATGATGGAGTACATACAAACGAAACATCTTTCTGATCCTAAAAAGAAAAATCAAGTCATATGTGATTCGAGGTTAAAGAGTCTATTTGGGAAACCACGTATTGTCAGAGTCAAATTTTGAAGCTTCTAGATCATCAGTTTGTAATAAAGAGGACTCAAGGAAGAGACGCGTCAACCGTGCTGCAGTAAAGGTTGACCCTGTTGGAACAGTGATAATATGCTGACTATGGGTAAAGATAAAAAACGTAAAAGCCGAGGTAAGGGAGAAGGGCACGTGCAACAGAATAATTTGAACGAATTTGCAGCAGTTGATGTTCATAATATTAGTTTAAATATTTGCGCCGTGATTTGATGGAAATTCTTCTTGAAGATAGTGATAGTTTTCATGGTAAAGTGGTTGGTGCAATTGTGCGAATAAGAATATCTGGTTGTGATCTGAAGCATGATATGTACAGACTTGTTCAAGTTGTAGGTATGCATTTTTAGATTCATTTACGAGAAATATTATTTGAAGTTGCTGGCTGTTTTTAGCTTAAATTACAACAAATCTATGCAGGTACAAGTAAGGTGGATATACCTTATAAAATTGACAGAAAGTTAACAGACATTACACTTGAAGTATTAAATTTAGACAAGAAGGAAAACTGTATCCATTGATGCAGTTCTGATCAAGAGTTTCCGAGGTGACTTATTAGTGTTTTCTCTCTCTCTCTTTCTCTCTCTCTCTCTACCATTTGATTTGTTTGTTTTTGCTTCTTACAGTCATTATACTAATTTGACAAGGAACTTTTTGTTACGTGTTAGAAATCGTGTCTATGTGTTCTCTCTGCCTCACTTTCCAAAATGGATAGGGTTTGGATTTTATATCCATTAATCTATAAAGTAGAATGATGACGTCAAAGTTGAAAAATCTATGCGGTAGAATGATGTCGTTATTGAAAAATCAATACGGTAGAATGATGACGTCAACATTGAAAAACTCACCTTGTTCAGTCTACAGCTTAAAACTGAGATTCTTTCTTGTAGACCTGCCAATGGATAGGATATGGATCTAGATCTAATACTGTTAACCTTTTTTTTTGTAATCCGTGGGTTAAAACTTGTTCATTAATTCAGTATATTGATCTGTTCTGGAAGATCAATACTTTGGTCGATCCATGATCCATATCGAGTGATCCATTTATATTAAAGCAATTTTGTTTTTATTGTTGTAACACTGAACTTCTAGTTCACTGTTCCCTACAATTGTAAAATATTTTTTGAATCGTAACTTATTTGCAACATTGTATAATGTAGAAAATGTGTTGATATTTTCTATGACAATTTAAGGGCACCAGAGTTTGTTTTTGTTTAAAAGCTTAATGGACTACATGACACCATTTTTTAGTATATGTTACCATGAAAACTAACTTTTCGAACTTAATTAATCTTGCTAAACAACAAACTTATCAGAACTTGACTTTTTATGTGATAGATGTGGATAACACAAACCTTAAAAAATGACTTGTTTTGTGACGATTTATTTTAAGTGTGGTGATGTCTCTAGAGTTAAAGTGTTCTAAATTATTATTAGTTCTATTACAAAAATATAAAAGAAATCACGTATACAAAAATAGGGGTTGTTAGAGGGGGATGTGGCGTTTGACATGGCGAGGGGTTTTGGAGGGGGTGGGGAGTTGGTAGTTTAAGTGTTTAACCAAATAAAATTTAATGGTTTGATCTTCTAGTTAGATTAGTGGGATTATAGTCAAGTCACGTTCTATTTAGTAACAGGGTCAGGTCATACTCTATTACTAACCAAGTCAGATCACAATACATTTATATGGGTTTTTGGTGTAATCATTCATTAGGTCAGTACTGTCCAAATCTGACCTGCTGACTGCCTACTTACATGCACAGCACATGCACTTATTTATTTCCTTTTAAACCAAATACCAAACTTAACCATTTTAGTAAACTCCTGATTGCTGAGAAGATCATGTGTTCTTAGCCTTATGTAGACTTACCATACTGGATGTTGATGTTGTTGAGTACTGACAGAGCCAATGTAACACTCTTTCTGCCACCAATATGCATCGTAGGTAGTTTTTCTTTATAACCGAGCACATGCAATATTATTGATGTTCTTTATAGCAAGTTTATCTGAATTTAGTAACTACCTAAGGCATTTCAAGATAGAGGCTTGGTTTCTGGAGTTTGGATGTTCAAAGACCTTTGTGATAAAAAGTGTCCTGTGTTACCATATATGATAGTTTAATCACTGGGATTTTTTAATGTGCCTCATGCTTGTAAAGCCATGGATACAAGCTAATGAATTCATATTTGTTAAGCTTCTGGTTGTAAACTTGTTACAGGTTCACTATTGTTGCTTAATTGATTTATCTGCCTTTTTCTAAACATTTTCATGATGTCTTGTAATATTTGTTCACATCTTTTGCAGGAAGAATGCAGACGTCTACAACGAAGTATTAGATGTGGGCTTGTAAATCACTTACTGTAGTAAGTATGCAATGCCTATCAAAAATTATATTCTCAACTTCTCCCCAAATTTCTGATTTTCTTGCACTTAATTATTATGGTCTTTTTACTGCTGATTTTTTTACTTGCTTTAGGGTGAGATACAAGAGAAGGCCATGGCCCTGCGGTCGGTGAAACTAAATGATGTGAGTTATTTCGCTGCTTTGATAGACAGATTGTTCTGTTAGTGTTAAAGTATTAACAATCAGAGTTCATATTAGTTTTTCTGTTTGGCTTAGTATACTAATGCTTTTTGTTATGTGATCTAGTGGATCGAAAGGGAGATCTCACGGCTCAATCATCTTTGTGATGTAGCAAGTGAAAAGGGGCATAAGAAGGGATATCCTTTTGTAACACCCATATATCATAATATATAATGTATATGTATATATGTATGTATATGTACTTTTCTTTCAAATAATTGATTGGCTGATGACTTCCTAGCAAATGGGTAGAGTTAGAAAGATGGAATTGTGGAATTTCTTAACTAACCCCCACTTATAGAGAATGTGTGGAGAAAATCCAACTTTTGAAGACACCTGAGGAGCAAGAGCGCAGATTAAAGGAAATCCCTGACATTCATTTTGATCCAAAAATGAATCCAGATTATGAATCGGATGATACGGAGGAGTATTTTAACAAAGAACAAGGTTTCTTCATCTCCCTTTTAGCATATAGCTTTGATATATTAGATCCTTTTCATTTCTATTGTCAGTTTTTAATAGGCAGTAGTGTGATTGAACTCTACAGGAGATCACATGGAGTCAAAGTATTCTGGCAAGAATTCACGCCGTCCTAAAAAGAAAGAAAGTCGATCACAGAAAGATGAGAAACCCAATAACCAAACCACCACAACTTCCCTAATTGTTAAGGAAGGATCTGCATTACCTATTGAAAAAGATGCACCGGCTTCAACTTTGGAGAGCTCACCACACGAGGCTGATTGTAATGGTTCTACAATCACCAAATTGGATCACCATGCCACATTAAGCTCGTCTCTATCCAACAGTGCACCAGAACCAATAGTTTCCCCTAAGAACACCTCATTTCCTAATGACACTGTGTGGCATTACCTTGATCCAAATGGAAAAATTCAAGGGCCATTTTCCCTTGTACAACTTCAGAGGTGGAGTACAACTGGATACTTTCCTGCTGAAATGAGGATATGGGCGAACCGTGAGGAAGAGTCCCTACTTTTGACTGATGTATTGGAACAGAAGTTTCACAACCAGGAGAATATAACTGCTGCTAAGAAAGTTGATAATCACACTGAGGGTGTAAATGTTGGTGGCGAAATTCCATCATCAACCATTGTTGTGTCTCAATGTGTTCCAAATCTTGTCAATCATGAGAAGTTATCTGACAGTCAATCTTTTGGACAGAACTGGAGTGCTAATAATAATAGTAATAACTTGAACTATAACCCCCCAAGTGTTGAGTCAACTGTACAGCTTGACACTTCAAGTATGCCTGCTCGGGATACAGAGAAATATGAAGTTGATACTAAGCTTGCTCCTCCAGCTGTCATTGATTTGCCTGGTCCTACACCGAAGAAGATGGTGGATGAACAGGAGAACATACAATCTGTGCTTGATTCGAAAGTATTGGTTCAATATTCAGGGAACAACCCCCCTAGCTGGAGTAGTGCTTCAAGTCTAGTAGTTGGTGGGGCCAAACTTCCAGTTTCTGCTAACGGTTTTGGTGGATGTTCTTCTACACCAGACAAACGTGAGGAATGGGACTCAGGGATTGTATTAGAGGTGGCTGCAGATCATGTAGCCACTCCAACCTCCAACATTGACCAAAATGTTAATCCATCACAGCCAAATTGTAATGATTTTACATGGCATGGGGTGGGGGAGATGATTGAGTTTAGCACTTTAGCAGAGGAATCAGTTTCAGATCTGTTGGCTGAAGTCGATGCTATGGAGTCACAGTATGGATTGCCTTCACCTACTTCGAGAAGGAACAGTTTTGTTGATGATTTGTTTAACGGGTCGTTTGATGAGTTCAGTCCCACCCCTGATCAGGGTACGAGAAGTGATGGCTTTAGCTCTAGTGGAGATGTACAACTGCCTTATCAGTCAACCACCACCCCAGATGAAAATCTAGTTGGCTCTTCTCAGAGTAACAATATTAATTGCGCCTTTGATTTTATGAAAACATCTAATGGCTTGCAACAACAGTCGTTTATCAGCCCTGAGATAAATGGTCAGACGATTGGTGTCTCTCAGAAAACAAATTCTGGGAGTATGGGCTTCAAGTGGCCGGAAATGGAAAGGGTCCCTCAGGGAATGATTGACATAAACAGATCTGCTAAGGCTGATGGTGATGAGGGCGAGGTGGAAGCAAAAACGGGTGATATTCAATTTAATGTGAAATTGGAAAATGGGAATCACATAGTTCATCAGCCCGTTGCATCACTTGATAATGACAGAGTAGGTGGTGGCATTGTACCTAATCTGGAACCGGCGGTGAAAATGAAGTCGAGTGAACATCCTAAAGAGATGCAAGCACCGAAGCCCATTGGTATTGGTGCAAAGTTGGTGACTAGAGTTGCTCAGATCAAAGGGTTGGAAGTTACAACCAACCAGCCACAACCAATGTCACCACCACCACCTCCTCCGCCACCTTTGACTCTAGGATTGGATCCATACGACCCAGGTGACTTGGGATCAGAAACAATGCAAGGTAACAATAAGTTCAACAGTACAGGAAGACCAGGTCAAGTAACAAACACAAAGACAAACACAGGTCTGAGTTGGAACATATCTTGGGACCCGGACCAGCGGAAGTCTAGTGGTGAGAAGCATAACAGTAGTAATAGTCCAAGAGAGAGAAGTCATCAGGTTGAGGAATCAGGATATAGCAGGAACAGTAGGAGTTCATGGAACAGGCAATCATCATTTGGTAGTGATAGTGGTGGTGGCGGTAATTCTAGGCCGGCAGGGAAAGGGCAGCGCGTGTGTAGATATTATGAGAGCGGAAGGTGCAAGAAGGGAGCCTCCTGCAAGTATCTGCACCCATCACCATGAGGCTCAAGATGGTGGTTTGTTGATCCTTTTTGTATAATCAATTAGTTATATGATATATAAGGCGTGTTGTCAGGTGAAGTTAGCCAGTCTGCTGAATTTGTTAGTTTTGATGTGACTTGTCTCGGTTAAATTAAATTTTACCGTCGATATGATCAAATACAATTCTCTTGTCTTTTCGGGCTGGTTTTGACGAGATTTTTGGCTAAATCGGTAACTACAGAATTTGTTTTGAATAAGCTAAACCAAAGCAGTTTGGTCGAACCGGCAAATACGGTGTGTGAATGAACTATATTAAAGCAGTTTTGGTTTGTTTAAACATCACTGGTCGCCTGGTCATAGGTTTTTGGTCCTAATTGAGACAAGTCTATACGCTTATCTCCAATGATCATGATTTGTACGAATTTTTGGTTTCAGTTGGATATCTAAATAATCATACCAGATATTAAAGCAAAGCCTTGTAATATCAAATATCATAATGTTAATGTTTTTGGTTTTAGTAAAGCCAATTTTTAAGTAAAATTTCACTTTTAGTCCTATGGTTTGATCCAAATTACTAGATACATTATTCTTTTAGATCTTTTATTTGCACTCTTCCCTTAATGCCATCCATTACGAAGGTTAGTTAGCCCCTTTGCGGTCGCCCTCTAACTGTCTGGGTATTTTAATCATTTTTGTCTAACAAATGTGAACAAAAAACCCTTTTATCTTCTACAATCGCTTTAAACCCTTATTCAAGCACACTTTTTCACTGTTGTCATTGTGGTTTGAAGCTCTCGATTAGAAGGGCAAAGTTGAAGACTAAAAATGTGTGCTTTAATAAGGGTTGAAAGCGATTGTGAGAGAGAAAATGATTTTTTGTTCGCATCCGTTGGACAAAAATGACTAAAACACCTTAATAAAAGATAAAATAAGAGACCGGTTATTGGGACACCCCATAATTATGAATCAACACCCCAGATTTCTATACAGATCGTATAATACTATATGCATCATATAGGTGGGTCGTATAACACTATATGGAGCGTATAACCCCTCTGACGGCCCCCTGAATTTTTACTCGTAGTTAGTGTTGAAACCTGCTATACGCGTCGTATAGCCCTATATGTGTCGTATAAGACTATATGGTGTATAGCCCTCTAACAGCCCCTGAATTTTTCGACCCTGGTGTCGATTTATAACGTGTGGTGTCTTTATATATCGACCCTAAAAATAATAATAAGAATGTCCACACTCCACATGGTCTTAAAATAACTAAATTTATTAACATAAAAAACAATAAGCTGCGACCGGAGACATGCAAAGGTGGTAGTTATTTGGAGTTGGGCGTGAGAATGTCACCGACACTAATACAAACGAAGAAACGTGCAGCCGGAGCACTGTTTGCGTTGGCCCTTAACCAGGTTCAGATCCACCAGACCCGTCCGTTGGGCAGTGCCATCGGATCCGATTCCTTCTCCAACGATCGTCGCCTTTGGGTCCACGAGTCATCCGGTCTCCTACGCCCCATTTTCAGGCCAGTCTCCTTGTTCCATCATTAACCCTTACGTACTGTTTCTTCTTCCACTACATATACTCACGCTTCAAATTACTATTTCACTTTAATCATCACTGATTGATATATTTCGGTAAACAAAATTTAAAATGCTAGTAGATTGGTGAAGTTGATAGCTAATGAATGTATGACATATAATTTCCCTTTTTAATTTAAATTGCACATCGCTGTTCCCAAAATTATGAACTTTTTTTGATCTAATTAACTTGTAGGCAGAAATCTAACTTGTTTTTGAATCTAGGTGATTCGCTAGCAGATGTTGGCAAGTCTTGGCAGAACCTAATGATGAGGTGGCGATAATCTAACTTGTAGGCAAAAAGTTCCTTGTTATCTACTACTGGCACTAGAGGATGTGAATAGTGTACAACCTATCGTAATTTAACGTTTACATGGATAAACTATTCACATCTTTACCAGTAGCAGGTGACAAGTGTTTTTTGTCGCCTTATCTCTGGCTTCTGTCAAGAATTGCCATGTAGGTGAGATTTGCTAGTTGAACTAGCGGATTGCCTGGATTCCAAACAAGTAAGATTTTTGCCTAAAACCATGTCAAGATTGTATACCCACCTGGGTTAAAACCTCTTTTTGAAAATAAGACTTCCTTTTCTTTGAATTATTATGTCACGAATTCCTCAAGATTAATGCTCACACAACAAAAGTGAACCCTAATCCTAATTAAATATGTGGAATATTGAACTTTACTAATGTTTTGGGAAGTTTTCAAAAGAGTTAAAGATGAAAGTAAATTTTGGGTCAAGTTTTAGGAACAGGTTAAGGAAAGAGATTTGACACTGTTATGTTGTCCCAAATGTGGTAGTGGATGAGCCTCAAAAGTGGGCAACAAATCCTTGTGCGGGTCATGAACTGAAAAAACAACAATCATGACGGTTCATTGCTTGGCGCTCGACCAATCACGAAGGTTTGCCAAAGTCTCATTTGCTTCAGGCAAAAATGAACAGTCGCAATCTTTTACGAATTCATTTATACTTGTTAGAAAGGGTGCTAGGCCAAACTAACATCCATTTGGCAGGGCAGCTTGAGGCTTGTAAATGCATATTCTCTCCTAAACTTTTAACAATAGAAATAACATATAGAATAAATGTCCAATATCTGTCCCTATTGTATCGGAAATACTCCCAACTTTGTTGCTATAGAAACAAAGTGCTGGTACCTAGAAATCCTTGCAACGCTCAAAAGTTCATCGAGGTTGTCACCTGCAGATAGCTTGATAGATAACAGTTTCTGAATGTAGTGATTTCTGATTATCTGATGAAATGAGTTATCTAGAAGTTAACGACTTTTTTTAGGTATGTATAGAAACCATCACTGTTGGAGTCCTTATCTACTCTTATTGAGATGATACCAAAGTAATGTTGAAAATGGCTCATGCCATCGTCGCACATTGGTGACAGCAAGAAAAGTTAGGGGTGGGCGCAACTTCTAAAGTTTAAGTTTATACATCCCTACTAAGAAAACATATAATATGTATATTCTTTTATAGTTGATGACCATCAATGGTTTATTTATCTTCTTGAGAAATATATTACAAAGGAGATAGAAATTACAACATGTTTGTTTTATTGATCTGTCTCAAAATACAACAAAAGGTTTGTATTTTCTTTTTCTCGATAAAATACTCTGTCTCTCCCTCCACACACAAAAAAAATTAATAATAAGAAAATGAAAAAATATAATACAGTTGATGTTGTTGGACCATGTGATTAAAACTGGAACCTTGTTAATTTTGTCTGTTCTTTAGGTATTATTATTTTTCAGTTAGCTATTGTAGGGCAAAATCGTAGTAAAATAATTTTTAGTAAGTTATCGAAATACAATTCGCTATCCATAGTGGATAAAATCGTAGTGACACACATTCACACCATTATGCATCTGCAATGCCTGATGCTAGGTTATATGTAAAAGTTACAGAGACATGTTGGATCATTTGTGTTTGGATGGTGATTCTGTTTTCATATGTGTATCTTTGTCAAAAATAGGTACCTAGACATTGACAGTGCAAACTGGCCTGATCTGGAGACAACTGCTACTAGTTCTTATGTGAAGAATCATGTTGGATCAGTATGTTACTTCACACATTTTGCATTACTCTCTAAAATAGTCTCCTATTGTTCTTTTCTGAAATGTGGATATACAACAGTTCTTACGAGTGCTCGCAGAAGAAAGCGATGACCCTTCTACAAAAGTGGAAGAGCAGGAGCTTGCATTATCCAAAGCTGTGGAAGCAATGGAATCGAACATAGGCACATCTCCAGAACATTATGAGAGAAAAAAAGAAAAGCATCGTGCATACGCACATGAGTGGCGGGAAAAGTTCTTGGTTGATGAATCAGTGGCTGATACCAAAAAACACCTTCAAAAGAAAGAAGAAAAGGATTGCAAGTCACCTTGGCCTGAACAAGTGCCCACCGCATCCACCTGTGAAGTCGAAGAAAAAACCTTTGAAGAAGCAAAAATGATAGGTAACCGTAAAAAAGTGGCGGTTTTATATGAGCTCCTTTCAGCTTGTTTGGCAGATACAGCTGGAAATGATAACAAATCTGAAAGATCACTAGAAGGGTATGATGCGCGTCATCGTGCTGCTTTGAGGTTGCTGACAACTTGGTTTGATATCAAGTGGATCAAAATGGTTGGTTCGTGTTTGTGTGGTGATATGAAGTGGCATCACTGATGTCCCTTTTAACCCAAATGTGTGTTTTGTTTTTACAGGAAGCGATTGAGGTGGTTATTTCTTGCTCTGCAATGGCTGTATGGAAACAAGGTGATGGGAAAGAAAATGAGTGCACATCAGATGATTCATGGGAGAAGTGGAAACGTGGAGGTCTCATTGGAGCAGCTGCCATAACCGGTGGAACCTTAATGGCAATCACTGGCGGTATGATCCTTATTTTCTCGTAGAGCTGTACATATATAAATGGGCTAATTGTATAAAAGGTAATCAACTTTTAATAAGACAAAAAGAAATCAATATTTTAAAAATACGGATCTAAGGTAATCTGGCCCAGTCAAATTGATGACGTGGCAGCTGAAGTGTCGGCAACGTTGACCATGCTGACTTTTCACTATCTTGGTGCCTGGAAACCATCAAAATGGGAGATACCTTAAATCCTAAATTTTGAAACTTTGATGGCTTTCGGTGGTAAAGAAAGTTGGTTACATTTTATACAATTTGACCCATTTAAAGTTGCAGCTGTTGTATGACATTCATTTCTTCAACAGGTTTAGCTGCTCCAGCAATTGCTTCAGGAGTTAGTGCTTTAGCACCTACATTAGGCACCATTATGCCAGCAATCGGAGCTGGTGGGTTTGCTGCTGTTGCAAGTGCTGCCGGGAGTGTTGGAGGTTCTGTTGCAGTTGCTGCATCATTTGGAGGTGATGAATATGAATCATAAAAATATTGATTTATTATCCAGAAGTAGAATTTAAGATTTATGGTTACCTTTTATTCTATGTGTATCAACACTTGATTGATTTTGATCCAGCTGCTGGGGCTGGACTTAGTGGAACTAAAATGGCTAGAAGGACTGGAAGTGTGGATGAATTTGAGTTCAAAGCTATAGGGGAAAACCATAATCAAGGCGTGAGTTTGTTTTTAGCCTGTGTTCCAATTTCTTGAGGAATATATGACAACACTCGTATAACATTTTCATTATAGATAAAGGAAATACTTATGAAATACAAAATCAGTCTGTTCTAGAGAGGCTTAATTCAACTGTAATAAAAATAACTTAAGCATACCATCTATTCCTTACTAATCTCTAATATATAAATGTAATTACTCATGATAATAATTTAGTTTCTACTTTTCTTTAATGTGATTACCATATATAATATATAGTAAGTAATATGATAATATATAATTACTTGTTGCTGTATATTCTGAGTCATTTAACCTTGTGTTCCTAGAGGCTGGCAGTTGAAATCACGGTTGCAGGATTTGTGTTTGAGGAGGATGACTTTGTGAGGCCTTGGGAAGGTCAAGATGATAACATGGAAAGGTATAGTTCACTGTTGTCAGTGTCAATAATCTGCACATATAATTAAGGAAATCGAAAGTAATAGTTTTTAATCAATTATTCAGGTATGCACTACAGTGGGAATCTAAGCATCTGATTGCTGTAAGCACAGCAATCCAGGACTGGCTTACATCAAGTAATATATGATAACTTTGTCAGCGGCTCCAATAGGCTGAGTGATAACAATAGTTGAGCGTATACTCATGGTCAACACATGATGTAGGAATTGCAATGGAAATGATGAAACAAGGTGCTATGATGACGGTACTAAGCTCGCTTTTGTCGGCTTTAGCATTGCCTGCCACATTACTCACTCTCACTGATATCATTGACAGCAAATGGTCTATTGCAGTGGGCAGGTTGTCCATTATAGTTATTTCACTCTGCCTATTTTCCAATTTTGAATTTACTTTCCACATTTGACTTTTGTTCCTCCACCAGATCTGACAAGGCTGGAAAACTGCTTGCTGAAGTGTTGCTGAATGGATTACAAGGTAACAGGTACAATTATAAATCAGGTTACTGTATCTTCTTAAAAGTTTCAGAAGATGAGTAAGAAATCTGACTATTCGGTGCTTACAATTTTCAGGCCTGTGACACTAGTAGGTTTCTCACTTGGCGCACGTGCGATATTCAAGTGTCTTGAGAATTTGGCTGAAACTGGTCATGGTAATTGGCACTGGTTTAAAAACACCTGTGTTTCCAATGATTTTAGAACTTTTAGAGTAGCCTGCATCTTTTTTTCGACTTTCAGATGGAATTGTGGAAAGAGTTGTTCTTCTTGGAGCACCGGTTGCTATAAAAAATGAAAAATGGGAAGCTGCTAGGAAGGTGTGAAGCATGTTATGTGCTTTCAATCTCTGTATTACAAGTCACTTACAGGCTTTAGCAGTGATGATGCGATCTTTTGCAGGTTGTGTCTGGAAGATTGATTAATGCTTATTCCACAAATGATTGGACGCTTGGAGTAGCTTTTCGAGCCAGGTACGCATGATATTCCAATTATTATACGCTATATTATTCTGAATGAATATTTCAAGTTAATCATGGTGACAATTAAACAGTCTCCTTAGTCAAGGATTAGCCGGAATTCAACCTGTGGATGTTCCTGGAATTGAGAATGTAAGTTCTGTATTTCACTATTACCCTTTTTATTTGCTGTTCAAGATTTGGTCTGACCTATAAACCGTCATTCTGTGTTGTGGCTGCAGGTTGATGTTACAGAACTCATTGAGGGCCACTCTTCGTATCTATGGGGTACCCGAGAGATACTAGATCGCCTTGATCTCGATGCATATTATCCTGTTTTCACAGTCAGTCATACAAAGACTCACGACACAAATTAGTTCTGTGTACGCTCTGCCCTTTTCAGCTCAAAACTTTATAATGATCCGTCATTTGTAGGTTGTTTGTGTGCAACTTTTAGTAGTTTTACTTGACTTTCATTTTTTCATATAAACCAGAATGACCAAAAAGCATATGTTTTCATAAGGCTAAATATCTGACTACCTATTAACATTTCGATCTTTTTCAGACCTGCTACGAAGTATGGACCGAGGCAACTCACTGTTATAATTTTTGACCTTTAAAGACTATACACTGTCGTAAGCAACATTCACAACATGAACACTGTGAAATCTAACTTGGACAAATTCTTGATTGTATTCTAGAATTTGAAGTACTAATGCCCAATACAATCTCTCGTGTGGAACACAATGCACAAATAGATATATTCTTTATGATTGTTTGTAGACTGAAACCCGGATATGAGTTTGCTTGACATCAACACACATCAACACTAGTGCCTAGTTAAATATGTGTGGTAACAAAAAAATTGGATCATACAAATGACTAGTGTTTGAAGAAATTGTAGCATATGTGTGGTAACAAAGATCTTTTCACTTCTCACTCAAACTCATATTACTATACTTAATAGGAATGAAAACACTATTAGTGAAATAAAAAAGATCCGCCCTTTCCCATCTTCATCCCTTGACTCTGTTTTATACGTACCTAAAATCTTTTTTAACTTATAATATGTCAGTAATGCCGCTAAACAACTTAACACCTAATCATGTCTTTGTGTAGGATATGACCACAAGACAGATGATTGGCTATCGGCATGAGTTACATTGACATTACTGCAATGGCGGATATCAACCCTCACTTTTGCTATTCTGGGGTCATCCATCTCTTTTAAAGGTAATGAAGCTAGCACGTAGGGTTGATTAGAGTGGATTCATCTCTTTGTACAGACTGATGCGTGAGGTATAATATTTATTGATGATTATTCTCGATACTAGTATTTTCTTGAAGGAACAATGTTTACAATTTGTTGGATTTTTTATGCTAAACTGAGTACCCCATAATGTATCATTTTGTTACCAAGCTTTTTCCATAGGCGGTTATCGAAGATGATCCCTTTCAATTCATCATTGATCATCTCTATCAATAGAAACAAAGGCATTGATGGTTATTTATCCCTTTGCAACATGATCACATTATTTCATTTGAGTGCGGCTTGTATTTATTTTAAATTGTTTAGGGGTATCCTCTCATAATCAAAGAAACAAATCTCATCTTGATTACTTATTATTCAACAATTTCTCTCACCATGCCCACATAAAACTTTATATAAGCTTTTCATGGATTGAAGTTTGAAAATGTCAAAGCACAATGTTCCTCATCATTACATCAATCAACATCTTGTAGGTTTTGAATGAGTGATGTTATACATATCCTTTCTAAACTATAACCTTTTCAAATAGTTAATTGTTTTTTTTATGTTTTTTATTTATCGTATCACTTCTTAATATGTTAAACTAATAATCTTAAGTTTTATCTATTTATTATTTCTTTTAGTCTTTATTATTTTTTTGTCTTTTATTGTTTTTATTGGTAGTAATTTTGGACGTTCAAAAAAAGCCGAAAACATAAAATAACCAAAAACCAAACTGTATCCGTAACCGAATAAACCTAATCATATTGTGAATTCGGTCTATGGTTCGGCTACACAAAACCGAATAATAAAGTAATGGCTTAATAGGTTTAATCGGATAACCGAACCGAATAAATTGGCTTAAACGGTTTAATGGGTTGAATTTATTCATTTACGTCTATTTTTAATTCTAAAAGATATTTTTAATTATTTGTCGAAAGTTTTTTTTCTAACTTAAATAATTTATTTTAAATTTTATAAGTTTTTTATGTTTAAATATGTTTAATATCATTATATAAAAAGTTTTTCAGGAAAAAAAAAAGTTTTTTTCTAAAACTAAACATTTTTTCAAAATAATATGACAAGTTTTGAGACTGTTGGTTGAGGGAGTAGTATGACAAGTAATAAAAAAGGTGCGTATTGCCTAACGGTTTTGGATTTCATATGACTTGGATGGCTTACCGAATCATCTTGTAATCACTTTCAGATTAAAATATTTTGTGAGAGAAGTTTTACGCAAAGAACAAGGCTTTTGTGTGAAAATTGAAGTGTTATTTCATTGGATGTACCACATGATTCCTTTGTACAGGTGGAAAACTCATACAATGAAAACGCTACAACTCTTCATGAAAGAGTATGATTGCTAGGTGTTATAACTATCAACAAATGACACGTTATGCCTGTTAAAAAAATGGGAATCATAAGTGCGAAGTTATAACTGATCGTGTAGTTGCTACCGATCAGAAATACCACTCACGGGTGGGTTGGTACTGATCAGTTGTGCAGATGCATAGTTGCAACTAATGGTTAAGTTATCATTGATTAGTTGTTAATAATCATCATTCCCAAATAACTTTTCATCGGTTATGTGAGCCTAATGAAACGTCTAGTACATGACTAAAATGTCAAGTAAAATTGTCTCGCCAATTAGCTCCACCTCACTAGGGTGTTGCCAGTTCTTTTTTCCGTCCATGTTTCTTTCAAGTTTTAGTTCTTTGTTTCTTTTTTTTGTTCTAGTTTCCTTCCCTGTTCCAAATCTAGATCTATAGCTTTTGAAAAAAATACTTTTGAGACTACTATTGTCCTCACTGTCACCACCATGTGACCAAAAAACTCTTAGACCATCCCCAATAGCAAATTCTTGGGTTTTTTTTTCATATCCACATGAATGTTTTTCCTTAATCCCTATTGTAGCGTATTGTTTTTAAGTCAAAAGTTCATCTTCATGAATTTGTAAAAACAAGTGGTGTGTCATTTATTTGTAGGTGGGTGGGGCCAAAGGTTGGAATTAATCAAAGAGAAACATATTTATGTATATTAAATTATAAAAGGCCTTTTGAGTTTTTTTATTGTTGTTGGCCGTCTGTTCAATGTTCCAAAACATCTGTCTATTTCTATCTCGTGTTGACGTTGTTCATACTTGGTTGTTTTCATGTTCACTGCCGGAACTCTTGTTATGCTGATTGCTCAATTGAACTTCTTGGTTGCTCTATTATTCTTGTCAATGCTTGGTTGTTCATGTTCGTGTTACTTGTGCTTTGTTTTTGTTCCAATTGTCGCCTGATTATGTTTTGATTCTGGTTTTTGTTTAGCTTTCTTGGTACTATCCCTGATCCAATTTACCGTCCTTGTTTCGATTATGGTATAATAATAAATAAATAATGACGTATAAAAAAATTATGAGCGTTTAAAAAAGATAAAGAAAATTTGATAAGAAAAAACAAAAAAATGATCGGCTATTTCTATCTTTCACCTCCACCATTTTAAATAGCCTCTTTATGACGCGGCGGCAATCTATCCTCAAAGGGAAGCTGAATTAATTGATTAGATAGATCTTTTTTTTTTGTGATTATCTCATCTAGCTTTTTGCTAGTAAGATAAATTGTACTTCCTTTGACTTTCAATAAAATTTAGTTGTTCAAAAAAAATTAATTAGATAGATAAGTTGTTTAATATTTTATATTGATACTTTTAAATAATAAATAACATTTTTAATTGTTTCCGCAAGGTTTGACGGCTAGCATATAATAAATAAAAAACAGGTATTCATGACATATAAATAAGTGGATGTTATGGGTTCAAACTTTACTCTGGCTAGGGGGTTTTTCAGCAATAGATTTCCACCTGAGGGGTTGGGGTGCGGTGGCTGGAAAATGAATAAGTGAGTCCGATTAAGATAACATCTATACTCCGAATTAGGATAGCACACTTACCGTTCAAAAAATTAAATAAATAAAAAACATGTCGAATATTTAAGTATTCCCTAGATCATTATTTATTAATAAAGTTAAAGGACTCCACATTTTCATTCTTATAAAAAGTAATGATGTGGATTTGAAATGGTGCTTATGCTTTGTGAATGTTTATAATTTTTTTAATATATTCTTTTAGATTCATTATTCATCCATAATTTGAAATCTTATTTTTCAGAAAGAGAAATAATTTGGTAATAAAACATATGTTGAACAGCTATGGTAATAGAACATATGCATCTTAGTTCAGCAACTTTGGAACAAAAACTCGTCTCCTTTGTAAGATGATCAAAATTTAATATTAAAATCAACATGTAAATGTTTTATGACTATCATCTTGTGTACATATTTATCAATAAGAAAAAAATAATGATGGCAAAAATTAAAAGAAACCATACGCACAACATTAACATTTTTTGCACACTTTTTTGCATCCACCGGCTTGATTGATCGTTAATACAATGGGCCAAGAGACGTGGAGTGGCACGGCAACAAGCCGAGTGGCCTTTGGCGCAGTGAGTCCGAACACATCCGTCATATCGATCTCACATGGTTTGATTCCGTTGGGTAGCTGCCATGTGAAAGAGTGAAGGAGGTGAGCCACTGCCATCTCCATAGCATACAATCCAAGTTGCATCCCGGGACATGATCTACGTCCAGAACCAAAGGGAATAAACTCGTAGTTACTCCCTTTAAAATCTGGAGCGCCACTTTGCGAGAAACGTGAGGGGTTGAACGTGTTGGGATCTTCCCATGCGCTCTTGTCACGGTTAATAGCATATCCATTAACCATGACACGTGTCCCCTTGGGGATATGGTAGCCTGCAACCTCTGTATCTTCTGAAGATTGATGTAGGAGGAGTGGGATCGGTGGGTGGAGGCGGAGTACTTCTTTGATTACACACTTGAAGTATACGAGTTTCTCGAAATCAGATTCTTCTACCCTGCGATCAAGTCCGACAACATCAGCAAGCTCTTGTTGTACACGCTTGAGTGATTCAGGAGTATGCATTAGCTCGGTTAATGCCCATTCAATAGCTGAGGCCACGGTCTCGGTGCCACCAAACATCACATCCTATGATCACAGCTCATACATGTTTATTTTTTATAAAAGAAATAGTCGTAGAAAAGCATTAAAAAAAAGTTTATTTTATAGAATTTTACCCATCTTTCAATTTTTCTCATTCAAAGTTAAGTGTCTATCAGATTTAAAAGCCCCTACTATATTCTTCTTAAACTTGGATATATATAACTGCATGCCATAAAAAATCAAGTAAAAGTATATATTCTATATATAAAAAAAAGCCACAATATATCAAGGAATAATTTCATATTCTATCCATATCCATATATCTCAGTGACTTAATCATATTTGTCTAGTTTCGCCCATTCTACCTAATACAACTTTTGTAGTCGTAATTAAATAATATCACAGATGGAATGTACATGTATATAGTCATTGAAAGACTATTATAACCACTGAAGTAAACCAATGCTCATATCTTTATGACCATATCAGTTATACTATTGCTATCAATAATGAATTTTTAGTCCAACAAATCAAATTTGTAAATATTCTATAATCCCATTTTAAAACAAGGTATTAAGGAACGAAAAAGGTTTAAACACAAAATGTATTTTTGCTACAAAGTATGAGAAGACACAAATGAGTAAAAAAAAGTCATAAAAAATTATATCTCACAATCTAAATCGAATTTCAAAAAAGTAATTCCGAGCTTTTGTTCCCCTAGCCGTCCTCACTAAGAAAAAAAATAAAACAAAAAATAAAAAAAATAAAAAAATTAACGTTTTTTTATTGTGTCATTTATGAAAGACACAATGACGTTATTGTGTCTTAAAAAAACACAATAACATCATTGTGTCATAAAAGACACAATAAAATTTATTTTATTTTTTTTTATTTTTTTCTGAAAGAGGACGACGAGAGTAACATAGACTCCGAAGTACTTTTTTTTTTAAACTCGATTTAGATTGTGAAATATAATTTTTTTGTAACTTTTTAGTCTCATTGTGTCTTCTTACATTTTATAGAAAAATACACTTTGTAAAATAACCTCATCCTTATATAATTTATTTTTGGTCACAAATTAATCGCTAATAGCTTTTGCGACCAATATGAGACGAAAAAGTTGTTGGGAAAACCTCCGTGTGGGAAATCTATTTGTGATTGAGGATTATTTTATGACCGAATTTGCAGTTAAAAATTCCGCTCATGATTTTTGACCGCTTATTCTACAACTAAAAATCTGAAATTTACTTTTTATTTTAAATTCATATCTTTCAATAGCGACCGGTATTTATAACTTAATTTTAGCTAATTTTATTTTAATACTGTTACGATTGTATTAATACAATATTGTGACCGAACCAGCCTTGATCGCTTATTTTGCGAGGTGTTTAGGTTCGGTCGCTAACTTTGTGAATTTAGGTCGCAAGTGACTAGTTTTTTAGATGTGTGAGTGTGAAATAATATCTCATTTACAAAATAATATAAGTATGATATGATGATAAATTTTTTTCATCAAGATATGTAGATCAATTTGTTTTAACCAAACTAGGTAGTTTTAGGAATTCAAGCTCGTCAAGAACTTATTAAAGTAAGAATAACTTACTAGTTTTCCGTATTTAGTATCAGTTTTTTTTTTTTTCAATATATACACACATAATTTAAATTAATTACTTACCATAATAATGGCTTTGATATTGTTACGTGTGAGTCTTATCACGTTGTGGATATCATCTCCTTTGTTAACTCTTCCTTCTTCACTGTAAAACGCCAACATCTCATCCACCATATCATTATCCACCTCATCACCCATCTTCTTCACCTTCACCTCATCTTCATCTCCTCAGGTGCTCATCGATAATATTATCGATGAACCCGTCCAACGCGGCCCGAGCCTTCGGCAACCGCGAGTTCAGCCCCGCGGGGTCGATGAACCCGAGCCACGGGACGAAATCCGCCAAGTTAAAAGCACCAAAAAGCTTAGTATACTCTTGCAAAATTCTAATGAATTCTTCTTTCCCCTCATGTGAAATCAACCGAAGGCCGCCCGGTATATAATATCATGAGTCAACCCGAACACCAACTCCCCTATGTTAACAGGGGAGCCGGTGTTCGAAGCGACAAGTTTGATCATGGAGTCAACTTCGTCGCGCACGGAGTTCCATGACTCGGCCCGTTTTCGGCTGAACAGCTTCATGACGCAAAGTTTGCGCATCTGTCGCCAGAACGGGCCGTAGTTTGCGAACGCCATGTCCTGGCGTTCGTAAGTGAGGTAGGTGATGGCGATGGTGGCCGGGCGGTCGGAGAATATGTTGTCTTGCACTTGGAGCACTTGCCGGGCGATCTCCGGCGAGCAGACAGCTACGGTGTGGCTGAAGCCCATTTTGAGGTGAAATATGCCCCGTATGTTTCGGCTAGATTAGCGAGCCCACGGTGAGTGAGTTGGTCCATCATCAGCATGTTGCCGATGATCGGCCACCCTCTCGGGCCCGGGGGAAGCGGTTTTCGGCGAAAACGGGAGAGGAAGATGATGGTTAAGAGAGGGAGTGTAACGTAGAGTGTGATGAGTATGGAGTTCATTAGATTAACAAAGAGCCAATTAAGGGGCGTATATTATTAATATACATATATATATGTGCTAAGGGGTGAGAGCTCACTCGATCTGTTTGAATATGTATGCGTTTGCCTTATTTATAACAAGCGATGCATGGGTATGTTATTGTACAGTCTATATCGTATTTTTATTTATCTGTTTTCTTATATTTAATTAGTTAAAGTTCTTTATTTCATATTACCACAGAAAGAAATAAGATACTTAAAATCACGTCATACAGGTAACCGGTCATTTTTACTAGTTTACTGGTTCAACCGATCGAACTGGATTTAATAAACAAATGACATGAAAATATATAGCAATAAAAATATTTATATGTATCTAACTTATATACACACCCTTAAAGCTAATTAACTAAAATATCATATTCGCTTATTTTGTTATCATTCAGTCTTTAAAACACCTTCAAATTTTCATACATTTATCCGTTTATAATCTTAAAAACATTTTATTTACCAAAAAACGATAATATTATTCTCGAAACCGATGGGTAACATTTTCTGATACATAAATCACACCAAACCTTTTAAGAATTAAAATTTAACCAAACAAAACCATATATTACTAATGGTTTGGCTTCGATTTGGTTACATATGGTACGTAAGAAATCCTGACAATAGATATATGCTAGACTTATCAAAATTTACTCATTATAAGGGCATTAGTGTCAAAAGTGTATCACCTCGTTAAAACAAAATTAGCATGTGGTTCAAAGCACATGTTTTATAAAACATTCAGACATATGACTCATTCAATGAGTCACCCTTATGAAAGATAAAACTTGTTTACAACAAAACAAAATAACCACCAAATATGTATAACATAATAACCCATATGAGATACATTCATTTAAACTAAATTACTGCAACTAAACTCTAAAACACCAAGAGTAAAGGTCCACTTGACCGGTTTATGAAAAACCACACTTTTATTGAACAATAATGCTACCAAATCTTTACTACGTTCATCTGCTACCAAATCTTTACTACGTTCATCTGCTTCCAAGACTTGATCACGCTTGCCTTAGCCCACGACGTACGTACGTATAGCCTTTGTTATAAACATGATTATGTTGACCGCAAACATCAACAAATAGATGTATAGAAAGAATGACACGCATGTATATCTTTTACATTGACTTTATCATGATGGATAACATGGACAACATGTGAATATGTTAGGATAACTAGAACATTGGTCCATGAATTGTGAATGAAATTCTAATTTAAAGGAATAGTTGTTTAAGAAGGTAGCAAAAATGTGCCATATATAGTTGGGCATTTTTAATGAATGAGTTAATACTTTTTCTTTAATCCTCATGACTGGATTGGATAGTTACTTAACGAGACATATGTCGACACTGAGCTCGACACAAGTACTACTAAAGACGCTCATGAAGTCATTCTAAATCGATAGTTTGTCATTACTACGTATTTTACTTTACAAAAATCATCGTCGATTATGTAATGTTTACTTATTGGGGTAATATATTATATATTTTTATTTCCACAAAATAAAATTTTATTTAAACATATAATCCAAGATAAATTACCACTCTCAAAACTGGAACACACAACCTTTGATGACGGGATGAATTCAACATTTACCACTTCACTCAACCCCACCCCTAGGATTGTTGATGACAAAAAGAAAACATCACATTAGTTTCAATTAGATTTAGTAAAACATATAATAAGCTTTTAGAATAATAAATTAACTAAAACTCATAAACAACATGTCTTTTGTATAGAAAAAAACTGTAATAACGAGATCCCTAACTTTAAACATATTTTAATATTTTTAAAATAATAATTTTTTAGTTAAAAGTTTAAAACAAAATTTACATAGTAAAACTATTAATTTAAAGTACTTTTTTTTCTTTGAAGTTGTTAGCAAAATCACCGAACTGAAATAAGTCAATAACCATCTATTATTTATTAACCTATGAGAATAATCGACTAAGTCCACAGTATTACCGATTTGCTTTTGAATTTTTAATTCGATAGATCATTAGTTGAACTAGTGTCGGGACTTTTGACATTTTTCTATTTATAGATCTTAAAATACGTGTACATGCAATTTAGGGATTAAAATCTTTAACACACACATAAACCCAATGAAAAAAATTATTAGGTTTTGGTTTAGTGAGTCCATCTTTAATATAACTGTTTATATTTAACTTGGCTTGTCAACATCTTTAATATTATAATAAAAATAGAAAAAGAAATAATTCATAACTTCAATTCGCTTACGCATTTCACACCTTTATTAGGTTTATGACAAGTCATCTTTTTATGATGTGTTTTAAAACATTATTTGAACCATCTATACCATGTTCAATCTAGTTCAACATGTGAAATCTAATGAGTTATATAGAACATGTTTGATCACATAATTTTAATAGTTCTATAGTGAGGTCGATATATGTGAAACCAATAAATTTATTTCGTTGGTTCACGGTAGTTATAAGTGCTAGCTCTCGAAAGGAAGAAAAAAAACACGTTTTCTTCTTTTAGGTCGAAAATGTTTTAGTATTACTATAACTATAATAACCTTTATATATAGAGTTGTGTTTAGGATTTATTAAATATAAAAATTATTTGAAAACTTGGTTTGATGTCACTTAAAATGAGAGTAGGAAGAGGCACGTGGGTATAGATAAATCATAAATGGATGGTCGATCATAATTAATAAACAGATTTTACGTCACATTTTGATATGAAATATAAACTTTTGAGGGTTTCACCTCACCTTACTTAATGCTTTTGTAATACTCTATTATTATTAATTTTTCTTATTAAAGTAACATAATATTTATATAATTGAAATATAATTTGTATATCTTAATAATGTTCTAAAACTTTACCTTTGAAATCTTTTTATTATTTTTTTATATGAAATATAAACTTTTGAGGATTTCATCTCACCTTACTTAAAGTAACTTAAGTATATGATAAATCGAGACAAACATTAATTACGTGCTTATAAAAGGTGGTAATTTAAACTATACATTACTAAAAGGGTAAGTCATGCAATCATAATCATTAATGATGGTTTAAGCTATGATGTCATGATTACTTAATAATGACAGGAACCAAATCAACAACTTTAGAATTAAGACATGAACAACGAAACTTCTATTGATGGGTGTGTTTTTATAGATTTAGTGTTTTGAAGATTGGAAATAAACGTATTATAATTGTTTGGTTTGAACTACTTGGGTTGTAGCTTAATGGTAAGAAACAAAGTATCTTTAAGTAAACTTATGTTCAAACCTTATAAAGAGTAACTGATATGGTTTAAGAGCAGGATCGTCTTTAAATTTTCAATTGCCTTATCCTAGTACAAAAAACAACCCCTTTTAGAACATGTTTTTTAACGGATTTAAAACATGTAATTACTAAGAGCTAGAATTATACCATGAGGCCTCCTAAATTTTTTTTCATTAATTAAACCACTCTATAACAAGTAATTACTTATAAGTTTATTATTTTTATATAAATGTCAATCTACTTATGATATCTAAAATGAAAAAAATTTTGGGCCCTCTATAAAACACGGGCCTTATGTGGTCGTCCACCCTACAGACCCTTAAAGGCGGCCCTGTTTAAAAATAGAGTTTAAGTTTGTCGTTCAAAGTTTGTTTGTTTTGTTTTTGTTTTTGTTTTTTTTTTTTTTTTGTTTTTGGTTTAGAGGTGTAAATTTTGAATTAAAAAACTTCACACAATGATATTTTTTAATAGTTACTAAAGTCATTTGGAGTTTTTTTCTCCCTTAAAATTCACTTAATTTCTGTTAGATTTTTAAATCTTCAAAACACACGAATCTAAAAACACTAAAGTGTTCATTAGATCTTCCTCAAGTTTTATTTTTTATTAATCTCAACTAAATTTTTATCATTTAAATCACTCAACTTTCATTATATGCTCTTATCTTATATATTCTTTTTATATATAATAAAAATTTGTAGATAGAGTGATTTATATTTAATATATATATATATATATATATATATATATATATATATATATATATATATATATATATATAATATTTGTTACTCTTTGTTGATTATCTTTCATTTAACTATCACTGAAATTAAAATTATAATCTAGTGATTTATTTTCGTTATTATTACTTCATACTTCAAGTTAATTTAATAAAATAACCACTAAATAATAATTAGAATTAACATATTTTCGGCCATTTAGCTTAATCAATTTAAAAAAGTTGATATTTATAAAAAAAAAAGTTTCACAATACTAAAACATGCATTGAGAATTGAATTACTTTAGAGGAACAAAAATTTTGAGAAATTAAAATAGAAGACTTGAAAATCTTGATTTATCGCGTAATGTTACTCCTTTTTTAAGGATGTGGTTATAGTATTTAACCTAAAAAAACTAAGAATCAAGGATGTGGTTATAGTATTTAACCTAAAAGCTAAGAATGATTCTGAGCATAACATGTTGTGATTCTTTGTTTATAAAGAGAATAACAATTTGGTTATCGAATCAATTACATCATGTTATCTATATTACTATATAATACATCTAATTGTATAAAGATTTAATTTTGCAAACGTACAAGTTTTGAAGCAACATGTACATAGTAGTGCAAAGCATTTGAGGGGAGTAGAATAAAAATTTGATTAAGATTTTAAAACACTTTAAGGGTAATATGGTAAATTTATTCATTAAATTTTACATAACTTGTTGGGATAATATAGTTATTAGTATAGTTGTCTTAAAGACTTTTGTGATATACGTAATTGTTTTCTTTCATTTAATTTTTTCAATAATTATATTTTGATTTTTTAATTTACGTCATAAGACACCGAGCTGATACTGACTAAAATCGAATTCTCAAAAAATCGCGTAACAGTCGTACCGCCGCAACGCGCGAGCATTTTCACTAGTTGTGTTTAATACATAAGGTCATTGATAAGTACCAGGTCATTGTATTAAATATTGCACGCCATTTGTTTTATGTATTCATTATTGTCTTTTACGTTTTAGATCATTTCATATTATTTTATCAATGTTTTATATATATTATATAAATTTATTATTATTTTATCATTGTATTTATAATTAAAAGTACACAATAATGTTATTTCACCAACATATTTTTCACAACTAATACTGTTCAAGAATACACAATGATGAGCATAAAAAACACGATGAGATATATATTGTTATTAACGTTTATATTTTTTTTTGTTATTTTTCCATTATTTTTAGTGTATTAGATTAATTAGTTATTATTTTATTATTGTGTTTTACATAATAATATTATTTTATCATTATGTTTTTCTAGAATTCATAATTTTAGAAAAATACAATAGGGTTAAGAAAAACACAATAACATACAAATATACATAATATACTGCATTTAATACACAATGACGATTATAAATCATATAAGCTGAAAAAGATGAAAATTTTTTTTATCATTTTATATATCGATATTGTACTTTTCTGTGGTGTAAGTTTAGAAAAATAATGTTATATATAACTTACATTTTTTTAAAATCCTTTATGTTATCAATGTTGATTACATAAAATGTCTACGTTTCATCATGAGGTAAACAACGTAATGGTGTTGCATCAATGTTGATTACAAAAAGGTCTACATTTAATCGGTCGAATTAAAGATCCTCTATGTGTTCAGAACATTAGATAAACACGTAATGGTGTTGCAGTTGGTAATTTCAACATAAAAACTTACAAAAAAGAAACTAATACTTGTACTTAATGGGTTGAAATTTTGTCATACACAAGAATAAATGACAAAGTCACAACAACAGTGTGATGACAACAGTGTGATGACAATGACAGGATGAGGCAACAAGCTAGATCTCGGAGATCAGATGGAAAAAAAAAAAGAAAATACATGACCTGATAGTGTAAATAAGATAAGCATGTTATGTTCTTGGCTTGTGTAAGAAAACAAACATAAAAACCTACACATAGAGTATGTCAAAAGCATGCACATAGAAAAACAATGATTTGACTGATCATGATAACTCTTGTAGAAAAAATGCTATGAATTTAAGTGAGAAAGAAAACAATGTTGCATGGCACGATGACATGGAGGAGGCAACGAAAGCTCAAGAGTTCAAAGTCGTGTAAATCTTTGACTACTCCCAATATATAATAATTAACTTCTAACAGTAAATAATAAAATGTTATTGTATTATCATAACACTAAGAGCACCTCTACACTTGTTTTTAGGTGTTAATATGCTCACATGAAAGTGATGTCCCAGTAATATCATCCAACATAAAGTTGTACACCGAAGCTGTTTTTTAGCTTCACCAATAACACCTCAGCTTTCATGCAAGGGTGAGAGTATGTAACATCCTTAATTTTTCATATTTAACCTGTCTACCTAGCTCTTTCAATGATTATAGTATTTTTATATATAACTATTGATTGAATTCAAGAGCTATCTATGGAAACTATCTTACATTTCATACATTGTGATGCATTGTGATACTATTGCATGCTAATGTGATTCTATGATAACACATAGGTAAATACTAGATCTTGCTATAAACAGTAACTTGAAAGTGTCCTAACATTAACCAAATTTTAAAACAATGCTAAAGTACAACATAAGTGAAACATATATAACTATAAGTGTAAAAATTTATATATGTGTAACTTAGGGTTACATATGTAACTTTTGTTAAAAGGATAAAGATTTAAATAATTAAATTAATTCTTATAATAAATATATATATATATATATATATATATATATATAGACATGGATAATTACAAAATTATATAATATATATATATATATATATATATATATATATATATATATATTTTATTATTTTAATCATTTTAAGTGATATATATCTATTAAACTAATAAATAATTAACTAGTAATTATCCTAAATCTAACAAATATTAAACTAAACTTATTCTAACTCTAAAATACTAAAAAAAATTCATTCATCCCATCCCTACTAAAATATATGAGTTTTATTAATAAAAATATTAAGAAAAACAATTCTAATTGAAACCTAAAACTTTAATTTTTCCACTATAAATAGGGGGTCTTATTCTTATTTTTTTCACATCAAACTCTAAATCTAGAGCTCTCGTAACAAAAAATCTCACCCATAGAAACAATCTTGAAGATCCAAGAAGCTTTTCCCGTCGAGTAAGTTTTCATGTTTTTCGTGTTCTTCGTGTTCATACCTTTCTAATTGTGTGTTATCAAAATTCAATTATAACTAGCTTGGATCTATGATTAAATAACATTATTATGTGCTACTCATAGATCTAAGATGGATCAAGACATTAAATAAACACGAAATCATCAAAAACTTAGCTTACACATATCAAGCTTGAATTTTCGGATTTTGACAGATTCAAGAGGCCAACTTTAGACAGCCATATCTCCATCATAAGAAATCCTTTTTAGATGATTTGTTTTTTCAAAATTAAATTCAGAGTCTTATCTTTCCAACCATATAAACAAAGTCTTCTAACTCATTGATTTGACCCCTCAAACAGCTCGCGCAAGTTTAGTGCGTGAATCTGTCCAAAGCTATCAAAATCCTAAATTTTGTAATATTCCAATATTTTCATGAATATAGTATAAAGCGACGATTCTAATTATAAAATAAGTAATATAAACATGTTTTAAACAATAAAAATCTAAACTTTAATGATTCTTATGATTATCTATCAACTTGATTCATGTTTCTAGTAAAATTCTTCATGTTTTCAATTGTAACCCTATACTATACAACTAATTCATTCCCATCCTTGCTAGACTTATGTTTACACTTGTTCCCTATAATTTATAAACATACCAAGCACACCTTTGACTTGGTCTAGTATACATCTAGAATCGTTTCACCTGGTATGTAATTATATGGCAACCAAAAGGTTCTAGCTACGGAAAGACGGGGATACTTAAGTGATAAAATTCTATTAACTTTTTCCTGGGAATCCTTTTGTTGGATGTGCTACTCTAGGATGACACATATCTAGTATACGACAACAATTCTTGAACTTTTACAATAACAACCCCTCAACTATCCACATTACAATAAACTAACTAAATAAACCTACTTAGGGCAATCCTCACTCCAAGTTACTACAAGTTGCATGATCAACCCATCTAATTTACAAGGTGAGTTCATAGCTTCTTTTCTTTTGTATTTTGAAGTAGAAACATGCTCTCTATATCAAACTAGAAATTCAAATTCTAAAGTCAAACTAATCTTTTACAAACTCAATATCAACTTTCTTATACTTGTGAAACTAAACTATTATACATGTTGCTATATTCTATGACACTTTTTACTATAAAGTCTCTCTTTTTCTAAAATCTACACAACCATTGACTTCGGGGAAGCCACGGTAGTACGTAGATAGATCTATCGGCCTGACAAGCCCATTCGGTACCCGGGTTGATGCATGCCAATCAATACCGAACGTCCTCTGAGTCAACGTATTCTTTTTGACTTGGAAGGAACTGGATGTTCAGAAACTGCATACTAGACAAACATACTATTAGTCTAACCTCTTGTGTCAGGGGGTTAGACGGGAAGGCATTCGATCACTAAGGTTGGTTGTGGACTCATGTATAATAGTTTACTTACTTGTATTTAGAAAATTATTTATTGGTTTGTACATTGTTATCTTATATGTATACTTCTAAACCTATATGCTCACCAACTTTTTAATTGACATATTTTAGCATGTTTTCAGGTAATGAAAACTAAGTTCATTGTTTTGCTCACGTTAGGTTTAAAGAATAAGCTTTAGTTGGACCTAGGTAGACTTTGAATAAATTGAAGACTTATTTACTTGTTTGGTTTATTTGTTACTAGGAGTGGATGTAACCAACTATTCAATTTAATAATTAATTTCTTTTAGTACTTTTTATCCTTATGTTATGATTCAATTTAATCACTCTTTGGTGTTTCTGCTTTAACCGGGGTGTGATATATAGAGTATGCCGGAAGGCCTAAGATAGGGCTAAATAGAACCAGAAAGGATTTAGGATAAGATTATATGAGATATGCATTTTATAAATGATAAATAGGGTTAATTGAGAACCACGTCGTTTAGGGAACTTTAACTACATCTGAATCATACATTTTTTAAAAAAAATATTAAAAATTAAATTGATATAAACAGGTACAAAATGTTAGGAACTTTTTATGTAGTATATATTTTCCAATGAAAATTTCTTTCGGTAAGATGCGCACATATAGGAATAAGGTAATTTTTTCTTTCAAGCCTACTTTTAGTTAAATGCTCCTCTTCATGTAAAAGTAGATAGTTCTATTACCACACGTGCAAGTAAATGCTACCTAAGTTATCAAAAATCACATACAAACACGTGAATTTTATTCGTAGTACGTTCTTCATGAACATTGATTATCTTATGTGAAATCTATCGTTTCATACGTACAGATTTCCTTATATTTTCATTTAATTAATAATCACACAAAAACCTTCATATAACATCTCCATGGACCATAGTTATGATTTTATTTAATCATTCATGTATTTTTAATAAAAATCTCACTCTATGTATGAATCAAAATCATCGATAAAAACCAATTTTGAACATGATTTCATGTTTTAATTTTCGTCTAATAATGTGTCAGAAAACTTTACCTGGAAACTTTACCTGAATTTAAACAGTCATAGCTCACTCCTTTCTTGACCAAATTGGATGATTCTTTTGTCTAGAGCTTAGTTTCATATGTTATCTATCAAAACCGAATTAGTCTCACTTGATTGCATAAAGTTTTCGACCTTAAGACGGTCAAAACAAATTGACTGTGTCAGAAACTTAGTTATAACTTTTTCATTAATATATTCTTAAAACATGGATATAAAATGTGTAAAAAGGCTCTAGTCAAATAAGTGCATTAGAATTATTAAAAATTGTTACAAAGTGACATGAATATATGATTGAAATTACATGTAATTAACTAAATTAGTAATAAAATAATAGCAATATATTTTTAAACTTTTTAGAAATTTTTTTACTAAAAACTTCATATTTTGTAATATTTTGCTTTTATGTTATTTTTCAAAAAATTTTTTTAATAAAAAGAAACATGTTTTTATTTTATGAAAATTGTTTTATAAATTGTAAAGGATACAAACAACCTAAAATATCATCATTGAATGATTGATTGCTATACTAATGACATGTGTGAGAAGATGACACGTTATAATAATGTTTTTGCTTTATGTATAAATATATATATATATATATATATATATATATATATATATATATATTATTTTAAGTTTATTTGTTTATTTTATTTTTTAAATTATAAATGTATTTTCTTAACTTTGTTTAGTTTGATTATGTATTATATATATATATATATATATATATATATATATAATATATATATATATATATATATATATATATATGAATCAAATGAAAACCATATTTATAATTGAAAACCACCACTACCTAATTATATAACTTATAATTGATTTAACTTTTTGATTGTTAAAAGTATATTTGAGTAAACTTCAACATTATTTTTTGAGGTCATTATATATCTTTTAATTTAAACTCCAAGTAACGATGATGATAACGAAACGACTTACGTATATGTAACTTGTATGAGTTACATGTGCGTAACTCTTAGTTGTACACTTGGTAACAAGTACTTACATATGAATAACTCCTACATATACGTAACTCTTAGTTGTACATTTTGTAACACGTACTTACATATCTTTAACCTTTGGTTTTCATGGTTTTTATTTATAACGTGGTTTTCAAGGGATCCCTCCCCTATATATAATGATGTACAATTTTAAAGAAATAAAATTTCTTTGGCGGAATGGGATATGGATAAATTGAAGAAAAGGCAGAAGATGGAGTTAGAATCCGGAGGATTTGGTAAGGGAAAAGACATCCATTATTTGGTGAGGGTGAGGAAAGAAATGATGAAGGTAATAACGAAGAAAAAGACAAGGCTAATGATAATAAAAAGACATCTAGTTTCAAGTTTATTTTACTCCTTTGTTAACTATTTTTTATTTTATTTTTACATAATAATTAAAATTTGGGTTACAAAACTTACATATTAATAAACGTGTAAAAGATAATAAAAATGCAAATGCCATTTTTAATTTGGAATCGTTATAAAGGTTTCAATCCAACGTTTGAAAAATATAGCTTCTAAAAGTTAATTTCACATTTTTGTGAGCTAACTAATAATGATGAAAATAAAATATGGCAGGAGTTTAAAAGAAAAGAATATAGAAAGTCAAGGAGCTATAATAAGAAAAAACGAATTACAATAATGACATGTAAGTGAACGGTTGATTAATCGTTTGACAATTAATTAATTTATTAAATGAAAAAACATGAACAATTTATTTAGAAAATATATATCTTTTGTGTTAATTTATATGAATGAAATGTCGCTTATATATGTTTTTTAAGTTTTTATGTTTGTTCATTTACTTTGTTTACATATTCAATTAAATATATATGTGAGTTATTATTTATACTAATTAACCGACCATGCATCAATCCATCAAACTTTAAAATCAAGCGTAAGGTAATCGACTACCGAACCTACCTGATCAGGTTTGTTTTCTTCGTTTTTTTTGTTCTTTACTTCGTTTATGTTTGGTTAATTTACATTCGTTTAGCATAACACAAACTTGTTCATTATCTTATAATAGACATGAACAAGAAAACGTACCTTAAGTTCCATGTTCATTAATTCTTTAGGTTAAAATTAAATGGACGCAAACAAATTCTATTTATGTTTGTTTGATTTGTTTATGGAGGTAACTAAAATTTAATATAAGCCAATGATATCTTGGTCTAGTGATTCAAGAGAAAGGTAAAAATTTTGTCTCTTTTGAAAGCTTAGAGTTCAAACCTTGATATTAATGAATTATTACTAACTTGGAGTTACTAACATCTAACCACTACTTGCGGTTAAAAAAACTAAATTTAATATTAAATAACGACTTATGTTTTGACTGGATAAGATTTACACAAAGTTTTATTATATTATAATGAATGATTAGAGATTTAATTTTCTCCGATCACAGTCGATATCAAGAAAGATGAATATAATAATCAACTAACAATGATTGAAACAAATGAAATTTGTGAGCGGGTTAAAGACTACAAGCATAAGTGTCATAATCAATCACCACAAAATACTTGCTTAATGAGGGCACTTGCTATATTTTATATTCATAATTAATCGACCAACCACAATACTGTCTTGAACGTACCAACAAAGCTTAATCAACCGTCATACTTATATCATCACATCCGTCATATATTTGATATATACCAACAATTTCAATATCAATGATTCTATGATCTTAATTTGTAACTCATTATATGTATTTAATGTCCAAAACATATTATATACGTTTCCCGAATATAAACATCATAACAAAAAAAATTGATTATTCATCGTTATTAACATGCATGCATTCCGTAAATTTTTCATGAAATGCTTTGAGGTATTTAAGTGATGCTTTACCCGTTAAAAAAATAATAATAATTTAAGTGATGCTTTCATTTTCACCACAGATCGTGTATGAATTTTTTAAACCAAAAACGCAAAATCCCCATTCCAATCTCTAAATTATGAATTTCTGGTTTATAATAATCAATAAAGCAAAATCTCATTTCTTACCTTTAATATTAAATTTTGTTTTTTATATGCACTTTGAATAATTTATTTCCTTAGTTATCACTACAAATCAAAGGACCTTCAGCAACGAACAAACTACTCGTTGGTCCCGGATGAAGCTAGGAATTATCAGGTTTCCATTAGTGAAGGCACACGAGAAAAGAGAAGTAGGTTAAGATTTCACCAACAGATTATTCATGGAAACATTTGTTGGAAATTTAGTGGAAGTTTTAATGGGAGCGTGGTTTTTATTACTAACTTTGGACACTTATAGTTATTAGTATTTTTTACTAATATAATTATTATTTAGTTTATTTGTACCTTTTGATATGAAAAGATCACAATGAATTTAATCGTGTTCAAAACAAAGCTAAGATGAATATGATATCGATACTTAAAGTTGTATAGTTGAAAAATAAAACTGTGAAAAACTAAGTGTTGGTGGAACATAGGTTGTCTCACATAGGAGGAGAGACAACCAAAAAAGGCTTATAAATGTGAGCTTCTAAATCGAAGTGTTCCTATATGGTTAGGGACACTTAGTGACATCCACATGGGCGCTTCGCACCTAGGATCGGGACTGGATGCAACGTGATGTTTTGATGGCGCACTTTACACTTAGCAACTGCTGATTAGGAAGTGTCGGGTGTAGTTGCTAAACTGCATCAGGTGCAAGGCAGTTTTAATGTTGCTGAATTACATCCGCTAAAAACCGCTGCCATTCTACAAGTTTCCAACTGTTAATTCCTTAATAATTATAACATTAAGTGTATGTTAATGACAACAATAATTCAAGTATCTATATATACCTCAAGTATTTATATATACCACGTTGTGTACCTTGTTGAATTGACACTTCTTACATGTTTCAAACACCATAACAAGAAGAATTTCTAGCTTCTTGATCTGTTAGTGTTATGTGTGAGTTTTAGATGTTTAAAACCATATTTTTAATCTAGTATTGATATCCAATACAGTCACTTTGTTACTTGTTTGAAATATAGGTTAAATGAAGTTTCATACACATTTTTTTAAAAGGATACGAAAGATAGTAAAACTATAGTTTGAAAAGTGCTGAAACCGAATAAAATTATGTAAAATTCAAGAAGGTCGTAGGTTATGGCGCGCCCTGAGGCCGTAAGTTACGGCCATGTCCTGAGACCTTCTAGGAACCCCGTAAGACAGAGGGTTTGACCGTCTGGTTGAAGGTAGGTCGTAACCTATGGCCTATAGGCTGTAAGTTACGGTCTAACGCGATATTTGAAGGATTATTTCAAATTTTAAATCCTATTTAAACCCCAATCATTAGGGTTTGGGTACACACGTTCCTTTAGCCACAAGAACGACTTTTTAGACGAAATTTAGCCCTTAAAACCTACTCTAATCATCTCAAATCATCCACACTTATCATCAAATTAAGATTGAAGGCATAATGAAGACGATGAGTAGCTAAGTTCATGGTGTTTGCTTTCGATGGAAGATTATCATTAAGAGAAATAAAGTTAAAAGGTTCGTTTATAAATAAAGTTACTTGTTGAATTATCATTTTTCGGTTTTCTTGCATCGTGAACTCATTAAGCTTGATAGTTAACTTGATATAAATGAATTAATAACATTGTGAATGAACGAGTCCTAAAAGTTTGATCATTTGTTGTTACGTTAATCAAAAGTTAAAAGCTTAGGAATTGTGTCTTGGCAAACCCTAGTTTAAAGTATCAATTGTTGATTTTGTGTAATTGGAAACCCGGAAGCGATTGCTTTTTCATTATTTACGTAAATTCATTCCAATGTTGATTTTTTTTGCACTTGTGTTATTGAACTCATTCAAAGTTTCAATCTTTACTTTCAAAGTTTGTGACTTTAAGCGAATTGAGTCTTATTTGTCAAACACTTTTCATTAATTCTCTGCGGAGACGACTTTACTTACCCAAATACAATAAAGGTAGCTAAGACCGGTTATATAACTTGTTTTTTATCAAGTCTCGAGAACCAGATCACTTCTCTGCACTCAAAGCTCTTGTTTTAGGTATAGTTTCACGTGCTTTAGTAATCCCAACAGTACAATTTGTTTAGGCTATTATACCCAGGGAGACAGACGAGATTCACCTGGGTGGCTCGAAATTTATTTTAAGAGACATTTGTTGTATGGAAATCCTTTGCCACTCCTGTGTTTTGTGTTTTGTTTGTTTTTAGTTTAGTTTGTTTTCATGTAATCTGTTCTTCTTTCAAGTTTATTTCACCTAGCAATCTTGAGAATTTGAATAAATAGAACCCTTCTTTTATTTTTCCTAAATGGTGTTCCTACAATATCACCTTCAATTCACCAACACTAGTTTTGTTGTTAGAAAAATAATTGATATCTTACACTTATCTCTAGTGACATTTTAACTAAAATCAATGACTAGTTGCAATTGACATATTACTGACGATTAACTGGAAAAGTAAGACGACATGTTCAATCCAAGTGGCTACATATCATGTCACCCAATAGTCATATATATCAGTTTACCTACATTTATCCCTTGTTATTGTTTCTTATATTTGATATTTAATTGTTTTAATATATATTAATTCATAGTTATTGGCAGAAAGCTTACTTTTATTAACATTTTGATATGATTTTCTTTAATGGCTTTGTTTTTAAAATAAAATTTCGCATATTATTACTGGCACCACCGTAATCCACGGATTTATAATTATTTTATTTTTTTATATAAAGTCTCGAATGTTATTAATAACATCCAAGTTTTGTTTTTCTTATATAAAATTAAGTATATATCAACGCCCCCTTCAACGTGTTAGTTTGCGACAACCTTTTCACGTTAGTTTTTTTCATGGTTGTCTCCTCTTCAACAAGGTATTTCGTATTTTTATATAAAGTTTTGAATTTTATCAACAGCCTCTATGATTTGTTTTATCATATAAATAAAGTTATATATGTTATTAATGTTCTCTTTTAATGTATAGGTTTGTGACAACGTTCCGACGTTTTTTTACGTTTTTACACGCCGTCGTCAAATGATGGTCTTAAAACTACTTCAATTTAAAAAATACAAGGTGCTATTGGGCTCGAAAGTTGAAAATAAAAAGTATATATGTAGATATGACAGATATGAGATTGTTGGAAACGGATATATCTTTAATCTTTATGTGATTGCTACTCCAGTTCGTGTCAATAAACACCACTACACTTCTTTCTATATCTTCATTTTCTTGCATTTTTTATTAATCTTGTATTACATAGTATCCAACTAATTCACTGAAATTAATTCTATACATTATTTACGAGTTGTGGGAAGTTAACATTTACATTCTATATGTTACCTTGGATAAAAACGAAACATGTCCCTCCCAATTATTAACGTTCATAAAGTGATAAATACCTAATTATCCTACCTGAACCCGTCAAGACTACCCCGTGCCCACATATTTCATGTTAAATTCATGTCATATTTTTATGTCATGTCAAGATATCCACACCCTTAAAATGTATGATAATCGTTTTAGTTGTGTTGTAGTGTTGGCGGGAGACATATTGACAATTGCTTATAATATCAAACCCGATGTTATCTTTAATAACATGAATTTCAAGAAATCATGTAATGTACAAAACTATTTAACTAATATGGTAAAAGTAGCTATGCAGTGAGGTGTGGGGACTGGGGACTGTTGCTAGCTAGATAGTTGTGAAGGGATGAGGTTAATTATTTGAATTTGAGTTCAAGTATCCAAAGTGCATAATGTAGATTGAGTTTGGTGGTATACATGTTTGTATATTTAAGTGCGGTTGAAGTTGATCACGAGCTCACGAACCAATTAACAAGATTCAACCATGGGGCTTGGACCATTGTTGACCCTTCTTGTTGTCTTGAGCCTATGTTTGGTTGATGGGCTTGATCATGAAACACGTGAGAATGTTCATAATCTTAAAGTTTCGGGTGAATTAAATGCGTCGTTGCAAGTGAAAGCAAAATGGTAATTAACGGTGGTGGTGGTGGTGGTGGCGGTTGCGGTCAAGGTGGAGGATGGGGTCGGGGAGGTGATCGTAACAAGAATTGCTGGATTTGGGGATGTGACGAAGGACATTGAGTAGCAAAGGGAGGAAAGTAAAGTTGGGATCTTCAAATTTCGTGATTACTTTAAATCTTCATAGTTGAAGTGAGTTTAGCTCAGGGGCGGACCTACTTGAGGGTTGGGAGGCAGTCGCCCCCCGTAAAAAAAAAATTAGTGTTATATGTATGTGAAAATCTCGAACACCCCCCTTAAAATTGTACAATCGTTCCACTTTTGCCCCCATAAAAAATTTCCTGGGTTCGGCACTGGTTTACCTTATTCATATTTTAGCATTAATAGATTTTGTTTTGGTTCTCAACTTCTCATCTTAATGTGTACCTTCTAGCAATACGTCTAGTTTTACACTCCATAGTCCTTACTACTATCTTAAAATTCTTATAAAAATGTCATAAAGAAATAATACTAGACTGGGTCAATTACCCAATAATCAGTAAAAGAATGACCATAAAAAAAATGAATAATAGGAAGCCAGGTGATCAATATGACACTGACAAAACTCACAAGATTCATGCATAAAAAATATAGAACATTTCTTATGGAGTAATACTCTTTAACCTGACTCTAATTTACAAAAACATGAGTTGGGATGGAGTATATACCATCATCCATTACAACAAAATACAGTATCAATATATACACCTTCTATCATAATACTAACATAAAAGAGTCTCAGATTATAAAATTTTATTATATCAATAATATTTTGTTTCTTTCTAAATAAAGTAAACCTGGACAAGTTTAAATCTTTCCTTTAAATATAATTTTTCAGTTTAAATTAAAGTTGACTTGTTAGAGGTAAAGCACACCAATGGATTTGTTGCCAAACAATGTCAAGAAGCATAATAAAGGTGTGTTGCTCTTCAAATGATTGAGTATTCTAGTTTCATGATAAACAATGGTGTATACTTTAAGTAGATTTAATGGATGTGTGGGTTAGTCGATTAAAAAAATTCAAAATATACCAGAATTGTTAATAATAAAAGTAGAGAACCTTTGAATTACAATCAATGGATCACTACAGAAGAGCAGATTTATACAATAAAAATACTAAAATAAAATAAAAGGTCATGATATAATATAAAACCAGTGAAACTACAGAAAAAGGCTACCTCATGATCAACTAGATGCAAATTACAAAGATGCAACAGCTTCTTGTTGTTCAACATTGTAAAATGAACTCATTGTGGTGATACCAAGTGCAGCACCAAATAGTGATGCCCGTGACGATTTCAAAATCTTGACTTGTACATAATCACCAACTCTGGGAACTCGATCACCATCGCGATCCACCAAATCAGGAACCGCTAAACTAGTGAAAATTACACGATGGCCCCTATCGCTCTTTCCGATGAGCTCAGTTTCAGGAGCTCTCTTATTCGGACCTTCAACTAACACGAGCTGAACTGACCCAATTTGGGAGTCGAAGCACTGACCTGTGGACTCACGAAATGCTTCGATTAGTTCTGTCAGACGCCTTTGTTTTACTTCCTCGGGAACGTTATCGGTATAATTTCTATGAGCATGTGTTTTCTCCCTCATGCTATATGCAAACATGTATGCCATATCATAACCAACCATCCGTACAAGACTCAAAGTGTCTTTGTGTTCTTCCTCTGTCTCGTCACAGAAGCCTGTAGAGTAGAATTTCAATATATTAAACAGATAATATGAAATAAAATAAATACAAAAGAGGGGTGAAAAGAATAAACAAAGAAACAAACGTACCCAGTAATATCCACTCATGGGGTGAAAATGAGTGTTCAATAAATAATTTCAGGTTTTCTTTATATAATCAATTTTTTTGCATTTTGTACAATCCTAGTTATCTATAGATACCTAATTAACATAGGGGTTTTAGCGACTGTTTGGCGCCCGGTCCATTCTGACGTAAATTAAAGGCCGAAATGCTAACTACGGTATCGGAAAAGAACAAACCAAACCAGCTGGATTGGTTGGGTTGGATTAGTCATTAGTGGTTTGTGAACTCCCCTAATTTGACCAATAATTAACATAACCAAAATCAGAATCATTTTATCCAAACAATACAAATGATTATCATAATTTGGGGTGGCAATAGTGAGATAATCAGTTTCATAACACCCATCCAAACACCCTTAACCACAACATAATTGAAAAGGAGTCTTACCGCAAATGAAATCACTGGTTAACCCAACATCTGGAATTATACTCCGAATCTTGTTCACGAGTTCTAAGTACGCTTCTCTTGTGTACCCTCGTCTCATTCTTTCAAGCATGTTGCTATTCCCAGATTGTGCAGGCAAATGAATATTTTTGCATATATTGTACCTATCTCTCATTATATACAGCAATTCATCAGGGAAATCTTTAGGATGTGGTGACGTGTATCTAAACCGCATTTCTGGGAACTCAAGTGAAAGCCTATCTAAAAGATCAGCAAAACGCAACCCAACTTGTTTCACTTTGCATTTACTAGAAAACCCGTCGCTTAGTTTCCAATCAGCATTTGGTTCAATTTCATCATCACATGCATCATTGTAACTGTTGACATTTTGACCAAGAAGCGTGACCTCTTTGACTCCTTCCTTTTCAAGTTCTGCAACTTCTTTGAGAATAGATTCAACAGGACGAGACCTCTCTCGGCCTCTAGTGAATGGAACTATGCAAAAAGAACACATGTTATTACAACCCCTCATCACCGACACAAAAGCAGAAATAGAGTTCTTGGATATCCTCACAGGACTTATGTCAGCATAGGTTTCTTCAAGAGAAAGAAGAGTATTGATTCCCTTTTGACCATTGTCTACTTCTTGTAGAAGACGTGGCAAATCCCGATAAGCATCTGGCCCACAAACAACATCAACCATTTTATCCGAATCCAATATCTTATCTTTCAACCTCTCGGCCATACAACCAAGTACAACCACTTTTGGAGGACGTAAAGAAAACGAACGCCCAGTGGCAACATTGCTCTTCCAATGCCGTTTCAAGAACCAAAAATAATTAAGCCTTTGCCATACTCTTTGTTCAGCATTGTCCCTAATCGCACAAGTGTTAATGAATATAATCTCGGCACTCTCAGGGTCACTCACAATTTCATCATATCCAGCAGTTTTCATAACCGATAAGACGATCTCCATATCATTGACATTCATCTGGCATCCATAGGTTTCTTGATATATGCGACCTTTCGGAAGCACCTCAGAGGAAATGACATCACTAGAAAGTAACAACTCTAGTTAGTCAGGTAATTATTGAGATAAAATGATAATTTGCTAAACCATCAAGATTATCCTATTAGGGTTATCTAAATCACAAATTCACAATAACCATATCAGAACAGACATCCAAACACCCTCTTAACCCAATAATCCGCACAAAACAAGAGAATCATAACTACAATAGCTCTTGATCAAAAAAATTCAAAATTGAGATGAAATTTAAGCTTTCTACTACAAAAATGCAAAATTAACCCTTAAAACAGGTAACACAAAGTATAAATTGTGTAAATCTCGTTTAAATTTCTGAGAATAAGAATCAGAAAGTGCAAATTGAGTGAGATTGAATGGACTTACTCCGCTTGAATGGTATGACTATCCGAGGCGGTGATGGTAGTCGCTTGAGCTTGGGCGACGAAATGGTGAAAGCTTGGGATACCATCGTTGAATATGGGGTTGTGGGAGATATTTCTGCAGATATCGAGGGAAAAGGGGGTTTTGAAGTGGCGTTTTGGTGGGAGACGAGGTGAGAAAACGAAGAATTGATGAGGGGATGATGATGAAGAAGAAGAAATGAGCCTGTGGTTGAAGGGATGCCTGTGGAGTTTGATGCGAAGTGCAGAGTGTGGTGAATGTTGAAGATGGAGGAGAGAGTGGCCGCCATGGTAGCACCTGTGTGGTTTACAGATGGTGTTGGATAGGGAGGGTGGATGGATCATGGATGGAAGCCCTCGTGCCCGTAGGGATGGGTGGATCTCCGGCCCGGATAGACCCGATCCATCATGGATTTATTATTTTAAAGACCGGATATATATGATATAAAAGTTTGTAAAGAGTCCGTATATTTGGCTTACTTCGGACAACGGGCTCCTTAATCCTTATAAGGGACGGTGACCTTAAAAGCTCTTTCTCATCCTCAACTCAACACTTTCTCCGAACACCCCACCGTAACCCTCCACATATAATATATAGCATGCACTAGGAGTTCTACCTAAAATAATAGTTATACTAGTTTAGAGTTATGTGTGTGATGAAATGAAATGTTCTCTTTTAAAAGATAGAAAGATTAATGTAATCATAACAAATAAGCAATTTAGCTAGTTACGTACCCCAAAACTTCAAGGCAATAGGAGGAAGTTTAAGGTTCAAATCTCGTATGGGAAAAAAACAAAGAGATTACAGGTTTAGCCAGAGGGTTTTCTCACACATGGTAGGTTTCCTCCTGAGAATGGTCTCAAGTTCGGGACTAAGGTTCCGTACTTGAGTAATGAAGATGATCAGGTAGGCAAATGATCTATCAGCGATCCAACTAGCCGTTCAGGAAAAAAAAAGAATGAGAAAAGAAAAAAAAAACATGTCGACTTATAGTGAAGTTTAATATTTGTTTCTCGTCTCTCCTATTAATAATATGTCACACCCCTTTGACCGGGTCTGCCCGTGACCGACTGATATCATCACAATGCAACGGTAATAAATACATTCAAACTTAATCATTACATCATCGATGGGAAATTGTCTTAAATGCATTATATCGTCCATAATATTCTTAAGTTGAAATTGTCTAAATATCCGGATAAAACATGATTATTTAATTGTTCAATTATAATAAGGTGGATAAAGCGGTGGTTAAATCTCCAAATGTCTATCTAAGGCGGCACCTATCCTTTTGACACCTGTCATTCAAACTTCACCTGAAATGCACACCCAAAATAAGTCAACATAATGTTGGTGAGCTCATGAGTTTAAGACACATTACCTTTCGTGACGGATATAATATTCCAAAAATTTATTAGTGGCTATAACAATAATATGATATAAAAAGTGCACTATAAAATGTATCACAATCAAGCCTGACCTGGACTTTCCCGCCCGAGTGTTAAAATATTCCATCCCCCGTTACTACTAGATTGTTGGGTTTAAATATGCCCTGCTAAGCATGGTTAAATGGAACTAATTTGTGATACAACAATTATTGAATCTCAATTGGGGTTTTCGTACATAAAGGGCCCATTATGTGCGGGGAATTTCCCAAATAGTACTATTCACAAACCACGCGGCTCCTAATGAAGTTAATGATCGTGCTCACATTCGGGGACAAGAGCAGGTAATATTGCACCATAAAATAAGTTTTAAAGAGTATGATTCCACCCAAAAGTTTAAGTAAAAATGGGTTCATGAGACTCACATGTGGGTTGATCACGTGGTTGCTTGAAAGGTTTGGATGCTACCGACCGGAAGGTTCCTATGTTTATTTCAAATGATTAGTACATTATTAAGTGATCAATTAAGCCCAACTCTCATGTTTTGTATTTGTCTTACTTAACTTGGTGTGTTATTTTACATATGTGTAATCTTATTTTAGGTCCTTGAGTTTTGGATTAGTATCTTTAGTTTTGCTTAAGGTTAGATCATCATCTTATAAGTTCTATTTATTATTATTCTTATAGGCGTGATATGGTCCCAAAGCAGCAAGGTTTCAACGGTTGGCAAGATTGGTCCCTCAACTTTGCTAGATTGACATTTTTCCCTAAAGTTTGGAATTTTGCACTATAAATATTTATGATGACTTTTATGGTTTTAAGTGGATTAATCTACTTTAATAAGTTATTTTTTATGTCATTTGGTCTTTCTTAACGGTTTCAAGAGCTTGTTTTCGGTTTAAGTGTTTTATGGAGATATATTTAGAGATTTTCTTATTTGAGGTTGTTGAGTGGTCCATATGGTTATTAGTCTTAATTATAATTTATTTAAATAATAATTAGTCTCTGGAGTGTTAATGGTATGGCTATAGAATTTATGAGTTACGTATTGTGTTTTTAAACGTGTACCGTATCGTGTTTCGAGTATGTTTGTGATGTAAGATTAAATCCATGGGTTTTATTAAAAATTTATTTTCTTTAATTTGTAAGTAGTATTCTACTATAAAATCATCATCTTCATAAAATTAGGGATTATTTGTGCATTTTATGATTTTTCTAATTATTAAACCGGTAGGTATTTTATATATATGCTAAATTTTGTAAAATCTTTTAGAATGCTCTAAAATTATATGTATTTAGTTTTTAACTTATATTAGACTTTAATAAACTATTAAATACTGGAAATTTTGGATCACAAGCTTGTTTTGTCGGTTTTGGAGTTTAAACGTTAACGGTTCGCGTTTTAACGGGTTTTCGGATTTGGGTTATCTTTGGTCAAATTTTTGCCATATATATCTTTAATATACTTATAATCACTCTTAAGTTCCGTATTTTCACTAATATTGCTCTTAATCCTGTTTTTGACAATTTTCTTTATTTTAAAGTGAATATATTTTGTATTTTTGTTTGCCAATGAAATAAATTCTAAAAATTATGAAATTTAATTTCTAGGCTTTTTTTAATATGATAAGTCTACTGGAATTTTTATGTAATCAAAATTCCATAGATTCACTATTTCGTTACCTAGCTCGGTTAGTCTCGTTAAGTGTCCGTTAAGTCCCAGTTTTTCTACATCAGGTCCTTTAGCTCGGTTTTACCATCCCCAATAAATTTTATAAGATATATAATATGTAATTAACTCCGTATTTCAGTAGTTTAGGCCCCCAACTTGATTTCTAGAATTTTTACAAGAATTTGTATATTTTCACACTTTTCCTTATTCATAAATACAAATAAAAATTCATAAATTATGAACTTTTATTCTTAGGTTTAAATAAGTAATTTTAACTTCCAGAAATATTTAAATCATTATTTATAAACTTAAATTATATACTTTCATATTTTATGAAACACGGGTTTTCGGGTGGACTAGTTTTATCAAAACTGGGTTTTTCACCAAGGTGGGTTGTAAGAAAACTTTTGTATCATTTAGTTACTGTAAAATAAAGTGTTTTAAGGATTTATAAAAAGATGGGGTTTGTCGTGTCACTATTGTGACGATACGGTAGGTTTCGCGTGTTTTCGGGTTTTAATGAATTACCTTGATGCAACGGTGGATCGTAGGGGTTTCAAGGGCTGAAGTGAGGACTTGAAATGACAAGGAAAAGCTATTTAAAAAAAGAGATTAGGCCAGGTCTTATCATGGAAGGAAATGAAAGATAGAAAACAAGAAAATAAACAAGTGTGTGAGTTGTGTGATTGCCTTGATTTAATGAAGGTGATGGTGATTATACTTGAGTCGACCAAGGCTTCAAATGGTTGGAACTCTTGTATTCTTGGGTGTGCAAGGAGATTTTGGTAGTGTGATCAAGTGGTGAGGATTAGAGAGAGTTTAGAAGATCGAAGAGGATGAAGATTTGAAGTGGGGAGGTAGGGGGTGATGGTTGCGGCCGTTAATGGAGAGAAATAGGGGGAGAGAGGTCTTGGATTTCTCAAGATTTGACTTGATGGTTGAGTGGAGTGATCAAACATGGATCTTGGCAAGATTTTGGGTCTTCCAATCCATGCAATTGTAAGGAATGGTGAATAGGGTGTGTGGTGGTTTAGTGGTTAGGTCCTTAGGTTTTTCTTTTATTTTTTTAATGGGGTTTCACAAAAGACAAATATTGTATACATGTATATATGTGTGCCGTATGCATGTATGTATAATGTATGTGTGTATGCGGGTGTACGTATGCATGTATGTATGTACGCCTATATGTGTGTGTTGAAGGTATATATATATATATATAAGTATGTATGTATGTTTATGTCATGTGTGTGTGCCGCGTGATCATAGAGATATATGTGTGTGTGTTTATGAACGTGTGTTATATATTCTTGTATACAAGATTAACTATCTTTATTATTATTGTTATTATTTAAGTTGGTGGGTACAAGAGCGCTTAAAGTATGCTTTATTTACATGCCAAAACCTTTTGCCTAAACATTAATCTTCATATGTTTGATCCATTTTAAAAAAGAAAAATCATAAGCTTCTAGATTAAAAGACAATCAAATATTCATCTATCAAGAAATTTACATAGTATAAAATAAAAAATACACAAAGGATTGATAATCCATTATAGGAAATTAGTCTCAAATCAATTTGCACAGATCAAAGAATTCTCCAACTTCAATGTAACAATTTTAGTACAGAAGTTTGAGTTGATCTTTAAAATTCACAAACTCATAATTCAATTGAGCTATTGAACAACAAATCGAAAACGATTTTGATCTCAAATCAACAATTAACAAAGAGATAAGAACAAAAATCACTAATAAACCTAACAAATCAAATAAATTTCTTGATATTACCTCAATGGAAATTACTTTTGTAGATCTAATAAGGCTCAATCGTTGTGGATTTATTCGTAAACTGCAAATTCTAAGAATTGATCTTATTGTTTGACCACAGATCCTAATCCCCTTTGAATCCCTCATTAACAAACTTCCTACAGAATCGTTAGGGAGCGGTTCAAAATTTTCAAAGGGAAATATAGGGTTTTAGATTTTTACGGATCTTGTGAAACTAAAACATTTCAGATTTCAGGTATTTGAAACTGGGTTATACGACCAGTGAGGAATTAGAATTGGGGCAAAATTTTCTGGGCGGGAAAATGGCTGTGAAAGTGACTAATAAAAGGACACGTATGTTAAAGTGTAATCTTTTATTAGGATTAGATTTTCTAATCTTAAGTTTGTATTATTAGTTGTTTTAAAAAGAATAAAAGAATAAAAAAGAAAAAAAAATACTGCTAAATTTATTGATTGACTGAACCTATGGCCTTCCCAAAGATCGACCCTTTATGTTGGTCGTCTGTCGCATATCTTCTTACTCTAATAAAATGATATTTAGTAGGGACATATGTCAACACTATATTACTTCTCAAACATTTTTTTCTCGCTTTTCTCTCCTATTATTTAATCACATTAATTACTAATGATATTATGTAATTTTATTTTTTATTAAAATATTTTTTAATAAATTAAAAAAGATCTTTTATTTATGTTATTTCTAAAGAAATAATTTTGCATAAAATTAGCAAATTTTTTAGAACATCAAATTTTTTAAAATATAAAATATATTATAATTGGTGTTTTTAAAAAGTAAAATTTTTATAAATAAAAATAATTAAAATTGAGTGTTATAATAAAAAAGTTTTTAAGTATGATATTTTTTTTAAAACATAAAAATATTTTAATCATATCTTAATAAAATATCAATTTATAATTAATAAATTATTATTTTATTTAATATTTTTTTATTCGAGTAATTCACGGCTTTGATAAAACTAGTTAGGTCATAAATTCATCAATCCATCACGCTTTCTCCTTCAATCGATCAAATTCCCACCTCGGCAACCATCTTCCAAGTGGCGATCATTCTATAGCTGGATCAGATGCACAACACCCCTTTTCAAGAAACCCTACATCAATGCCGAGATTCACCCCATTTTCACTAGCGACAACCCCTTTTGCACACTCCATCAATGGTGAAACAGTCGATGGGATCTCCAACATTCCACTTCCACAAGAAGAAACGATGGTTTTTGCTACTATTAGCCATGTTATCCGTCTCCACAGCGGTGGCGTTCGTTCTCAGAGCTGCTTATGATTCGTCGTTTGATCGTCGGGTTTTCGACGGTAATCGGTTTCAATCGGCGGTGAAACCGCAGCCGTCGAAGGGGAAATTGGCGAACCCCCTTAGTTTTATGAAGTCTAAGCTTGTTCTTCTTGTGTCTCATGAACTATCGCTTTCTGGTGACTTGATTTCTCAGCTGTTGTGTTTGATTGTTGACAATTGATGCTTTGATTCATGTGTTTGAATTGATTTTACTTTGTTGATTATCTTTATTATTGCAGGTGGTCCGTTGCTTTTGATGGAATTAGCATTTCTGTTAAGAGGAGTTGGAGCTGAGGTTTGTTGGATAACGATTCAGAAGCCACAAGGGAAAGATGAGGTGATATACAGTTTGGAGAACAAGATGTTGGATCGTGGAGTGCAGGTATATCTTCTATGGTGTTTGTTACCTTTGATTAATATATCATAGAGTGAACTTATATGCTTCTTCATCATCATGAGGGGTTTAATTACTACATTGTTTGTTCAATTACTGTAGCTTTAAATGTTTTTACTTTTGTAGCAAAAGATTATATGTGATTTGGTTAAGAAGCTTTTATAATCAGATAGTGGTTCTAGAGGGTGTTGTGACTTGTGGGAGTTTTTTTTTTTTTATTCTTCCAGAACTGCGGGAAGTGCATAATGCACTGTGCATAGTGCATAATAGATAATTAAGTAGTGGGAGAGAGAAAGTGTGATGGTTAAGTAATTGTCTTATGTATTACGTTCAAAGGACTATGTACATGTGCATTATACGGTTCTGAAATGAAAACTCCTCGTGTTTGGGGTTGTTTATTGTGATACAGTAGACTAGCAGTTTTGTGGGTGTTTGGGTTTGAGGTTATCTTCTTGCTAGATCATCTTACTTGTCAAGTCATATCTTATAAGTAAGGGTTGTATATGATATTGTTGATATGCTTTAGGTTTTATCTGCTAAGGGTAAGGAAACAATAGATACTGCCATAAAAGCCGATTTGATTGTCTTGAACACTGCTGTTGCTGGAAAATGGTTGGATGCTGTTCTGAATAAAGATATCCCTCGGGTACTTATGAAAGTGTTATGGTGGATTCATGAAATGCGAGGTCATTACTTCAGATTGGATTATGTTAAACATTTGCCAATGGTTGCGGGTTCTATGATTGATTCTTTTGTAACAGCGGAATATTGGAAAAACAGGACTCAAGAGCGCTTAAAGTATGCTTTAGTTCTCTCCTTTCTATCCCCTAGTACTCTCTAACTGCTAGAATGTAATCAAATATATTACAACATATTTCAATAAACTCATTTTAGGTTGTTAAATTTGAAATTTGTATGTTCTAATCTGTAGGATTCGGATGCCAAAGACACACGTTGTTCACCTTGGAAACAGCAAAGAACTTATGGATGTTGCTGAAAATAGTGTGGCAAAAAGGGTTTTGCGGGAGCATGTTCGGGAATCTCTTGGAGTTCGTAATGAAGATATACTCTTTGCTGCAATAAACAGTAAGTTTTTCTGCTTCACGTTTAAGACAGAAAATAGTGGTAGTTAACTTATGTTTTGCTTAGGAGCTTACTTTTTGATAACTTTTAAGTTAAAAACACAAGAAGTCAATTTAGATTGTATCCTGTTAGTAAGGGATCAAATTTAGAGAGCTAAATGAAAAAGATACAGGTCAAAAGTCATCTACTGTGTATTCAAATGCTTACATTTTCTTAAATAGTTCTTAGTTACTACATTGATTACTTACAACATATGAAAAAGTGGGCATGAAAGTGTTGATGGATTGGTCAAACTGGACCCATATCCATATTAAGTTGCTACCTTCTTTACGTGTTTTGTGACGCTAATGATAATAATTTGCAGGTGTTTCACGGGGAAAAGGTCAAGATTTATTCTTGCGTTCGTTTTATGAGAGTTTACAGTTGATTAAAGAAAAGAAGCTACAAGTGCCATCGATACATGCAGTAATTGTAGGATCTGATATGAGTGTCCAGACTAAGTTTGAAACAGAACTTCGCAACTTTGTGGCACAAAAGAAAATCCAACATCGAGTTCATTTTGTGAATAAAACTTTAACCGTTGCTCCATATCTAGCAGCAATTGATGTCCTAGTTCAGAATTCTCAGGTTGGTAAATTAAGTTGATGTAGATAAAAACCAGAGGTGGCAATATGGGTCAAAATGGGTGGGTTGGGTGCATTGGATAACAGGGGTAACAACACAGGCTGGGAAGGGTTGCTTTTTGTCCAGATTGTGTATTTTTTTAAGAAAAAAAAGTTAAGTGTGTGAAATCTAACTATATCATTTAATAATGTTATATATTTTCAAAAAAATGTTTTCTGGAGGTGTTATACACTAATAGTACACCTGGTTGACAGTTGACTTTTCTCTCATTTCGACTTGTTTCCTCTTGAGTTAATATGTTATTTTACTTTGCATAATCTGAATTAACTCATTCATGAGTAATTTGGTTTGAAATTATAAAGCCAAATTTTGTGATTAATTAGTTAGAAGTTCATATATATGTTTACCCAATTGATTTCTTTGTGTAGGGGCGGGGAGAGTGCTTTGGGAGGATAACAATTGAAGCCATGGCGTTCCAGCTTCCTGTACTGGTATATCTTCTTGTCTTTTTTTTTCACACAGGATGTTTAGCTTTATCAGGGTGTGTTTGCATGTGCATTTTGAAAGATCAGTCTTATGAAAAACGGGTAGTGACGGTTGTGAGATAATATTAAAGTTCCAAAGAGTGGTTAAATATCAGGTAGTCATTCCTGGCATGACTTAAAACATGGTATTAAAATAATCATTAATCAGGTTTTGGGTTGTCATATATCTGACCAGTTTAATAAACAAGTCGTGTTCAACTTGATATACCAAGCCCTTTTATTAAAAGGATTGCGTTGGGTTAATCTATTGAACTAAACAGGTCAACCCACTGACTCGTTCATGACCCTCATTTACAACTTGGTTATAACCCATTTACAACCTGTCAAACGGTCTGACTTGTTCTGATAGATGATTTGTGTTCGAGTTGCATGACTTTTATGTGTGTTTGAGTTGGTTGGGGTTAATATAATTTATACAAATTTACATGGGTCGTGTTCGGGTTCAATTAGCCTACCCAATATGTGGATGTGGTGTTGTATTAATGACAGGGTACGTCGGCTGGAGGAACTGCAGAGATTGTGGTGAATGGATCAACGGGTCTTCTGCATCCAGCTGGAAAAGAAGGTGTGAGTCCTCTTGCTCGAAACATGGTGAAACTGGCGACGCATGTCGAGAGACGGCTAACAATGGGGAAGAGAGGTTATGAGAGGGTGAAACAAAGGTTTATGGAACATCATATGGCAGATAGAATTTCTACTGTTCTCAAGGAGGTATTACATAAGTCAAAATTGAGGGAATAGTTTTTGTATATATGATGAATGATTATAGTGTAGTTTTTTTTTTTCTTAAACTTTGGATTATATTGGGGTTTTGTATTGGTAGAAATGGTATATGAAATTGCTGATTGTTGCTGGTCAAGACCTATGAGGATGATACTAAGATACTGGATGGGCTTAAACTTGAGCAACTAAATATTTAATAACAATTTTAGTTCTGGAAATTTGACTTATTTTCTAGACTTGTCCAAGTTACTAGCCAAGTTTGAGTCAACTCTGTCCAAGTTGGTCAACAAGCTATGAATATTTCGCCAGAACTATTATTGGTGATGCCCGATGCGAACTGATCTTCAAGACTTGTATTGTTTCATGTTATATACGTTCTGCATCGTTCAAATGCTCTCTTAAATAAGTATGCATCTACCAATGATTTTTAATTCAACTGATTAAGGTGATATACTCATGATACGTAAATAAAAAAAACGTTTGAAGATTCAAGTTTCACTCTAAATGAATAGGACCCCAACCCATTCAATAACATCTATTATTCAAAATAAGATCGTACATTTACCGTTCAAAAAAAATAAATAAGTACATATCTTTACCGCCTTTTAAAGTGTTGGTTTTTTTTATATTGATATGAGTTCATCACTAAAAGAAAATACAAAAGTCAAAGCTATTAAAAACATATGGAGTGTTAGTAAATAACAGGTTATAACAATTAGGATTAGAAATTAATATTTCTTTTTTTAGTTTTAAAAGTCAAGATGTCAAGCCTTATAAAGTTACAAGGAGTTATAGCATAAATTGTGTTCCAGTATAGTCGGGTTATTTTCAAAGTATTATATAACTTAAGTGCTGGGCTCTTAAGCTACCACCATTTGATCCGATACCATTGACATGTATATCTGTGTTGGGATATATCTTAAATAAAAAAAATCATACATCATTTAATCTCGAAATTTTGGTTTATTTTCATATATAAAAACCAAAGTGAAAGTTATGTCATCACTTATAATTTTAACCCTGTAACATCTAAACGAAAACGAAGACAAATAAAAACGGGTGAGGGTTGATTTTTTTTAATTGGTGGCAGATTACCACTTATTATTTCCAAACATAAAGATCATGTATACAACTTCGAAATAAACTTGCATTTACATCAACATGTCCCATAAACACAAACAAGACAAAGATAAAAGCTTCACGACGTTGGTATGACTATTCATCAACGTGACACCCTTATTATTATTATTTTTATTATTATTACCACCTCTTATTATTATTTTCATTATTATTACTACCGCTCACGGATTTGTCCTTCCTCTACACATGCATAATCCCATCAGTGATGTCCCGGCAGCTTCTCCTTAATCTTCTCCATCATCCCTTTCTTCTCACGAGTATCTCCATAGCCACCGGTTGTAGTACTCTGTTGCTGTTCATCCGTACCATAACGGGCTCCCGTTCCCGTGCCAATGCCACCACCGGAGCCCGGCTCGGTTCCCAGGCCCTGGTAACCTGTCTGACCAACAGAACGACCACCCGAGGTATAATCTGTTCCCGTGCCCCCTGTGGCACGGGCTACATTACCATCCACCCCTTGCTGCCCATAACTATCAGTCTCCTGACCCTGGTGATGACCACCAGGGCCAGGCTCTGTACCAAGGCCCTGGTAGCCGGTTTGACCGGTGGATCGACCACCGGAGGTATAACCGGTTCCCATGCCCCCTGTGGCATGACTTTTATTAGTACCCAACCCTTGACCTAGCCCCTGATGACCACCCATGGTCCTACGCTCCATACCCTCACCCTGAAAACCGGTTTCAGGGCCCGTGGTCCCACTAGTAGGACCACGCTTCATACCCAGGCCCTGAAAACCGGTTTGATCGTTCGTGGAACGATCACCGGAAGCATAATCTGTTCTCGTGCCCTCAGTGGCACGACCTATGGTACCGATCCCCTGACGAGGATCGGTACCATAAGTACCGGTTCCCGTCCCTCCTCCTCCTCCAGTGGAAACACAATCACCCAAAGTCGTCCCACCGGTGGGACGCTGCTCACCGGTGTGACGGAACTCGCGTTCAACCCGGATTCCGGTGTCGGTTTGAACTACGTTTCCGTGCTCATCAATTTTCTGAACAGGGTTTCCTTGCTCGTCGATTTGTGTAACTTCACGTCTATACTGTTGTTGGGCCATTTTTTTTTACGGTAACAATTATAAAGGTTCAAAGGTACAACGTTCACTTGGTATATATATATATCTACTTTTGGTGCTCTTTTGATGAATGTGATGAGGATCTATGGGTTTATAGTAGAATTAGAAAGTGAGGTGAACAGATCATGGTACACGTGGTGAAATGTCATGCAGGCTTGTGAGATAAGCATACACGTGGGGCAAACTTTAGGGCTTTGCACACCGCTTTAAATGCGTTTAAAACGCAAGGGAACACCTGGCCTATACAAGTCGGCTGATACTTTGTGTTGTGACTATTCTTAACGCTAACACAACATTCTACTTGCAAAAACGTCTAGTATTCTTTCTGAAACATACTTATTTTACTAATGTTGGTGGGTTAATTTTTAATGATGGATTCATGAATTTATTTAATAGAATCATCACATTCAAATCATTCAATTATATAAAAGCGGATATAAAAGTTATCGAATCAGTTTTGGTTGAGTTAAGTTGGTCACATACTAAAAATAAGATACAATAATGAATAAATAAAAACATCATCAATAAATTGTAAAGAACACGTAAGAGAAAAACGATGATCTTTATGAATTGAAATAAAATATAATATAATTGTTTCCTATTAGTTTTTATTTTTTGAAAACGTTGCAGTACATAGTCGACAAAAGCTTATTAAAAGAACGCTTTTTCAATATAACAAATGCAAGGATTATTCCACCACCTATTCAATTACACAACTCCGTCTTGACATGTTTCATTAAAGAAAAACTTCTTCAAAAAACTAACCAATTGATTGTCGACAATCCTTTGAGTTATGTGTCTCGAGTCTTGTCTTCAGATAAACAAATTGTCTCTTCTACCTCTTAAGTTTTAATTGCAATTTGCAAGTTCATTATGTCAGTTTTTTTTTTTCTTTTTCTTGGAGTGGGCTAATTTAGTTTAATAAACTCATGGGCTTTATGGGTATTCAACGGGGTGAGCTTATTTTAGTTAATTAATTAACTCATAAGTTTTGTTTTGAGTTTTGGGTTTAAATATATATTATAAGTAATGAAATCACCATCCAAAATCACAATAATGTCACTCGAAAAACTCGTATATGCATCTCCATATATGCGTGAAAATTCACTGTATTCCTGTGACTCCGGTACGTTTAAGCTGACTTCGGTACGTTTAAGCAAACTCCGCACATGCTCATTTCAATTTAGCCAATATTATTGTTTTGAGATTAACTTTTAAGTTGACGCTAACTCTACTTAAAAGTAAAACTTACTGAAAACGAGAAAGCTAAAAGGTTTTTGTTAACATCATAAGTACACGCACTTAGATTTAAATTTTTTCTAGAAATAGGTTATTTTCAAGATCAATGGTGATCACAATGGGTTCTTTCTTTAATGTTGTTTAAGAAATGGATTAGTTGCTATCAAAGGTGGCGATTTTAGCTCCTTGAACGCAACATTGGAAAAGGCAAACCATCGGAATTGTCATTTTGCTGATGATGTCTCTAGGGGTGGTAACATTATCTTCAAGTCGCTAGGTTGACTAGAGAAGTTGAATAAAGTCATAACAAAGTTGCATCACCCACCCTAGAAAGAGTCATATCGCAATTAACGCCATGTAAAATAACATCCCCTACAAAACAATGATTTTTCCGGTGGATTTTCTATCAGAAATCTACCAGTGGAAGTTAAGCAATCGGTTATCTTAGTCATAGGTATGTTGTTGGAATAGCATGCAAAAGTATCAACATATAGTTGAATTGTTATCGATCTTAAAGAGTCACGAAATATGGAATAACAAAAGTAATGCAACTAATAGAGTTTAGACACATAGACGTAATAAAAGATTGTGAAATTAATTATATTAATAGTTAATTATGATCTACAAAGAACATTATTGTTATTATGGATAATAATTAGGGTAGGGTTATACTAAAAGGGTGTTTAATCTAAAAAGCCTAAAAAAGATTGTAGGTTTAACACGTGCCCTTCTATTATTTTAAAAAGTGTGTATTTTGGTCATTGTGTCAAATAAATCAGTTCATTGTGTCTTATACGTTCATTTGTCATATATTTTACATTATTTGTTATATGTAATTATCATTGTGTGGTCATATATTTTACATTATTTGTTATATGTAATTATCATTGTGTTTTACGTTTTAGATCATTTTGTGTTATTTTTGTCATTGTTTTTATAGATTATATAAATTTGTTATCTACTTTATGTCTTATAATTAGAAATACATAATTATATACTTTCAGCAATGTATTTTTTAAAAATTATGGTGTTAAAGATAACACAATGTGTTATTTTTATCATTGTTATTTATAATTATATAAACTTGTTATCTATCATTGTGTTTTATAATTAAAAGTATACAATGATATTATTTGACCAATCTATTTTTCAAAACTTATAATGTTCAAGATAACATAACAATAATAAAAAACACAATGAGACATTGTGTTGTTTTATTATTGTTTTTAATGTATTGGATTAATTAGGTGTTACTTTATTATTATGTTTTACATATTAGAGATACACAATAATTTTATTCTACCATTATATTTTTTAAAATTTATTATTTTAAAAAAACACAATAGTATTCAGAAAAACAAAATAACTAACAAAAGGACACAATAAGCTGCACTAAAGATACAATGGTAAGACGTGAACTTAAGAATGTAAGAAAATTAATTGTCTTTATATATAACAGTACTGTACTTGTTTTAAAGATAAAAAGACGCTCGTTTTTATGATGTAATTTTTATAACAAAAATAGTGTCGTACATAAAAGTTATGAACGTTTTAAAAAATAAAAGAACTTGCAAAAAGTCAACAAAAGTGATTATTCTTAAATTATACATCTAATAAATTTTTTCCTACGAATTCATCTCAACCATTGATTAAAAAGATTAATGATTGATCAATGATCTCTTGGTCTAGTAGTCAAGGGGGAGGTGGGAGGCTTTGCCTCTCTTGGAGGTCCAAGGTTCAAACCTTGGCATTGACGAATATTACTAACTTGGTGATACTAACAACTAACCACTAACCAGCCGTTCAAAAAAAAAAAATTAATGATTGAGATTACTTGTTACACCTTTTAGTTTTAGAAGATTTTTTATTTGAAACTTTCTCTAATAATTAAAAGTACTATTGAAAGTAGTAATTGTATTAGTTGTATTTAACGAAGTTAAATATATATAATCAGACTCAGGTTAAATTAGTTCAATATAATTAAATGGAATAATTATTTTAGTAGTTATTTTACAAGTAACGGATATTATAATCCCGGTCACATCCGGGTAACACTAAAGTCATTGATAACACTAAAATTACCGATATAATATAGATAACCTCAAAATCACCAACAAATAACTCACAACCAAACACAGTAAAAATGAAATAGCATAGAAAATCAGTTGAAATAAAGCTCAGTAAACATCTTCCGAAAATCCAAAAATCCCGTTATTTTAACTTATAGAATTAAGTAGTAGTTACCTGGAATCTTTAATGTCAAGTGTCTGTTAGTTCCTAAGATGCTGTGTCCTTCAATGTTGTCTGTATTCATATTCCTTCCATCATCAATTGTTTAATCAGAGGAATATAATATGGTCATAGATAAAATAAATACTTACATATATAGTATCTTTATGTTTTTAGCCTTCTCAAATCCGTATAATATTGTGTTAGAACATGATGATTTTGCAAAGGGAGGAGCTTTACTTACTTGTAAAGAACAACTATGACATAATCTTGGCTGTACTGCTCTCAGGGTTGGTCACAAGTTTTCTTACCAAGAAACTGAAGAAATCATCCGATGCGATTCCTGGGCGCCTCGGGCTTCCGTTTGTTGGTGAAACATTTTCGTTTCTATCGGCTACTAATAGTACAAAAGGATGCTATGATTTTGTTCGACGTCGGAGACAAATGTAATTACTCAAATTCTCATACATGTACTTGTTTTCATGTTGTTCTTCCTCTACCTGAAAATAAACAAGTCAAACTAGAAAACTCTAGGCTTGATCTAGATACTAGAGTTGGAAAATCAAAAAACATAGAAGAAGTGAAGAACATAAAAAGGATAGAGATTATTATTGTTGTAATTATATTGTTTTTGTAATAATCGTAGCCCGTTATTTATTTGTAACAATGAACAAAGTTGTTCGTGTATCGATTAAACCCTGAATGTTTTGACCCGTTACCACGCCCCATTTTGCAACCTCCATCAGAATCCATCATATCTGCAAGGACTAACCGGCTTTTGTAGTTATCATGTTTGATATGAGGAAAAAAGCATTAGCGTTGAAATTTTGGCATGATGAATTATGCTTTTCTTTTCGAAATATAATGTATTCTTTTGATTTTACAAAGATAATGAAACCATCATAATGGATTTGCTAGTATAAGTTGACTGATTATAGTTGAAATGATATTGGAACTTTGCATACAGGTATGGAAAGTGGTTCAAAACAAGACTGTTTGGCAAAGTTCATGTATTTGTCCCAAGTGTTGTAGGTGCAAAAGCAATTTTGACAAATGACTTTCAATTGTTCAACAAAGGGTATGTTAAATCAATGGCAGATGCTGTTGGAAAGAATAGCTTACTTTGTGTACCAGTTGAGAGTCATAAACGAATCAGACGCCTTCTCTCTGGTCCTTTCTCCATGGATTCCTTGTCGAAATTTGTTCAGAAATTCGATAAGTTGCTCTCTGCAAGATTAAAAAAGTTGGCTGACAATGGCAAGTCTTTTGTGGTTCTTGATTTCAACATGAAGGTAATCCTAGTGTCACTTTTTCAAAACATATTTTCGCTTTTCGAATCTTTTCATTGATGTTTGATGATTCAGATAGCGTTTGATGCAATGTGCGACATGCTGATGAGCATCACTGATGAATCTTTGCTGCAAAAAATAGAAAAAGACTGCACAGCTATTTCTGATGCAATGCTCTCTTTCCCAGTGATGATTCCAGGAACTAGATACTACAAAGGCATTAAGGTAGTTAAATTGTAGGCATTTCATGTCTGTTAAAATTTATAGATATTTGATTTGTAATCAAATGAGAAATATTAATGCAGGCGCGCGAAAGTCTCATGTCATTTCTTGAAGAAATGATTGCAAATAGACGAAGTAGCAAAGAGGGTCACGAGGACTTCTTGCAGTCCATGTTAGATAGAGATTCATTTCCTGATGATGAGAAGCTTGATGATTCAGAGATTATGGATAACATGTTGACATTGATAATAGCCGGGCAGACGACCACTGCAGCTGCAATGATGTGGAGTGTTAAGTTCTTAGATGAGAACAAAGATGTCCAAAACAAGCTGAGAGTAAGTAATTATTAACAATAGTACATTACCCAACTTATGTCATCAAGAATAACATTTGGTACCCAAAAGTAACAACATACAAGTGAAATTACAGGAAGAACAGTTGTCGATGCTTAGAAATAAACCAACAGGACATTTACTTTGTCTCGAGGATCTTAACAAGATGTCTTACGGCTTAAAGGTTACAAGCCTGTTTATTTTGGCTGTTTCTTGTTTATACGTTTCAAGATAGATAACTTATTGAACTTAGTCTATGATTTACGTCGGGGCATTTTCAGGTGATGAAAGAGACATTACGAATGTCGAATGTGTTGCTATGGTTCCCACGTGTCGCGCTTGATGACTGCAAAATTGAGGGTAATGACTTATTTCAATTCTTAATAGTGAGAAAGAAAAATCTCACACAAAACATTTGTAGACTTTAGGCTAGCTACTTGCTTATATCAGGGAGAATATGATTAGTTAGAGTTTATTGCAATAATCTTTAACTTGATTAGAAGAAATGATTTGATTACTTTTCTTTTGTAGTTATGCTCATTACACTACTGTAGTTAGTTGATTAACAACACATGACGTATTTTCGTTATTTTATAGCTTAACCTTGATACCTTGATACTATTAATGCAGATATTGAGATAAAGAAAGGATGGCATGTTAATATTGATGCTACTCACATACACTATGATCCAGAATTTTACAAAGATCCATTGCAGTTCAATCCATCAAGATTTAATGTATCAAACTGCCCATCTAATTTTTTTTGTCTTTTAAACAAACTATATATAGATGAAGCTCAAGATAATGAAACTGGACCTGTGTTTTTTCAGGAAGCACAGAAGCCATACTGTTACATACCTTTCGGATCAGGGCCGAGGACATGCTTGGGAATTAATATGGCAAAGGTGACGATGTTGGTGTTCTTGCACAAGCTAACAAGTGGATACAAGTGAGTTGTCGGTATAAATTATTATCCGCCAATAAGCAATTGTTTGGATTATTGAAATCTAATTTATAGTTTTTGCTTATTTCGTGAAGGTGGACGGTCGAAGATCAAGATCTTAGCCTAGAAAAGAAATCTCACATCCCTAGACTGAAGAGCGGAGTGCCGATAACACTCACAACTTTAGAAGATGACAACTGAAAAATAAATTTTATGTCACACTCGATGTTGTTTTAGCATTTTGTGAATGCCCGCCTGTGGGTCGTAAGAAACATAAATAGGTTATCGTGTCCATTCTATTAAGTTCGAAGTTCTTTCCGTTCTTGTATATCTAAGGTTATCAGTCTAAGTATTTGCTCTTTAAACTTGATGAAGATGTCATTTGAATGAACATAAAGATGTCATGAAAGAAGTCAAAGAAATGGAAGCATACTCGTTATATTTTTGAGTAAACACCAACACAAATTGTCTCAATTCTTCATTTTTAGACTACGACGACGACTACCTATTAGAATATATTATTAGGTGTTTGATTAGAATGAGCCCACGGGTCCAGTTAGGTTTTTAGGGTTATTTGTTATCTCTATATATTGTAACCTAACTGTGTCGTAGCGAAAGTAACCATACGTTAAGACTGGAAAACAAAAAAAAAAACATAAATCAATAATAATAAGATAAACATGCTTCGATCGACTCAACTATCCAAACTTTTGCTAATATTGTGCTTGATGTTGTCATTCATATTTTGATTGATTGTGTTAGCCATAGTTGGCTTGATAGTTAATTGGTTCTTGATTCTCGGAATGATAAGTCAATAATTGACGACCATAGTCGTTCGTGACGTGTCGAGGCTAGTAGCCTGTGGTCACTTGTATCCGTAGATCAAGAGATTAAAGCTAAAGGAATAAACAGAAAAAGAAAGCAAGGCACGTGACCGCGTTCAGGCGACGGTGTTTTGGATCCGTAGATTAAGAGAAAAAATCTGTAGACGTAAAAAAGAAAAAGAAAAACAAAGAGAAAGGCCGGTGACCGTGGTCAGATGGAGATCTTTTTGACCCATAGATCAAGAGATAAGATCCGTAGATCTATAAAAAGAAAAAAAAATGCCAGTGACCATGGTCAGGCAACAGTCTCATTGAAAGAGAGGTGAGATCCGTAGATCAAATAAAGAGACGTGGTTTTATTGGATGAGATCGGTGGAAGCGAACCGTGGTACGGCAAAAGAAATCGATCAGAAAAGAGAGGGATGGCGGGTACAATGGGATACTTGAAGTAGCCGAAGAAAAACAAAACAAAATTGATAGTGGTGCTACGATCGTAATCAATAGCGACTGTGGTGGCTTGGAGTCATTAAAAGCCAAAAAGAACATGGGAAACTCACGTGGAGTTCTACACCACAAGAAAGTGGGCCTATAGCAACGAAAATTTGGCACCTTATAGCGACATGTCGTCGCTATAGCTAAATTTGGTCTATAGCGACGACATGTCGTCGCTATAGAGTTAGTTCGCAAAAATTAGTTGTAATAGGCTGATATGTCATCGGAATAGAGGTCGTCGACACAAGTTCTTCTATAGGAATGACAAATCGTCTATATAAGTGTGGTGGTTTCTGATTTTATCGAATAAAAAAAAAGAAAAAACATAATTTATAGCGACGACAAGTCGTCGCTATAGATTATTTTTCTGTTTTTAAAAAAAATTAAAAACACCTAATACCCTTACATATCCATACATAATTAGTTGTCATATCTATGGTGTTATAAAACATGAAAATACAACTTTATCAATTAACATATACACAAAGATGTACTAATATTAAAGTCATATACACTTATATATCCATACATACAAGCATAATCACAATACATAATCACTTACTAGTATACAAGTATACAAACATACAAATATACAACATACCTACATACACAATTATAAAAATACAAACATACTTACATACAAGTATACAACATACTTACATACACACTTACAAGTATATAAAAAATACAAGTATACAACATACTTACATACACAATTACAAAAAAACAAACATATAATATACTAATGAACAAACATATAAACATAAATACATACAAACATTCACATACAAAATTAACATAATTACATACACATAAACATATACATAAACAACTAAATACATCAAACCATATACATATAAATTAACACATATAAAAATACATACAAACTTAAAACCATGAAAATATATATAGTGACATTTCATCAAACACTTGGTGGGCATAACCTAATCTAACATCAAACCCATATACACTTACATATATATACACTTTTACAATCATACAAGCCTAATCACAAACATATTCACTAAACAACACTTAAATCATCATCTTTAAACGAATTTCATACCTTCAAATCTTTAAATCCTTTACTTTCAAGCTTTAAACTTTAATATCACCTAAAACACAAAAATTTAGATAAAACTTATAAAAACAAGATTATATAACTTTATTATAGTAAAAGAAACATCATTATTACCTTTAAACACTCCAATTTGATACCAAATAGGCCTATAAACCGAGATGAAATCAGGAGAAAAATTGGGGTTTTTTTGGGTGAAAAATGAGGCAGAAGGTCTGAAATACGATTTAAGGGTTCTGCACTCTATAGCAACGACATGTCGTCCCTATCGAGTAAAAAAAGTCATCCCTATAGAGGTAAAATAAAAAAAATTAAAAAAACCATGTCCCGACGACATGTTGTCTGGAAATGTTGATTTAATTCTTTTTAAATCTGTAAACCGAGATAGAAAAAAATAAAAAATAAAACAAAATTCACCTGTAGCAACGACATGTCGTCGGTATAGGGTTTTCATAAACCGAGTTTGACCAGTCACAAATCCCAATTACTCAAGTCGTCGGTATAGAGCAACCTGTACCAATGACAAATGCCGTTGCTATAGGTGTCGTCGGGGACAGAGTTAAATTGTTGTAGTGCTATAGGAAAATCGTGGTAAAAATAAAAAAGCATCCAGGCATTTAAATTGGAGGCAACAATGTTGAAAATAAAACAAAAGTTTGGTAGCACGCAAGCTAGCATGTAGGATGAACTCATGGCTCAATGACTCATTGTATTGCATGCAAAAGAATTAGCAGGAGAATTAATTTCAAAAGAAGCTAGACATGAGAAAATATAAAACCTAAAAAACAAAGGTGGGACAGGGCGGCGGCAGTGCCGGTGCCAGTGGCAGCACACCCCCCGTCTAGGGTTTGAATTTTGTCGTAACGGCTAGGGTTTTTATTTTTGTGTGTTGCGCGGAGAAGACAGTGACAAGAACCCTAAAGCTGTAATACCATGTAAGATGGTAAATATTGAATAATATTATTGAATAGTTAGGTTACAATATATAAAGATAACAAGTAACCCTACAAAGCTAACTGGGCCTGTAAGCTCATTCTAATTAAACTCTACTAGTATATTGTAATATTACCCCCTTCCCCCCAACACAGTAGCTGCTAAACAACAATAACAACAACGACAACAAAAAGTACAAGAAGTAAAATGACTGTAACCGAACCAAACATTCATCGTATAATTCGTGAACCGTTCGGCGAGAAAATGAACGAACATGAACAATAAGTTCCGTTCGTTTAGAGCCCTAATTTTTTTAATTGTTCACTTTTAGAAGTATTATTAGACTGTTTGATTTTAATCATATAGTAATTAGATGTAGCATTTACATGTATAAAAATGTATTTATCTAATAAAATATAGTTTTAAAAGAGTTAATTCAATGCTTTACATATGCATTTAAATGAGAATTCAAATAAAAAATCGACTAAAAGATAACATAAAGATAAGTATCTCCTAGACAATTTGCTAATCCTCTATAGGTTATACGAATCGGGTTTGACAAACTCTAAATCGATTCGATTCAATTCGATTTAGAAAGCAATGATTCGAAACTCGATTTTCGTCTTCAATTTCGAATTCGATTCACATTTAGTCCGTATTCGACTCGAAGTATGTTATCAAAATCGAATCGAATTTTGAATTTTTTATATTTTATTCAAATTAAAGTTCAATTTAAAGAAATACTATAACACATATAATATACTTATATATTTTGTATTTTAAACATTTTAAATATATGAATGTAAGATTATTATCAATTTGTTTTGAACTTTTATCATATGAAAAGTTTAAATTTGTATTTTGAATCAAAGGTTTGTTGTTTTGAAAAAAATAATTATCGTTTTCTTTCCTATAGTTTGATCATATTAGTTATTTTCATTCAAAAAAGATTTTTTTTTGCATCTGGGTCCCTAAGGTTTTTAAAAAATATCATTTTCATCCAAAAAAATTAAATTCGTTAACTTAAATTGTTAAATGTGTAAATTGAAAAAATTATCATTTAAAGTACAAAATAAAATCCCTCAATAATCTTAATCTTTATCTTTATTCTTTATACTCTAATATAAGAGTAACTTGAGATGACACGTGGCAGCACCACAATCATCCTCAACAAAATTTTCCCGCCTCTTTCTCATATTAAATAATTACCTTAAATATTAATAATATTATTTAATATTTTTTTGGATTTAATAAATTAAGAAATAAATTTGATTTGTTAAACACCCCCTAATCCTCTCAACTCATGTTCCATGAATTATCGTTTTTGGCCGCTTTTAACATCTTAATATGTCAAATTATGTGTATTCTAAAGAGAATGAATTTAGTTTCATTACTTTTCCGAATAGGCATTCAAGCTCTGATGTTTAACACTATATTAGCTTGAATCACAGCCATTGAAAATTCACCGTTGACATGTTTTCCATAGTCTGTACACCGTTATAACCCACATGCCCACCGAAATCCATATTTTTTCAACCACAGAATATGTTCATGGTGACCACAGAAAACATGTTAATGGAGATAATTTTTTATGGCGGTGATTCAAGCCAATATGATGTTAGATCATTAAGGATAAAGAGATTAACTTTAAAATGGAGTAAATGTCATTGACGAATAGAAAGTCACAAAAATATCAAAATAAACACAAGAAGTCTTCATTAAGATACGACCTGTTTAGAACCACAGCTAAGAATTTCTCTATAGAACCCATACTTTGCATAATAATCAACTGTGGTTTGTTTACCCCTATTTATAAAATCTCTCATTTTATTTTTTATTTTTATTTTTATTTTTATTTTTTTTGAAAGACAAATGTACGACACTGCTTCGTAGAATATGTGTTATCTTAATCTTTATACTCTAATATAAGAGTAACTTGAGATGACATGTGACAGCATCACAATCATCCTCACCAAAATTTTCCCGTTTCTTTCTCATATTAAATAATTACTTTAATTATTAATAATATTATTTAATACTTTTTTAGATTTAATAAATTAAAAAAGAAATCTATTCATTAATGTTATTTCTAAATAAATAAAATTTTTTATACATTAATATTTTTTTCTAAAGCATAAAACTTTTTTAAAAATACAAAATATTTTAAAATTGGTATTTTTAAAAAGTCAATTTTTTAAAAACCAAAAATAATCAAATTTAGGAGTTATAATAAGAAAATTTTTAAAATGACATTTTAATACGGTTTGTTTTAGAATAAAATGTTTATTTTTTGAAAAAAAATTTAAAACAAAATTTAAAAAAATTAATATCACTGTTTTATTATTTATAGTCATTTCTCATATGTAATTTCAGTCATATCATATACTAGATTTAGTCAACCCCGTGTATTACACGGATTGAATAAATAAAATATTAATATAATCAAAATAATAATAAAATGATATTCTAAGATATGATATGACTGAAATTACATATGAGAAATGACTATAAATAATAAAATAGTGATATCAATTTTTTAAAATTTTGTTTTTAAATTTTTTTTCCAAAAAAATAAACATTTTGTTCTAAAACGAACCATATAAAAATGTCATTTATAAATTTTTTTTTATTATAACTCCCAAATTTGATTATTTTTTATTTTTAAAATTTGACTTTTTAAAAATACCAATTTTAAAATATTTCGTATTTTTAAAAAAGGTTTATGCTTTAGAAAAATTTATTATTTTATAAAAATTTTATTTAATTTGAAATAACATTAATGAATAGATTTCTTTCTTAATTTATTAAATCTAAAAAAGTATTAAATAATATTATTAATAATTAAGGTAATTATTTAATACGAGAGAGAGGCGGAAAAATTTTGGTGAGGATGATTGTGGTGCTGCCACATGTCATCTCAAGTTACTCTTATATTAGAATATGAAGATTTGAATATCATTTTATAATTATTAATTTTTATTATATTAATATTTTATTTATTCAACCCGTGTAATATACGAGTTGACTAAATATAGTATAACTATAATCAAATGGAATTGGATTACAATATAAGGAGATAGCAACTAGAGGCGATGGTCTTTATTATACAACTAATTTGCAATAGGTTCTCAACCGTCACAAAAAAATAAGGTTCATTCTCCTCCCCCACCAATGAAGCTAATAATCTTGTGATGCAATCATGATGAAAAGTAACATAAATTATGTCTTGATATGCAAATTATATAATTACCCTTTTTAATGATAGATGGTTTAATAATTTAAATTAATGAAGTTAATTTTTTTGAATGAAAATGATAAATTTTTAAAACTTTGGGGAGCCAAATGAAAAAATAATCATCTTTTGAATGAAAATGATAAATATAACCCAAACCACAGGGGAAAAAACAACAATTCACTCTTTTGAAAATATAGATAAAATAACTTTCTTGGATGTATTCAAATTGAAATTGAATTCGGCATTCAAATTCAAATCCAATTCACTTTAGAATTTATTTTCGAATCCGAATAGAATTCTTCAAATCCATATACGAGAAGTCAAAATTCGAATCATTCTATTCAATTAACTTGAGAATTCAAAATTTGATTTTGTAACGTCCGCCTCCCAGGGCACACCTTAGGGAGCGTTACGCATCGGATATATAGAACATATAGTAATAAGAGAATACATAGCAGAAGTCAAACTATTATTATAAATTATAACGTATTATATATTTGTCTTCTAATACAATACTAATATTACATTAGTTTAACTATAGCAGAGAACCAAATCCCCGACAACACTTTAGTCATTTATCTCCTCATAAGCTTAGTCCATAATCTCTTATTCCTGTAATCACCTGACACTTAGGATGTGTGTCCAGACAATAAAAACATTTAGGACTCAGCATAAAGCTTGTGAGTTCATGAACATAGCATTCTTTAAAATTCAGAACATATTAATATCGACTATTGCATCAAGCAGATACAACCATGGCAAACAGATAGGAACAAAGTAAGCACAATATAAATTCACATAACCAGGCTATGTATACTAACTCCACTTGCTAAAGCAGAATCATACAAGCAGCCGTCAAGCATCCTATCAAGCATTGCCACATATCACAGATGCTATTGATAGTCAATTCTTTAATTATTACCAGTTATCAAAACATCATATCCCGTTTTAAAAAACAGTTCAGAGGAACTCACCTTAACTAATCCGATCGGTGATATATCTGCTCAGGTTCACGGCTATCAAGTATTATCCTATACACAAAATAACATTATTTAAGCTACACTCTAGCTAGCAACTATCTTAGGGATAATTGTTATCATTCTCTATTTGTTGGCATTATTCGACACTAGCTACTATCTTAGGGATAATTTGTTATCATTCTCTATTTGTTGGCATTATTCGACACTTTCTATTATCCTATGCCAACCCTTACTAGTTGGCATATCTCAAACATTTCCATCATGACAGTGCCAACCCTCGGGCTACCCAGTCTCTTTCCTATAAATAATCTTAACGCTTAACTATAGTAATAATAACTATAATAAAAATAATAATAACTATAATAACTAAAGATACAATTAAACGAGAACATACCTGAAAACTACCTACGACAATTTGATGTAGAGTCTCCCCTACTCACGCTCCTACTCGATCTCAAAAAACTTCTACTAGCAACACCCAACGGGGTATCGAAAACTCGGGATTCTCTTTATATTAGAGCATTCCCAAAGAAACTTATATACTTAAGATGAAGCATAAGGTTGAATATATAGGAAGCAGGCAAGCACATCAATTCTTTTTGGCTTAGATGTGGGATTGAATTGAGCAGCTAGCCTGCTTGCTTACTTAATATAATTAATTTAACTGCTTACTTCGTTTTTCTCTTATAACTTTTAATGTGTAACGTTTTATAAAATTTCGGATATGCCATCGTGACGATCTTATTTTTCACTATGAGTCAACCTAAGTTTCGTAAAAAACGGAGCAGGTTCGAATATAATATATTATTATTATATTCAAACGGTCTCTTATAACATAAAAATTTCATATAAAAACTTCAAACTTCAAATAGACAATTTACTCATTACTTACTCGTTTGGTAATATATAAAATACGAAGTTCATATTGCTTGTATTTCAACTATTACATATAACCCAAACGTTTGGGATGTTACAGATTTGTTAAACACCCCCTAATCCTCTCATCTCCTGTTCCATGAATTATCGTTTTTGGCCGCTTTTAACATCTTAATATGTCAAATTATGTGTATTTTAAAGAGAACGAATTTAGTTTCATTACTTTTCCGAATAGGTATTCAAGTTCTGATGTTTAACACTATATTAGCTTGAATCACAGCCATTGAAAATTCACCGTTGACATGTTTTCCATAGTCTGTACATCGTTATAACCCACATGCCCACCGAAATCCATATTTTTTCAATCACAGAATATGTTCACGGTGACCACAGAAAACAGGTGTTAGATCATTAAGGATAAAGAGATTAACTTTAAAATGGAGTAAATGCCATTGACGAGTAGAAAGCCACAAAAATATCAAAAGAAACACAAGAAGTGTTCATTAAGATATGACCTATTTAGAACCACAGCTAAGAAAGTAACATCCGGTAATTTTCCGTTACCAAACTCCGTTAGTTCCGTTAAGTCTTGCATACACGTGTCGTGAGCACACACTAGTTGTCGTTGAACGTTGGTGACTTAATAAAAATTAATAATGTTAAACAATAATTTCTATGTTGATTATTGGTTGTGATTACGTGATTTAAATATTAATTGTGAATTTTATCGCGTAACGTAGAAACGTGTGTATTTAGTTTGTAAATTTTGTAGCTTGTAAAGATAATACATATAATTGTTATTACTAGTTTATATGTTTATTATTCTAGTTAAAAACATTTTAAAGGAGTGTTTAAAAGCTTAATTTTTATAAAATGTAAAGTGCAAGGGTTTAAAGGGTAATTAACACAAATTAATTAAACAAAAATCAAAATCCCAAACCCTAACTTCCCCATAATCGGCCGCGACCTCCCTCTCCCTCTCCCTTTGTGATTTCGGCCAATATTATCCAATTAAACATCAATTTGATTGAGTTCAAGCATTACAACAAGTTAGCAAGCATCAAATACAACATTACACGGTTAAAGGTTAGTTTTTGGTGTTCTTTTCATGTATTTGAATATGGCCGAATGGTAGGGTTCGATTTTGGTGATTTGGAGGTTGATTACATGTTGTTTTTTGATGTTGTGATGTTAGTTAGGTTAGATTGATGCTAGTTTACGTCGATTATGCAAGAAAGCTTCGATTTTGATACGTTGTTCATAGGTTACTAATAATAGTAACTTTATTTGCATGGATATGGTGATTTGATGATGAATTGATGTTGTTGATGTGTTTGTGATGATAATGGATGTTAGATTGTTGATTTGAATGCTAGAAATCCAATAATAAATGTTGTAGTTCATGTCTTACTAAAGATAGTAACTTTTGGCTATGAAGGTTGATGAATTGTGATAATTGGATGTTGTTGATCATGTCTAGATGTTATCATGAGATTGAATTGGTATATTATTGATGAATCCATGAATGTCTTGGATGTTTGATAGATTTTGGGATGTGCTTTCCCAAAAGGGAAACTTTAATTGCACAAATTCTTGAGTATGAGGATATGAACATGTTTGGGACATTAGGATCATGTTAGTATGTTCATGGATGATTTCTAAGGTGGTAGAATGTATTATTTGGGTTGTATGAATGTTTAGTTGGTTAGTTATCTAATTTGGCTTGTTTGTGGGAATTCATGGTAATGGGTCATATGGGTATGTTAGGACTATTGTTGGTTTGTGGTTGATCATGGTTGAACATTTAGGATGATATGATTTCTGTTGAATGATATGTTGATGATCATCATACACGCCTGCGAATCTGAAGACCCTACTTAGTAGGACTGGCAGGGTTTAGGGTGTGAAGTCGTGAGTGGCTTCACATGGCATGCCGTGCATGATTTGATTCTATGTATGATGCTTTGGTTGTGTTGTAGTTATGTTGAGCATGATAATTGTTTGAGATTCGCATGACTTGTATGATATCTGGTTGTATGATGATATAGGTAGTACATGCGGGTAATGAGGTGTCATATGTGATCAGCTTGTATGTTAAACATGTGTGATGTACTGTTATGCTTGTTTGAATGTAATTTCACCTATAATGTCACCAACGGGTCAAACGGGTCAACTGGGTCAAATGTGTCTTGTCTTTCTAAAACCTTAAGTTCTTTGGTTTGTAGAGCACTTAGGGTTTCATATTGATTCTGTGTATACGTATTTATGTACTCATATGTTCTAGGTGACCTTTGAAGGTTGTCTTTCCACTCTTTCTTTCAAGTTAAGCTCTAAGTTAATTCTTGCGCGCATCAGGTGAGTTCATGCCCCACTCTTTTACTTACTCTCTTTTGGGGGAGATAGCATACTGGTTTTTACAAACTCTTTATCATGATAAGTTGTTTATGGTATAATATAGTGTTGACTACCATGAAAGTCCTCACACTTTCAGATTGTTAATAATGATGGTTAGCGGGAAATCTTGGGTAGTACTACTGGGTCTGACGAGCTCCACCTGTGCGACTCTAGGTCAAACGGGTGCAATATTGTCCTAACGAACATTTGTCACGACCTGGTAAGTCGTGGCAGGAGGCAACAAACGTAACACAGTCAGCTTCAATCGCGAAATCACTATGATTATTACTATTTGTTTATAGACTAGCTATCTATTACAATACACATCTTATATTTTGCAACTATTATTGGTTTATGTTTAAACGCAAACTCTTGAACTCACCAACCATTGTGTTGACTCTTTTAGTATGTTATTCTCAGGTTAAGGTTGCTATTGCCTAGGAGCACGTCACACGGGTCAGCATCATGGTGTTTGTCAGCACGTTATGAAACATTGTTTTGGATTATGATTGTCTAAACATCGTGTTTTGGTTTTGCATAATACTTGGGCGCGTATGTTTGCGCATTTTAAATCATGTTACATTGTTTTGGGTTTACTCGTTTATTTAACGCTTTCGCATGTTTTAAAGTTAAACTCTGATTTTGAATGTTAGTTCATATAGAGTCGTTCTGTGTAACTAATGACTGAGATCCTGGTATGTCACACGCCTTGCGGTAAAACCCCGCATGTGGATTTTAAGGGTGTGACAAAGAATTTCTCCATAGAACCCCTATTTTGCATAATAATCAACTGTGGTTTGTTTACCCCTATTTATAAAATCTCTCATTTTGTTTTTTATTTTTATTTTTATTTTTATTTTTATTTTTATTTTAAAACAAATGTAATCTTTATATTCTAATATAAGAGTAATTGAGATGACACGTGGTAGCACCCCAATCATCCTCACCAAAATTTTTCCATCTCTCTCTCATATTAAATAACTAGGCTAAAGACCCGTGTAACACACGAGTTCAATCTAAACATATTGTTGTTGTTTAAAAACGTTCGTAAGTTATAATGTTATTGATAATACTTTGTATATAGACTTTTATCAAAATATTATTAGCAGATGGATTTAGATGTATTAATTCAATTAAACAACAAAGTAACTAAACATCTAAATATATATACAATGCTTGTTGGTACATAAACAGGTTGCAAGTTGCAGTACGCATCAAACAATCTTCGCAGGTACATAATTAGTTTGAACTTATAGGTATATATGTTATGATTTTTTCAACTTGCTGGTAGAATATCAAATAACAGACAAAAGTAACAATGAAAGTTATATATCATTAAACAATTACAATACAACTCATATAAAGTAAGCATCTAAAACAATAGTTTGCATATAATTAAACCGTCTAAAGTAATATTTAGCGAAAGGAACGATAACTTGGCAATTGCACATAACTAAACAATTACAATACTACTCAGATAAAGTAAACATCTAAAACAACCTGTTGTATATGAGTAAGTGAAAAGTCAAAGAAGGTGTTTCATTGATGTTCATAGTAAGGTAAAATGATACAAACACAACAAAAAACCACAATAATTTAAACTAAATGTTACATCATAGTTGTGACCTCTCGTATTTTGTTAAACGTTTGTTAAGTTTCGTTTTCTCTTGTAAGGGGGTGATTTGTCATTTATGCAAATACGAGGACTTATTTGTAATTTCTTGAATCATTATAATTTAAATATAATTAAATAATTAAGAAATTAATGATAATAATAATAATAATAATAACAATAATAATACTAATGGTAATAATGTTTATAATAATAGCAATAATAATAATAATAAAAATAATAATAATAATGATAATATTAACAATAAAAATAAGCATAATGGGTGTTCATCTTAAAAGTAAATAAACACAATATAGGTTAATATTTTTTAAACTTATAATTCATTATTCTTGGGCATAAAATAATAAAGTTAAAAACCCCAAGGACTAAAACTGTAATTCCGTTTAAAATACAAAACTTAAACTTTGGATTTAAAATTGTAAAAAATTAAACGGCAGGGACCAAAGGTGTAAAAGTTTAAAAACACCAAACAAACTGTTTCTCTCCCCTCGATTTCTCGGTGAGGCCTCCGGCCACCTCAAACCTTCGAAATTGTCCATAATAATCGAATTAAACTACACCATTCGAATCGTGGGACTGTTTCAAACCCACACATGATTATTAATTTGAGTTTAATCTCGGTTTGATGGGTCTGAGAACCCGTAACCGAAAGCTTCGTGAAACCAAAACCGTTCAATCCTTTAAACCATGTTATTAAAGCAATTAAACACCAACGAACGCACATCTAATCATTTCGAAGTTATATGCATAGTTAAACCTATCTGAAACGGCCATTTACACACTAAATTCGTTATGAAACATCCGAATCAAACATAGAGCCGTTGGGTACCAAATCGACCAAATTGCAGCTATAAATCAGAGGGTTAATGCTTGAAGCATCCCCTTTTAACCTCTGGAACTCTCAATTCCACAAAAAACACACACGCATCAAACATTGATTCAAGAAAACAGTCAAAGCCTTGTTCGAACCTTAAATCGTCAAACACAACATTAACCAGGTAATTAAAGGGGTTTTTTCATTCGGTTTTACATGGGGAACAAAAGCCCCATGGTTAATTTCTGTATCAACGTCAAATTGATATTCAATTGGTTCGATTTCAGTTTCTAGGGTTCTTATGAATTTGGGGGATTTTGGTGAATTATGTTTTAAATTGATCTTTCTGTTCTTAGACACAAACAGGGCTTTGGCCCGGCGGTTTGTGTGTTGGTTGCTTTGGCAAAGGGCCCGGGTTCGAACCCGAGGCCCTCCCACAATTTTTTTAAAGGGTTTTTATAATATTTAAATTTCAGAAAAATATTTAAATATTATTAATAATCATATAAAATCATTTTTTTAAACAGAAAATAAATAAATTATTTTTTTTAAATTTTCTTAAAAATTTAATTAAGAAATTTCCATTTATTTTATTTCAAAAATTATAAAAATTGTACAAAATACAATTTATTATTAATCGCAAATTGTAATGAGTTCCACTTAATTTTTTTAATAATTTCAATTAAATAAATTCTTTATTGTTATTGTTACACATTTATTTATTTATATTTTAAGAAAATAAATACATATGTACATATTTAAAATGTACACTTATGGTAATTAATAGAATTGTTATAATTATTTAAATCTACAAAATTACTATTTTATTAAATAGTAAATAATAACCATTTGATAATAAAAGTTTAACTTTTATTAATAGTGATTATCACTAAAATTCTTATCTAATCATTTAAATACCAAAACAACAACAAATTGTATCTATTTAATAATTTAAAAATCATGGGTTAAATGGTTTATAAATATAACACCATAATTATCATGATTAACTTAACACGACGCTCATTTAGGTTGAACGTTAACGAATCCTCGGCATTATATACAAGACCTTCTTATTTGACATCCTTATTATCCATGTGAGTTTTCATACCCCATTTTATAATCTTTCACACTTTTGGGTTGAAACATGTTAACCCTATTATAAATACACTTGTAAACATGTTTTTAATCTTGTAACACTTGTGCAATTCATCTTATGTTGTCATGGTTATTTGAACTCTTGTAACTATCATGTGATAACTCATGTAAGATACAATCATTAACTATTGCTAGCCTAGTGACGTCATAGATCTATGGGTCTGACAAGCCTATTTGGTGCTAAAGCCGAGGTTATTGCCGCCTCCTAGTGTCGTATTCTTAAGCACTATGGGAACCAAGTACACTTAGCTAATCGTATGATCTTGTAATGGCCATATTTGCCAAGGTTTGATTGTTACATTTGTTCATCCATCTATATTTACTTTATTCAATAACCTATGACGTGAATTGCCATCTTTTGATATATATATCTAAGTATGATTAATCTATGGAAACTCACCAACAATATGTTGACTTTATTTTTAATATGTTTCAGGAAATAATACCGCTTAAGTTGCTCCTGAAGACTTGATCACATCTAGGATTGGACCTAGATAATAATAAAATGACATATATTGTCACTTGATGCTATTGAAACTTTTGTATTCTTGGTTGCTTGAAACTTATGTTATTTCCTCAAAGTATGTTATGAACCTTGGAATTTAATAATATTGACACTTTGAATTAGCGTTGTGTGGCATGAACAATCTTAACCCTCACATCTCGACGTTTCAGCCGTTAAGGTTGGGGTGTGACACATTGGTATCAGAGCCAATAACTATAGGGATGTAGGTTATTAGAAATGGTGGCCTAGACTATGGTTAACCTAGGGACCCTTTTTCATGAATATTTGGTATAATCTTGTAAGCTTGCTTATATGTCTACTACATGATGTCACATGTTGCATGATAATCCCTTATGTGCTATTTGATTTTATTTAGAAAAATGGTGCCTTAGGAGTTTGACTTGAACCTTGTATACCACAACTTTCTAATCCTCTTCTTATGCCTTTAAGTTCTATCGCGTCTAATCTTTTCTAAACTTATTCTCGACTACATGTGGAATCCTACGCATCATAACGAGTGGATAAAATTCTTTAGACACTATGTCTAAATCTTGAAAATCTCATCGAGGTTTTAATTCTAAAAGCCTATAGGGAAGTGTGTGACACATAAACACCTGTATTCTAGATTTCCTGGCAAAAGGCCCTTGGGCTAAGGCAAGCATTTCGTATAAATCCCATTGCGGGACCTGTTATGCTTACCTGGGGATTTCCGGGATGAGTGCTAAATTATGGTCAACATACAAATTTTCCCCAAGGTAATTGGGATTAAGTCACCTCGACGTGTCCATGTTCCTATTGGCTGTGTGGTACCAAATGGAACCATCCTGTTTATAATTGTAAATATAAAAAATTCTTGATTTCTTGAACTGGTTATTTTTCCGAATTCTAACGTCTTCTTTATTTCTATCTTATAGAATGTCTCGTCACCAAGGAAAACGTGCTACCTCCGACTGCAAACTTGCCGCGATGATTGCCCGGCAAATGGCTGCCGTCCTCCCGACTATGGTTGCTGAACTTAGTAGCACCCTAATGGCCAATAATAGCAACAACGTAAATGGGAATAATGCTTGTGATGTTAACAATGGCCATGGGGAGAATAGCAACAATCAAGGTGGAAACAACCATACCTGCACCTTCAAGCACTTCAACTCATGCAAGCCCACTAATTTTAGTAGTAAGGAGGGAGCCACTGGACTTCTCGAGTGGTTCGAGAGCATGGAAAATACTTTTATCAATAGTGAGTGTCCTGAGGAACTCAAGGTCCGCTATGCTACGAGTGTCCTTCAACAACGGGCACTTACTTGGTGGAATAGCGAGAAGAGGAATCGAGGTGCTGAAGTTGCTTTGGCACTGTCTTGGGAGGAGTTTAAGGACATAATGATCCAAAAATTCTGCCCGAGAAGTGAATTGCAAAAACTAGAGGAGGAGTTCTGGAACCTCAAACAAGATAGCGATAACCATTTGGCATACTCCACCCGCCACCACGAACTAAGCATGCTTCTACCACACATGGTGGATACTGTACCCCGTAGCATCGAGAAGTTTATCAAGGGGGTACCACCTCAAATTCAAGATGTTGTGGTGGGAAGTAGGCCCACGACTTTGGAGGAAGGGATCAACATCACCGCCCAGCTCACTGAGAATCATATTAAGGCTGGCACATTGACGGTGAAGGGTGCAAAGTCAACTGTGAAGGTAACTCCCAAAGCAACAAAGGAAGTGAAGGCTGAATCTTCGTTCAAAGGCAAGAAGCGCAAGTTCACACCGGCCCGCAACTATGCTGTGACAGCACCCAATGCCCCTCAAAGGCAAGCTGTCGCTATAAACCAAGCACCCATGGCAAGAGCTTACATTGATCCACACCCAATGTGCAACACCTGCAAGTACCATCATACGGGGAATAATCCATACCGAATCTGCACTCTTTGCGGGAAATATGGGCATTTGGTGGCTACTTGTCATCGTGCTCCAAACAATGCTGCCATGATTGCTAATCGAGCCTGCTACAACTGTGGCGAAACTGGGCATTCCCGTCCTCAATGTCCTCGTCTTGTGGGAAATGTTCCACCGGCTCGAGGAAGGGCTTTCAACATCAACGCAAATCAAGCGCAAGCCAACAACGACGTGGTGAATGGTACGTCATTCTTTTCTATTAATCGATCTTTTATTGTGTAAAATCCTACGTGTTTCTATGTACCAATGATAGTTCTATATCTTAGCAGGTATGTACCTTGTAAATAATCGTTATGCGTCTGTATTATTTGATTCGGGTGCAGATAAGAGCTTTGTATCCTTAGAATTCAAACCCGTTCTTGCTAAGCCGCGTTCTACGCTAGAAAGATCCTTTACGGTCAAAGTCGCCGATGGAAAATCAATCGTAGTTGACGTCATAATACGTGATTGCATCCTGAGTCTTAACGAGTTTCCTATCGATCTTATTCCAATGCAACTGGGGAGCTTCGACATCATTATTGGCATGGATTGGTTAGCCAAACAGCACACGGAAATCATTTATTTTGAGAAGTGCATTCGAATTCCTTTACCATCGGGAGACACACTAAAAGTCTTTGGCGAGAGATCGCCTCAAGAACTCAAACTCATGTCCTGTATCAAGGCCCGAAAGTGCTTAAGTAAGAATTACATAGCCTTTATGGCTTATGTAGTCAATACGAAGGCCAAGGGGAAGGAACTCAAGGATATTCCCGTAGTACAAGACTTTCCCGAAGTGTTTCCCGAGGATCTTAGTGGGTTGCCTCCTGTTTGGGAAGTTGAATTCAAAATTGATCTAATTCCTGGTGCAAACCCTGTGGCTAAGTCATATTATCGTCTTGCACCTTCTGAAATGCAAGAACTAGCCAGTCAACTACAAGAATTGACCAATAAGGACTTTATTCGTCCTAGCTCTTCACCATGGGGTGCACCTGTGCTATTCGTGAAGAAGAAAGATGGATCTTTTCGTATGTGTATCAATTACCGGGAACTCAACAAACTCACCATCAAAAACCGATACCCTCTTCCTCTAATCGATGACCTCTTCGATCAACTTCAAGGAGCTACGCAATTCTCAAAGATCGATCTACGTTCTGGATATCATCAATTGCGAGTTCACGACAACGATATTCCAAAAACTGCTTTCCGTACTCGATATGGACATTATGAGTTCATGGTTATGCCTTTTGGCTTGACTAATGCTCCTGCTGTCTTCATGGATCTCATGAATCGAGTATGTAAACCGTACTTGGACAAGTTCGTGATTGTGTTCATTGATGATATTCTCATTTATTCCAAGACAAAAGCCGATCACGAGTTGCAACTGCGATAAGTTCTCGAACTTTTGAAGAAGGAACAACTGTATGCCAAGTTCTCTAAGTGCGTATTTTGGCTCGAAGAAGTTCAATTCCTAGGTCATGTGGTGAATAGCCAAGGAATTCACGTCGATCCTGCTAAAATAGAAGCCGTGAAAAACTGGTGTGTTCCCACGACCCCAACCGAAGTTCGTTCTTTTCTTGGTTTAGCAAGTTACTACCGTAGGTTCATTGCAAACTTCTCGAAGATTGCTAAACCGCTTACGTCGCTAACCCAAAAGAATCGACTTTTTGAATGGAGACCCGAACAAGAAGAGGCTTTCGAGACATTGAAACGCAAGCTATGTAATGCTCCTATTCTAACTCTCCCCGATGGAAATGACGATTTCACCGTATACTGTGATGCGGCTAGACAAGGTCTTGGTTGTGTTCTCATGCAACGAGGAAAGGTCATAGCATACGCGTCAAGACAATTGAAGGTACACGAAGTAAACTACACGACTCATGATCTTGAACTTGGTGTCATGGTTTTTGCCTTGAAGATTTGGCGGCACTATCTTTATGGGACGCAATGCATAGTCTACACCGATCATAAGAGCCTCCAACATGTGTTCAATCAAAAGGATCTCAACATGAGACAAAGACGTTGGGTTGAATTGATTAGCGACTACAACTGTGACATCCGCTATCATCCTGGAAAGGCGAATGTTGTAGCCGACGCGCTAAGCCGCAAGATCCAGAATAAGACTGTCTCGTTTCAAGAAATCCGAGATCGAAGGCAATAGTTTGACACTTTAGGGGAATTTGATACTGAGATTCACTTGGATGTTAACGAGGCTACTATCATGCTTCAAAATATAAGGATTGATAGTGATCTCGAGTTTTGCATTCGCGAGGCTCAACAAGCGGCATTAACCGAGGAAGGGAAGGATGAAGAACTAGTGCTTAATCTTTGATCACAACTGGAGACAAAACCGAATGGCATGTTGTATTTCTTGAACCGGCTTTGGATTCCAAATCGCGACAATATCCGTCACTTCATTATGAACGAAGCTCATCAAACCCGATATTCTATTCAACCTGGGTCCGATAAGATGTATATAGATCTGCGTGGCCAATATTGGTGGCCAGGGATGAAGAAGGATATCGCATCGTATGTATCCAAATGCCTCACGTGTGCAAGGGTCAAAGCCGAACATCAACGTCCTAGTGGTTTACTTGAACAACCCGAAATCCTTATGTGGAAATGGGAACATATATCCATGGATTTCATAACCAAGTTACCACGTACATCTCGTGGCCATGATAGTATATGGGTGATTGTTGACCGTTTGACCAAAACGGCACATTTCATACCAATACGAGACACTTACAAGGTTTCAAGGTTGGCTGGTATCTATATCGACGAAATTGTGAGTCGTCATGGTGTGCCGTTGCAAATATTTCTGATCTTGATGCCCGTTTCACTTCACATTTCTGGTCTTCTATGCAAGAACTCTTGGGGTACTCAACTGGATTTAAGCACAGCTTACCATCCTCAAACGGAAGGACAAACCGACCGAACAATTCAAACTCTTGAGGACTTGCTATGTCTTTGTGTCCTTGACTTTGGTGGTGACTGGGATACGCATCTACCGTTAGCGGAATTCTAGTATAACAATAGTTACCACTCAAGTTTCAAGATGGCACCATTCAAGGCTTTATATGGTCGTAAATGTCGTTCTCTATCTGCTGGACTGATATTGGTGAGAATTTCATTACTGGTCCAGAACTTATTCAAGAAACGACCGACAAAGTCTCCAAAATCTGTAATAATCTAGAGGTGGCTAGAAGTCATCAAAAGAGTTACGCGGATAAAAGACGCAAACCATTGGAGTTTCAAGTCAATGACATGGTCCTTCTTAAGGTTTCTCCATGGAAGGGTGTTGTTCGCTTTGGGAAGAAGGGCAAGTTAGCCCCACGTTTTGTAGGACCTTTCAAGATTCTGAAAAGAGTTGGGAAAGTGGCTTACAAACTAGAACTACCTTCTGAACTTAGCGGAGTTCATCCTGTTTTCCATGTCTCAAACTTGAGAAAATGCCTGGCCGATGAAAATTTGCATCTTCCTTTGGAGGAAATCCAAATTGACGAGTCGTCGCATTTCGTTGAGAAACCTGTAGAGATTATGGATCGAATACTGAAGAAGACCCGTACAACTACCACACCGATCGTCAAAGTTCGTTGGGAAAATAAACGTGGAGCTGAGTTCACCTGAGAACGCGAGGATCACATGAAGAAGAAATATCTCTATATGTTCGTTTAGTCTTGCTTTTAATTTCGGGACGAAAATTCGTAAAGTTGGGGAGACTGTGACCTCTCGTATTTTGTTAAACGTTTGTTAAGTTTCGTTATCTCTTGTAAGGGTGTGATTTGTCATTTATGCAAATACGAGGACTTATTTGTAATTTCTTGAATCATTATAATTTAAATATAATTAAATAATTAAGAATTTATGATAATAATAATAATAATAATAATAATAATAACAATAATAATACTAATGGTAATAATGTTTATAATAATAGCAATAATAAGAATAATAAAAATAATAATAATAATGATAATATTAACAATAAAAATAAGCATAATGGGTGTTCATCTTAAAAGTAAATAAACACAATATAGGGTTAATATTTTTTAAACTTATAATTCATTATTCTTGGGCATAAAATAATAAAGTTAAAAACCCCAGGGACTAAAACTGTAATTCCGTTTAAAATACAAAACTTAAACTTTGGATTTAAAATTGTAAAAACTTAAACCGCAGGGACCAAAGGTGTAAAAGTTTAAAAACACCAAACAAACTGTTTCTCTCTCCCCGATTTCTCGGTGAGGCCTCCGGCCGCCTCAAGCCTTCGAAATTGTCCATAATAATCGAATTAAACTACACCATTCGAATCGTGGGACTGTTTCAAACCCACACATGATTATTAATTTGAGTTTAATCTCGGTTTGATGGGTCTGCGAACCCGTAACCGAAAGCTTCGTGAAACCAAAACCGTTCAATCCTTTAAACCATGTTATTAAAGCAATTAAACACCAACGAACGCACATCTAATCATTTCGAAGTTATGTGCATAGTTAAATCTATCTGAAACGACCATTTACACACTAAATTCTTTATGAAACATCTGAATCAAACATAGAGCCGTTGGGTACCAAATCGACCAAATTGCAGCTATAAATCAGAGGGTTAATGCTTTAAGCATCCCCTTTTAACCTCTGGAACTCTCAATTCCACCAAAAACACACATGCATCAAACATTGATTCAAGAAAACAGTCAAAGCCTTGTTCGAACCTTAAATCGTCAAACACAACATTATCCAGGTAATTAAAGGGGTCTTTTCATTCGATTTTACATAGGGAACAAAAGCTCCATGGTTAATTTCTGTATCAACATCGAATTGATGTTCAATTGGTTCGATTTCAGTTTTTAGGGTTCTTATGAATTTGGGGGATTTTGGTGGATTATGTTTTAAATTGATCATTCTGTTCTTAGACACAAACAGGGCCTTGGCCCGGTGGTTTGTGTGTTGGTTGCTTTGGCAAAGGGCCCGGGTTCGAACCCGAGGCCCTCCCACAATTTTTTTAAAGGGTTTTTATAATATTTAAATTTCAGAAAAATATTTAAATATTATTAATAATCATATAAAATCATTTTTTTAAACAAAAAATAAATAAAATAATTTTCTTTTAAATTTTATTAAAAATTTAATTAAGAAATTTCCATTTATTTTATTTCAAAAATTATAAAAATTGTACAAAATACAATTTATTATTAATCGCAAATTGTAATGAGTTCCACTTAATTTTTTTAATAATTTCAATTAAATAATTTCTTTATTCTTATTGTTACACATTTATTTATTTATATTTTAAAAAAATAAATACATGTGAACATATTTAAAATATACACTTATGGTAATTAATAGAATTGTTATAATTATTTAAATCTACAAAATTACTATTTTATTAAATAGTAAATAATAACCATTTGATAATAAAAGTTTAACTTTTATTAATAGTGATTATCACTAAAATTCTTATCTAATCATTTAAATACCAAAACAACAACAAATTGTATCTATTTAATAATTTAAAAATCATGGGTTAAATGGTTTATAAATATAACACCATAATTATCATGATTAACTTAACACGACGCTCATTTAGGTTGAACGTTAACGAATCCTCGGTATTATATACAAGACCTTCTTATTTGACATCCTTATTATCCATGTGAGTTTTCATATCCCATTTTATAATATTTTACACTTTTGGGTTGAAACATATTAACCCTATTATAAATACACTTGTAAACATGTTTTGAATCTTGTAACACTTGTTCAATTTATCTTATGTTGTCATGATTATTTGAACTCTTGTAACTATCATGTGATGACTCATGTAAGATACAATCATTAACTATTGCTAGCCTAGCGACGTCATAGATCTATGGGCCTGACAAGCCTATTTGGTGCTAAAGCCGAGGTTATTGTCGGCTCCTAGTGTCGTATTCTTAAGCACTATGGGAACCAAGTACACTTAGCTAATCGTATGATCTTGTAATGGCCACATTTGCCAAGGTTTGATTGTTACATTTGTTCATCCATCTATATTTACTTTATTCAATAACCTATGACGTGAATTGCTATCTTTTGATATATATATCTAAGTATGATTAATCTATGGAAACTCACCAATAATATGTTGACTTTATTTTTAACATGTTTCAGAAAATGATACCGCTTAAGTTGCTCCTGAAGACTTGATCACATCTAGGATTGGACCTAGATAATAATAAAATGACATATATTGTCACTTGATGCTATTGAAACTTTTGTATTCTTGGTTGCTTGAAACTTATGTTATTTCCTCAAAGTATGTTATGAACCTTGAAATTTAATAATATTGACACTTTGAATTAGCGTTGTGTGGCATGAACAATCTTAACCCTCAAATCTCGATGTTTCCGCCGTTAAGGTTGGGGTGTGACAATAGTATACAGATACAAACAATGAGTTAAAAAGAGTATAAAATTTGACTCTTTAGTTAATCTGCATAACATTTCATACATAACTCATCAAAATGTTGTGTGAATTGTATAGATAGTTGTACTTAATGTTATATATATATATATATATATATATATATATATATATATATATATATATGTGAACTAATTTCATGCATAATTAAAATTAACCAGCATATACTCTCAACAGATGGATTAACTAAAATAATGAAAATTATATTAGCAGATGACTTTAGATACAAAATTATTATAAACAACAATGTATTGATTCAATTTAACAACAAAGTAATTAAAGATTTAAATTGATATACAATGCTTGCTGGTATATAAACAGGTTGCAGGTTGTAGTATGCATCAAACAATCTTTGCAGGTGCATAATAAGTTTAAACTTGCAAGTATATATGTTATGATTTTTTCAACTTGCAGATAGAATATCAAACAAAAAATAAAGTAACAATAAAAGTTGTATATCATTAAACAATTACAGTACAATTTAGATAAAGTAAGCATCTAAAACAATAGTTTGCTCATATGATTGAACCATCTTAAGTAATATATAGCTAAAGGCACGATAACTTGACACTTTCAAATAACTAAATAATTACAATACAACTCAGATAAAGTAAGCATCTAAAACACCCTATTGTGTATGACTAAGTGAAAAGTCAAAGAAGGTGCTTCATTGATGTTCATGGTAAGGTAAAATGATACAAACACAACCAAAAACTACAATAATTTAAACTAAATGTTACATCATAGTAATGTAAAATGATACAAACACAACAAAAAATCATAATAATTTAAAGTAAATATTATGAAACATATAAGATAATATTTTAACCCTAATCAGAGTAAGCAAATGAAATTAATCATTCAATTCTTTTAAAGCTTAATATCACATAAACAAATAGTAAGTGATGAACAAAACAACATCTTATAATCGTTTCAAGATATAGAGTTTCAAAACGTGTTGAATAGATTATCTAGAAAGCTAAGATAGAGTTTCAAAACAAATTCACCATCATTTGCCCAATTATAGATGCATCAAAACAATTTGTACATATCAAAAGAATTCCAATCAAACATAATAATAATATGACAGTATACATAAAAAGAAATAAAAAGTTTAAAAATCAGAAGCACGTAATACCTTTTTAAAGATGGATTGTCGAATCAGATCACCTTCAAATCAAGAAAATGAAAGAAAAATAATATCAATCCAAAAATACAATCGCAGAGGATGAAAGTTCAAATATAACAAAAAATAAATACTTTTTCTTGAAGAAAACTTGAAGAAACCGAAGCCAAAATGATAACGTTGATGAAGTCTGTCGAATGCGCTATCATCAGAGTTTATAAAAACAAATTGCGAGTGTTCTAAACTGATACCATTTTTTAAAAATTTTAAGGATGATTTTTTAAACAAAATGAAATTATTTTTTAAGAAACAGTTAAAAAACCAATTTCATCAACGAAAGTTTAAAAAGATATTATTGTTGTTTTACTTGAAATATTTACATATTTAATTTAATTATATTTTATATAAAAATATTGTTTTATATTTTCAGTTTGATTTAGCAAATAAAGATAGCGGAATTATCAATATTTGTTTTTCAATTAATTGTTTATGAAATTGAAATCGACAAAGAACAGATGAAACAACTTGAAAAACAGAATAAACAATACAACAAAAGATTGTTTTAATTGATTTTCATTGACAATGAATCGATTACAATGATGTTGATGCTTTGATGATTTGATGATTGCTATGATGTTCTTGGTATTTTGCTATATTGATTGATTGATTGAGTGATATCGTTTCTAAGAATATGAATCTGTATTTGTATATCGATATCTCTCTTAATCTCTCTCTCAATCTGTTTTTCCTCTCTATGTTTATCTCTTCCTATGATATATCTCTTCCTATGATATATCTATTATTATGTATATCTCTTGATATGACGTAGAATATTTGCTTGACATAAACAGAGTCTTCCATGGTTGTTGCCTTGATGACGTCATTCTGACTGGTTGACTTGTTGACTATGCTACGTACTTGATGATATGAGATCATACAAGTATTTTTTTCTTCCATAGGAGTTGATTCTTTGATCTTGGAACATCCTCGGGAGCAGACTTCCTTCTTCCACAGTAGCACCAACTTGACCTCTGAACTTGTTCTTCAGTAGATGTGATTGTGCTTCCGCAGGAGATCTACGGATGTATGCTTGACTTGGTCATTTAAGCTCCGCAGAACATCTACGGAAGAACAACTTGTTCATCCGCATGAGTTCTTGCACTTTGTCAATTTTCCAAATTGACCAAGCATGATGTTTTCTGCAATTACATAAAATCAACACAAATAATATTTAGGTTAACATATATATCTTGCATTACATAATTATAAAGAATTACAGATCTTCATCTAAACCTATACAAAAGATCTAGAACTAACAATATTTTCTAAAATTTTATGCAAAATATTTGATATTTTATTTATTCAATTTGTGTGTTACAAAATCGGGTATGATTTCATTTCTAAATAAAGATACCCATGAATTCCTTCGAATTGAAGAGGTTCGATGAAGAAATCCCGTAATTTTAGTCACAATTTGAATATAAACCGAGCATTTTATGGATTTGAAAGTGATCTACAGTTTTAGTAGATGAATTATTTGAAGAAAAAAGAATAATCGGGTTTGATTTCATTTTCTAAAAAAGATACACTCTAATTTAGGGTTAAATTTTAAAAATATTCCCAAATGTCTCTAAATGAATCTAGACTAACATTGAGAACGGATACATATTTATGCATGAATTAAAAAAAAATAAAGTTTTAAGAGAATGCCACGTGGCACTAAAGTTATTGTTTTATTAATAAGTATAGACTACCTTAATTATTAATAATATTATTTAATACTTTTTTTGATTTAATAAATTAAGAAAGAAATCTATTCATTAATGTTATTTCTAAATAAATAATTTTTTTATAAAATACTAATATTTTCTAAAGCATAAAACTTTTTTAAAAATATAAAATATTTTAAAATTGGTATTTTTAAAAAGTAAATTTTTTAAAAATCAAAAATAATCAAATTTAGGAGTTATAATAAGAAAATTTTTAAAAATGATATTTTTATAGGGTTTGTTTTATAACAAAATGTTTATTTTTTGAAAAAAAAATTAAAACAAAATTTCAAAAAATTGATATCACTATTTTATTATTTATAGTCATTTCTCATATGTAATTTCAGTCATATCATATATTTGAACATTATTTTATAATTATTAAATTTTATTATATTAATATTTTATTTATTCAACCCGTGTAATACACGGGTTTACTAAATCTAGTATAACTATAATCAAATGGAATTGGATCACAATATAGGGAGATAGCAACTAAAGGCGACGGTCTTTATTATACAACTAATATGCAATAGGTTCTCAACCGTCACAAAAAAAAAGAGGTTCATTCTCCTCCCTCACTAATAAAGCTAATAATCTTGTGATGCAATCATGATGAAAGGTAACATAAATTATGTCTTGATATGCAAATTATATAATTACCCCTTTTAATGATAGATGGTTTAATAATTTAAATTAATAAAGTTAACTTTTTTGGATGAAAATGATAATTTTATAAAACTTTGGGAAGCCAAATGAAAAAATAATCATCTTTTGAATGAAATAACAAATATAACCTAAACCACTGGTGAAAAAACGACAATTCACTCTTTTGAAAATATAGTTAAAATAACTTTTTTGGATGTATTCAAATTGAATTCGGCATTCAAATTCAAATACAATTCACTTTAGAACTTATTTTCGAATGCGAATAGAATTCTTCAAATCCATATACGAGAAGTCAAAATTCGGATCATTCTCTTCAATTAACTTGAGAATTCGAAATTTGATTTGTTAAACACCCCCTAATCCTCTCAACTCTTGTTCCATGAATTATCGTTTTTGGCCTCTTTTAACATCTTAATATGTCAAATTATGTGTATTTTAAAGAGAACGAATTTAGTTTCATTACTTTTCCGAATAGGTATTCAAGTTCTGATGTTTAACACTATATTAGCTTGAATCACAGCCATTGAAAATTCACCGTTGACATGTTTTCCATAGTCTGTACATCGTTATAACCCACATGCCCACCGAAATCCATATTTTTTCAATCACAGAATATGTTCATGGTGACCACAGAAAACATGTTAATGGAGATAAATTTTTATGGCGGTGATTTAAGCCAATATGGTGTTAGATCACTGAGGATAAAGAGATTAACCTTAAAAATGGAGCAAATGCCATTGAAGAGTAGAAAGCCACAAAAATATCAAAAGAAACACAAGAAGTCTTCATTAAGATACGACCTATTTAGAACCACAGCTAAGAATTTCTCCATAGAACCCCTATTTTGCAGAATAATCAACTGTGGTTTGTTTACCTTTATTTATAAAATCTCTCATTTTATTTTTTATTTTTATTTTTATTTTTATTTTTTAAAGACAAATATACGGCAGTTAAGAGTAACTTGAGAAATTTGTGTCAGTGAATGACAGTTAAGAAAGAAAACTATAATTGTGATAGAGTTGGTTATTTGGACACCCCAATCTTTTAAATCAACACCCGGGTGCTCTATACGTCACGTATGGATTCATACTCGGCGTATGGATTCATACTCCGCGTATGGATTCATACGCCGCGTATAGGGTGCAAAAACATTCCCTGACATGCCACCCTATACGCGGCGTATGGACTCATACGCCGCGTATAGGGCAAAAAAATTCCCTGATATCAACCTGTTAGACGAGGTGTCATTCCGATGTCGGCGGAGGCCATACGCGGCGTATGGGCCCATACGCAGCGTATGGCTTCAAAAATTTTTTCCTTAACACACTTGGGACGCATGAGACACCTATACGCCGCGTATAGGCCCATACGCGACGTATAGATTAAGGACATTTATATATTTTTGTTATTTTTACATATATGTTTTTTAAATAAACAAATAAATTTACGTCGACTATATTTATGTTATGTTTGTAACTTGCTTAACCGACAATTTTAAATCGAATATTTTTAACTAACCGATAAAACATATAAGACAAACATTCATATTAACTAAACAATCGGGATAACAATACAAAAATTAACATAAAATGATAATATAAATAACAAAATTTTTAAATGCATAACAAAATAAAAGTTACAATGATAGTAATAATATAAAAACTACGACCAGTCTTCGTGTAATAATAACGTAACCATTATCACGTCCCCTATTAAAAGCCCAACAAACTAGCTCATCGAGTGTTAAAAATTCTTGTGACGTTTCAAACGATACTTTCGTATTCTGATTTTCATCACTCGAGAGAAAGTTTATATTACTTTGTTGCGGGTCGTAACTTGATTCTCGGCAAAAGTCGAATTCATCATCGGGAACATACGATTGGTTTAAATCTGGCAATCGTGTCTCGTGAGAAGATTGAACGTACGAATCATCTTGATTACTATCCGTCACGTACGAAACGCTTGAATATTCATTTGAATATTCACCAAAAAAATAGTTACCATCCCAAAACGACATAGCGAAAGAATGAAAACGTATGATATTCTGAGAGAAACATACGTTTGAGATTTTCACAATTTAGAGAGATCGAATGCGTTTTTATATATTTGAAAACGAATCTTGTGTCCCGTCAAATTGGATTGAAATTACCTATACGTGTCGTATGGACCCATACTCCACGTATAGGTTGTTCGTCTGACACCTATACGCGGTGTATGGGTCCATACGCCGCGTATAGGTTTGCCACGTATGGCACTATACGCTGCGTATATTCGTACCATGTACAAACTGCTTTTATAGTACGCCTGACACCTATACGTGGCGTATGGACCCATACGCCACGTATAGGTTGTTCGCTGACACTTATACGCCGCGTATAGGTGTCGGCGGACCTACACCCTTCACCCATAAGCCACAAGGCTATACGCGGCGTATGGTGCCATACAACGCGTATAGCCATGCTGAATGATTGATTAGACTTAGTCCAGTTTTGTCGTCTGAAAAAGGCTATACGCGGCGTATAAAGCTATAAGAGACGTATAAACACCACGACAACGACTGATACGACATGCAATGTCAGGCATTTATTGTGGATACCTATACGCCGCGTATTGACCCATACGGGATGTATAGGTGGGTGTCGATTTATCAGCTGGGGTGACCCTATATTAGGACCCTTGTGATATCATCATGGATTTGTCTTCTTACCCTTCTATCTACAATCTACTTAATCTAAATACGTGTATCGCATTTCTAGTACTTATAAAAACTCATTAAATAGTAGCCTTCAATCTAAGACCTAAAGACCTTAAATGTGAATCATTATATAACTAGAAACTATATGAATATTTATTATCCCCTAAATGAATCATTTTATGTTTCCTTAAATCATATTAGTTGTTAATTATTTAGTAATTGTTTGGTAATTCTAGTTGTATACAACTGAAGGGTGAGTGGGTGACATAGTGACAAGAGTGACTTCAAGTGACCATGTTTCGATGCTTCATAAATCATCAAGAACAAGGAATACCTAATCAAACTCACCGAAAGAACATGCAATCCATCAAAAAAGGTCAAATATATTATCAACATTCATATGCAGCAATAGTTAGAAAAAAATTAGGGCCTAATTTTGCTTTCTGAAGATAAAGGGAATTCATGAAATTCATTTGTTTTTTCTACGCCAATTTCATGTAGACCCTTAAAAGTTGTAATAATGGCTAAAAGGCAAGGACTATAAGACTATATGACAAAGATATAGAAAGAATGCTTACATTTTGAGGAGGTTGAAACTCATACATTATACTTATAAGAGAACAAACACTATAACAACAACTCAGTTCCTAACATAATTAATGCGTTTACCTGTTTTCTTCATCATCTCAGCGTATCCAGCAAATATATCAGAAACCTCTAACTTACCTTCCAATCTCATCTTCTGAGCCAACTCCTCAAGAATGTTAGGTTTACCCGCCCTAGAAAAATCAGCAGCAAACTTACTGTAATCGAGTTGAGGCGGTTTCATGCCTTTCTCTATCATTTCTTCAAGATACTTGCAGGCCTCTATTGATCTTCCCTGTCTCACAAGTCCACCTATGAACACAGTATACGAATTATCATCCGGACAAACCCCTTTTCGGCTCATCTCCTCCCAAACCGCAAGACCCATGTCATAATTTTCGTTCCTGAAGAAAGATTTCAACAACATATTGTATGTGTGAATGGTTGGCTCAATGCCATTCTGAATCATCTTCTTGTATATTCTCACTGCATCATCTGGCATTTGGCGGTTGGTCATTAACTTGATCAGAGCATTATACATTCTGCCATCAGGTGGGCATCCGTTTTCCTTCATCTCCTTCAACAATCCATAAACTTTATCCATCTGCTTTTGGTTTCCAAACCCTGTGATCAAACATGTGTAAACTGCAGCGTCTGGCTTGCAGCCATAGCTAAGCATGTTTTCATAGTACTCGACAGCATCTTTCATCCGTTTTTGCTTGCATAGATCCCTAATCATGATCGTATAGCTTCTTTCATTAGGAGATGGACCCTTTGCTTTCATAACTTCAAACAACTTAACAGCATCAGACCTCTTGTGGACCTTTAACAACCCTTCAAGCATGGTGTTATAAGCCACAATATCAGGGTTCAAACCCTTGTCTATCATCACATTCCACACCTTCCCCGCCTCTAATAAATTCCCAACTTTACACCAACCATTGAGTAAAACCGTGTACGTCTGTATATTAGGGGTAAACCGACCTTTCAACTTCTCAAACAAATCTGAGCTTCCTTCCCTAGCTTCGCCCTACCAAGATTATCAAGCAAACAGTTAATACTACCGACCCCAACTTTGAAATTGTGTTTCTTCATCAACTCAAAGATTCCAACCGCTTTCCTCCTTTGTTGTGCAGCTGCAAACGATTTAATACAAATCTGAAACGTCTCTAGTGTAAGCAATCCTTTTTCACCAATTTCATCGAGCAAAGATATCATAGTCTCAAACTGTTTAGTCTTCCCGAGAATACTCATCATCATATTATACGTTCTTGAATCATGGCTAAACCCTGGTTGCTGCCCCGCCCACGAAAAGAACCTAAAAGCTGGTCGCCTCGCATGTTTAAACCTCTCCAACACATCTAAAACCAGATCATGACTCAAGCTAATCCCACAATCATCCAACACAGCTTCCATATTTCGATCCAACGCAAACAATTCCTCAATCACATTACATACCCTTTCTACTTCCTTCTCATCCGCTAAAGACTTCACGCGTACAAACTCATCGCTTTCACCATCCGAATTCGAAACTCCACAAAACCCCCTAATTTGACAGTTCAAAATTTTCAAAATACAAACATTCTTCAAGTTATTGGAAGCAAGTGAGAAAACTGAATGCACGTGATTTACCAACACTCTAGGGTGGTTCATAAAAATCATTATCCTACTTGAAGGCGAATTTACACGAACAAACCTAGGGTTTAGATCTACTAGCATTTCTTCTTGTACAGAAGGGATCCAATAGGAGTATGGCAAAGTAAATGGAACTTGACAGTGAGTACGATCGAGAGTACTATCATCACAAGCATGAAGCATACGAGACAAGGGCAAAGAGCTACCGTTAAGCCTGAGCATTTCCCTTCGAAAGGGTTGTCGTCTTCCTCGAGCCGTTGTTGCGTCTTGTCGTCGGTGAATGATAGAGCATACGCCGGCGGTGGTCCTGTGGTTGATTCCGCCATTGTTGAGCTTAAGTTGATGCGAAATTGAACGGTGGTAGAGTCTAATAGCCATTGAGCTCCATGAAAATGGTTCGATCTAGAGGTTGGTGCAGAGAGGGTGACTGTATGATCTGTTGGATTAGCCTATTTGTATATGGCCCATAGGACTATAGAACTGTAGAGGTATGTAGTATGTGTACATTGGGCCTACTTATAGTTCTTTTGATTATTAGGATAGAGGTGCACAATTTGTCTTCTAGGTTCGAACTGGTTTCGGTTAAAATCATTCGGTTAGGTCGAGAAACAGTCAAAATTTGTTACCGTTGTTGATCAGGATGTCACCGATGAAAGACCTGCTACCAATGAGGTCAATATGAGATGGAGCATGGAACAAGTGTGTTTTTCAAGTTGTTGATGGTTTAAGTCGTACGATGAATAAAAATGTGTATATTTATGAGTTGGATTTGATAGATGTTTGAGTTGTTGATAAAAGAATGATTTAAATCTTTAAGTTCTACATATAAAAGGTTTAAAATGTAATTAGAAACTTGACTAGAGTAATGATTAATGATGACATTATCTTCTTTTACCTTTATACAAACCATTATATTAACTTAAGAAATATGACTATTTTTTTATTATCTTGATTGTCAAGTTTATTATTTGTCAATCAAACAATATATTTGATAGTAGAAACAATATGTGGGAAAAACTTTAAAAAAACCAAAATATGAAGTGGATACATCATACATGGTTGTGGCTTCATGCCTTCATCACAAAAGAGATGTAATAATGTGATACGGGAGTGTAAAGTTAATACGTGTGTTGTGATCGTGTATCACATGTGTTTAAACTGGTATTTACAAACACAAAAAAAAAAAAGAATTATGATACGTGAGAAAAAGTAGAACATGACTAAGGTTTGAGGTGTAAATCTGTTTGAGATGGTTATTGGGGTATAACAACCTAGAAAATAGTTGCTATGATTTTCTCTTAAAAATCCAATTGTGTTTTGGATAAAACAATAATTAATAACGAATTAAGTAATCCTCTAATTCTTTTCAAACCCTTTTGTTTTGATATGTTGTGGATTTGTTGTTCACCCTTCATCATATTAACATCATTCATTGCTTTTGGTATTCATCATTCATAGTCCTGTCATAAAAAAATTTCTTTCACCTATTATGATCTTTGGTAAAGATATTATAAGATAAACACAAATAACATGTAATATGAGTGAACATGAGTCAGTTTGGTTTGGTATTCACTCAAACCGAATCTATAGTCAATATTTTTGTTTAGATTTTATAACTGATCGGATCCAGATATAAACAATTCAGTAACGTTATAAATGGATGGATTCAAACTAATTTTAAATAGTAAATACAATTATATATATCTTCGGACAAATAAAATATAAGCAATCATTTTAATTTATAAATAAGAATAAGTGACACACACATATCATTATACAAAAGTATAAAAATAATTTCAGGATAAAACATATCATTCATATATATATATATATATATATATATATATATATATATATATATATATATATATATATATAATTGAACTAAAAGGTAAGTAGTCAAAAAGTCAGATGGAGTGGATTTTTTAGAATGGAGTTATTATAAAAGGAAAAAAAAAACAAAAAGGGTGATAGACCAAGGGTTAAAAAAATTAGATGGCATAATCGTAAATAATTAAAAGTTTAAATGATAAACAAATGGTATTTTAGTCTTAACCACATTTTCAAGTTTTACCTTTTTTTAAACATTCGTAACTTTTATATACAATATTTTTTTTTTTAAATTACACCATGAAAACAAACGTTTTTTAATATTTAAAACGGATATAATTTTGATACATAAAAAATGAAGTTTTCTTTCACGTTATTTCAGCTTATTGTGTAATATTCGTTTGCTTATTGTGTAATATTCGTCAACTCATTGTGTAATATCAGGTCATTGTGTAATGTTCGTCTGCTTATTGTGTAATATCAGGTCATTGTGTAATTTTCATCAGATCATTGTGTCTAATGTTGACCATTTTGTTATGCATTGCATTTTAAAAAAATGATAATTTTCAAATAATACAATGCTAAAAATATAATTTTGTTACGCTTTCCAGTTTATTTGTAATTCTGATCGAGTTATTGTGTAATCCTCATGAAGCAGCTCATTGTGTATATTTGTAATCATCGTCAAACAGTTCATTGTGTCTATCACTAATTATTGAGTCTAGTGTTGGTCATTGTGATACCCATTGTATCTAATGTTGACTATTGTGTTATGATTGTGGATTTTAAAATGATGATTTTTAAATAACATAATGTTGAAAATATAATTTTTCTACATTTTTTCTAGTTAATTCTGTAACCCTGATCAGGTCATCTTGTAATCCTCGCTAGGCAGCTTATTGTGTCTATTGTTAATTATCGAATCTAGTGTTGGTCATTGTGTTACCCATTGTGTCTAATGTTGACTATTGTGTTATGCATTGTGTTTTTTAATGGTGATTTTCAAATAACACAATGCTGAAAATGTAAATTTTTTAGTTTTTTTTTCTATTCTTGTATAATCCTGATTAGGTCATTTTGTAATCATCATCAAACAGCTCATTGTGTTTATTGCTAATCATCGAGTCTAGTGTTGGTCATTGTGTTACTTATTGTGTCCAATGTCGATCGTTATGTTATGCATTGTGTTTTTTAAAATGGTGATTTTCGAATAACACAACGATGAGAAAATGTAAAATTTTTATGTTTCAAGTTCATTATATATTCCTCGTCAGATAATTGTGTAATCCCCATCAATTCAGAAGATTATACAATGACCTGACGATATTACATAATGAGTTAAAAAAACGTGAACAAACTTTATTTTTTTATATCAACACTATACGTTTTTTAAATATTATAAAATTTTTGTTTTTATGGTGTAATTTTTTTTAAAAATAATGTCGTATATAAAAGTCATGAATGATTAAAAAAAGGTAGAACTTGAGAAGAGAGAACATTACAATTTTGCCCCTAACCTAATTATGATCAAAAAGATACACGTTAACATCTTAATACTTCTTACACTTTTTAATTTTAAAATACTTTGTATTTGAAACTTTCTTCTTTTTTTTATTCCTATTGTGGTTCGATTACACGGTTTGGTGTCAATCCACTTCTCTATGAATCATGTACCATCAAGTAAATACGAGTCTATGTTGCCTTCAATGTCAAGTTCGCAATAGCTTCATTAAATTATATTCTCTACATTTATTAAACATTTTGTTATGATATAACCTTCAGCTTACTAATTGGTAGCCAATGACATATTCTTCAAATTCTTTGGGAATCCATGAAAATGAATTTGAACCTAATAATATTTTCTTTCTACTTTGTTTCTTCATATCAGCATATGCATTACTTACTTGTTCTTCTGTTATTATATAAGTTTGAGTTATGGATAAAGAAAATTCTTGATTTCATTGTGTTACTTTTCCTTAACGGTAAAGCTCACGAAGGCACCCGAACAAAAGTTGGCATAGTGTACCTCTCATATTCAAATCTTCAATTTTACTTGATATATTCCCCATAATGGAATATTTAATTTCACTCATAAATAAATTAAACTCTTAACATAGTTTATAAATTAAATGTTTGTATAAAATTTCCATTATTTATATGTGTGTTTATTAGACGTACTGTTTGTTGTGTAATGGATTTGCCTTCAAGTTTCATGATATATACACATGTTTAACTTAAAAGCTTTGGGTCTCCTCACTACCTAATGCATGTATATATATATCGTCATCTTTCTTTTACCATTCGTTTTAAAACCGATGGGGGGGGGGGGGATGTCGACTAATCGCACTCTCGGTTTGGTTGTTTGCATTTTCATGTTTGTTACATTGCTTTCTGTTGAGGTCAAGGCAGCCACAAAGAAATATCAATTTAACGTGAGTTCATGGTTCTTGTTGTGATTATTATTATTCTTTTTTGGAGTTTTGGTAATTAGGAAGTAATTGTTATTGTTCTTTTATGTGAAATAGATTCAAGTGAGGAAAGTTAGCCGATTGTGTCACGTGAAACCGATTGTCACGTGAATGGAATGTTTCCCGGTCCAACAGCCTACGCGCGAGAAGGCGATAGAGTTCTTATCAATGTCACCAATCATGCTCAATACAATATGTCTATTCACTGGTACGGTTTATAAGTTGTTTATGATGTCAAACTATTTTTTGTGATTATATCACCCGTTTGTTTTTAGGCATGGCCAATTAGGCCCGGGAATAACTATGTTTATGTCTTTAACATCACGGGCCAAAGAGGGAAGTTGTGGTGGCACGCTCATATCTTATGGCTCAGAGCAACGGTATACGGTGCCATCGTCATTTTACCGAAACAAGGGACACCGTATCCCTTCCCACGACCAGATGGAGAAGAAGTTATTGTACGTGTTTGGTAAGAAATTCGTCTAAATATGTAGCACAAAAAAATAATCAAACGTCATCGAACGTGTAATATTAAAATATACATCATCGTACACATTTTTTATATAAACTAAAATATATAAAGTTATTATTATGAATTAAGATATATTCTTACCATTTAAAATATCAAAATTAATGTTATAAACTATTGTTATTTGTATTTTGTAGGTGAATGGTGGCATGCTGATGTTGAAGAGGCCGTGAAGCAGGGCAATGCTTTAGGCTTACCTCCAAATATGTCCGATGCTCACACGATCAATGGGAAACCTGGCCCTCTTTTCCCGTGTTCCGAGAAACTTACAATTATTTTTTATCATAATTATATATATACATATAACTCACGCTTAGATCTGTTTATAAATACAAGTATATTATATTTTAGAATTGTGAGTCTAGTTAAGCTTGGTATGGAAATATCATGCTCAAATTCATTTATAAATGAGCTTTAACTTAAGCTCAAGCTTGTTTAAGATCGTTTTGATTTGATTTTTAACGATTCATTTGCGAGTAGTTAGCTCACGTAAAAGTTCAATTAGTTTGCAACCCTACAATCTAGTAATTAAACTTATAAACATTTTTTTCCTGATCTAATAACTTCATTGCCTGACATCACTAGTTTGGCTTTTGACCGGTTACAGATACTTTTGCAATGGAGATTGAGCAAGGAAAGAAATAACTACACTGGTGCCCCCCTCACAACAAATCTTTTTACTACTAAAGGAACACAATTGAGTAAAATCGCCTTCAGTTCGACAGTTGAACTTGTCATACAAGATACCAATTTGTTGAGTGTTGAATCACACCCGTTTCACGTTCATGGTTTCAATTTCTTTGTGGTTGGAACAGGCATTGGCAACTTCAATCCTACAAAGGATCCAACCAAGTATAACCTAGTTGATCCTCCAGAGAGGAATACTCTTGGTGTTCCTACCGGTGGTTGGGCCGCAATTCGGTTCAGGGCTGATAACCCGGGGACCAATTTTAATTTCAATACAAAAGAAAAAAAGAAGCACATATGCCCTCTTAGTAGAGGCGTCGATTATTAACCATGTTTTTTTTCTTGCTTTAACTTCTTAAATGGGTCAAACATAGAAAAAATTGAGCCGAGTCAATGCAAGTATATACAAAATTTTTGCTTGCACTTTCTAAAGTGATATATTCACACAAATAAATTCCAAATTAATTGTAAAATGCAAACGTGTTAGAAAGAGGTGTTCACGAGTCTATCCGCCCATACTTCTCTTTAAAATCATCTTATTTGGCAAGAACCCGTTCTAAATCATTATCTAACCAACCGTTATGTCTCATAGTTCTCTTAGTCAATATCAGGTTATTTTGAATATCATATATTATTAAATACGTAACTTACCGTTGTTAGGTGTCTGCTGTCACTTGGAGTTGCACACCGGATGGGGATTGAAAACTGAGTTTTTGGTAGAAGACGGACAGGGAAAAGATGAAGCAGTTCGTCCTCCGCCTAAGGATCTTCCACGGTGCTAGCGGAAATACATATTCATTTTTCAACATTCTCCATGATTCTTTAAGATTGTCTTTACCTCCAAATTCTAAGGAGGTTGCAATTCATTTGACAAAATGTATTTACATCTCGAAATGATATTTGTGAAAGCAAAGAACCTTTCCTAGTCGTGATTAATCATAAAGCTATTTTGAATTAGTGATTCATTGTTAAAAACTTCAAATGAATACTAAAAGAAGATAAAATTCGGATGTTATGTATAGTTCATATCATGAAAGCAAAGTAAAGAGTAAAACAAAATTTGTGTTTGAATTATAATAATATAGCTCATAAATTAGTTAATGCATCAAAATTTTATTTTATTTCATTATTTTTTAAACAAACAATCTACTTCTACAAACTATTAAATTCTCACCAGTTAAGTATGTGAACCTTTAATTATCACTATATTGAGAACAACATGAAACTATAGCACCATTATGGTATTTGGAGTACGAGACTTTAAATTCTTGCCAATGGAGTTTCATTTCACTATAAAACAACTAGAAAATCAAACCAAACCAAACTCTATGAGATTTATTTTAAATAAGACAGTGACGACACAAACACGCACAAGTGAACCTCATCATAATAAGAACAACATAAAACTCATATACGTAATTCATAGAATGCGTAATTGAAGAGAAATAACAGTAGGGTAGGCCGTCACATTTTTGTATTTTACCACTTAAAATAAAACATGTATTCGTATTATACGGTTTTTTTAGTTTAAAATGACATAATTAAAATGTTGCATATCTATTTTGTTCTTAAGGTCATTTTGTTGAGTCACACTCCCTCTTCTTCAAGACCTCATCTTTCTTAGAAACCCCTCTCGATCGGAAGATCAGCAGCTCACAAAATAGGGTTCTTGTGTAATGGGAACTTTAGGAAGAGCAATCTACGTCGTCGGATCATGGATCCGTGTAGCCGGTCAAGCAGTTGATCGTGTTGGCTGCAGCCTTCAAGGAAGTCACCTAATTGAAGAACGAGGTAAACCCTCACTAATCATTGTATCCCTCTAATTCGGAACTCCATTTGCCCTAATATCATCCATTTGATGTTGCTTGTTATATGTTGTTGGTATCGCCATAGAGAACTAAAACAACATAGGGCTTGAATTGAAATGATGCCATGTGTTGTTTACTGAGTTTGAATTGGTTCTTTAGATAGTCTTGTTTGTTGGGAGTTTTGATGTTTGTGGTATGAATTTGGTGCTTTGTGAACATATAAGTGAGTAAGGGACGGAGATGCTGACAAAGTTCGGGCCTTTTGTTTTCTTTTTGAGATTTTGTATTGCTCATCTGTGGCTCATTTAAAGATTATTAGGTGAATTTGGATTATGCATTTTTAACCGCTAAGTTATGCATCAAATTAAGTAATATTTTGGTTTTAGCTGTTTATGGTTTAAAATAACAGATGTTGATAGAATGGGTTACATTGTTGGCTTTTATAACTGTATATTATATGTACATTTTACATATCCGATATCATTGATTCTAAGAATAAGACGGTGTGATCTGAGTGATCTTGTAGTGAATGTTGTTGCTGGTAACGATGACCAGTAGAGGTAGTTTTGTGGTTATTAGAAGCGTGCCAAGCGGGTGCCTACTGTTGCACCTGAGGTAGATGCAAGGTGAGGGTCTTTGAAAAGCACACGAGAGGCGTGTGTGTCCGTCCAGGCGCAAGACATATGAAGTCCACATTTTCTGCTTCTCGTTTTTTCTTTCTTTTACGTGGGAAGCAGTTCTGCCTTATCCTTTTATCTTCTCTTAGCACACGCCCTATAAAGTAAGTTTTGGGCTTTTGGTTTTCTTTGTGTGGGCTGTCATTTTTTTCTTGTTTCAACTTTCCTTTTTCTTTAATTGGGCTTTATACACATGAATCATGATCAGTGTTTAACTGGGTAGAATTAATGTAATACATAGATAGTTATATTAGATTTTTAATCGGATGATTTTAAAAAGTTTTTTAATAGCTTGATATTAGTTGGATGATTAGTTGCTATTTAGGTTAGAATTTTTATTTTTATATGGGGAGTACCTTAAATTTTGAATGCCTATCATATATTGTTTAATATTTTATTGTTCTGCTTGTTTTGCGCCTAGCACCTAGGCAACATGCGAGCCTTCGCGCCTTTGACTACCTAGGGTTGTTTCTGAATCATTCAAAAGTCGAGTTTTTGTGTAATACGTGTTTCTTAGCCGTCATAAGTATTCCAGTCCCTATTGTTGTCACTTACATACCCTTTGTTCTTCAAAATGCTTAATGAACATTAGAAAATGACAACTTTTGTTCTTCAAAATGCTTAATGAACAGTAGAAAATGACAATAATAAGATTAACTTTGGGAATCAGTACTATTGCGCTTGGCAACTTGCTTATGAACTTATCATAATAGCACATGGTTAAATGAACAAATAAAATAATATTCATGTACGTAGAACTAAGATTATATTCATCTTCCATCTAGAATTTGTTCAGTATTGTTCTAAAATGGTTGGTTTTAAGTGATTAAGTCACCTTGTATTGTGACTTTAATATACTCATATTAAGTGTTTATGCTCCAAATACTATTTATGCTATCACGAACTACTAATTTCAATCGTTTTTTTAACCTATCTTGTATATACTTTTAGTGTCTAGACACCGAACGTTGATGAGTTTATTTGATAAAGACCCGGTGGTGGACAAGGATGCATTTTTGGCTCCTGGTGCTTCTGTCATTGGAGATGTTCAAGTTGGGCGTGGCTCCTCTATTTGGTACGGATGTGTTCTTAGAGGTAAGCAATGCTACGACCAAAATCTTTGTATTGGCAACCTAAATGCTCCCTTATTTTTTTTTATTTTCCACTTTGCCGATGCTTTTGAATTTTGTTGTCTGTTCACTGTTGTTTTACTTGATCTATGACATCTAAAACTATCAGTAGTCTGTAATGGTGGAAAACTGGGTGGGTTGCGTCGGACGGGCTGGGTGTCATGTCAAAATGGTTGAGATGCAAAGAGATTTTTTAGCATGGGTCCGGTTGAGCAGCAAAAATTTTTTGTTAGTTTTTTTATAAAGAGTTATTGAGTTACATATGATTACAATACTACGTTATTACAATAGTAATCAAAATTCTAAATAAAGTGTCTTTCTTTGGAGGCCGTAAGCATTAAAAGAAATGTTTATATAACCGGAGCATACAGTCGTCTTATTGGTCCACTAGTCGGACCAGTTTTAAAATAATATGACTTCAAGGATAATTTGTATTATTCTTTATTTTTCTTTCTTTTTAACATGAGGTCCATCTGCAGGTGATGTGAACAGCATAAGAGTTGGATCAGGAACGAACATCCAAGATAATGCTCTTGTCCACGTAGCCAAATCCAATATAAGCGGGAATATTTTGCCAACAATAATAGGCAACAACGTTACTATTGGTGAGTAAAGTGCTTTATTTGGTTATTTGCATGCCTGCCATAATTTGGCGATGAAAAACTGTACACGCGCAGGTCATGGTGCTGTGTTACATGGGTGTACTGTTGAAGATGAGGCTTTTGTTGGCATGGGTGCCACGTTGCTTGATGGAGCTTATGTGGAGAAAAACGCCATGGTTGCTGCTGGAGCCCTTGTTAGGCAAAATACGCGCATTCCTTTTGGAGAGGTTTGAAGCCTTTCACTGTCTTCTAGATACGGAAAATTGAGCGAGTCAGGCCGATTGAGTCGACCAAAAACACTTTTTGTTCATTTTTGGTTTGTGAACCGTCAAGTGTCTCAAGTATAATTACAAAACTTTTATTAGTATAAAAATAATCAATTTTGTTGAATAAGGTGAAATTTAAGATGTCTTATGTCTGAATCCAATGTTTAGCTTTTTTACTTTTTTAGGTATTGAGTGTGTGATCTTTCTCCACTCTCTTTATTTTGTGCATAGGTGTGGGGAGGCAATCCCGCTAAGTTCATGAGGAAGCTCACAGAAGAAGAATTAGCCTTCATTTCACAATCAGCAATCAACTACACCAACTTAGCCATGGTTCATGCTGCTGAAAACAACAAGGGCTTTGAAGAAATTGAGTTGGAGAAGGCACTTCGCAAGAAGTTTGCACGAAAAGATGAAGAGTATGATTCAATGATCGGTGTGGTTCGTGAAACACCCGAGGAGCTTACCTTACCTGATAATATCCTACCAGATAAAGCTCAAAAGGCTGTATCTTAAATCGGTTAGTTTTCACTCGGTTCAGGCACATGAAATATTTGTTGTTTTGCAATTACGATCAATAATTATACGGGGCCAGGCTCTGAAGTTTTATAATCCTTAAATCATGGAGGGTAATGCTTCTTTGCCATTTCTGTTGACTGTGGTCAATGGTCAACATCTTGTTTTGATTTATAAAGATTCTAAGAGAGATTGTTAATGGTGCTTTAATGGAATATAAATCTATGTATTTCTATAGTTAATCAAAAGGTTTGTGTTTCTTTGACCAATGGGGACTTCAGTATGATACTACAAATAGGATTTTGACTTTTGTTATTCCATGACTGGACACCTGTAAATGGTGCAGAAGCTAGATGAAAGAGCTCCTCCACCAATAAGTTAATGTTGTAACAGTTAAAGTTTGAGTTTTTACGATCAATAATACGTATGCATAGTGCGTTGGGAAAGGAAAACTTGATGTCAGGACTAAGATTTGATGATATATCATGCAAAAAGGGGTTGTTTGAATCTTTTTACAACCAAAAGCATATATGGATGGTTCTTTTATAAAGCTCCTAATATATATTTATTAATCATTAATATCTGCATCTTCATTTTGTAGAATTTAAATCTTTTAAATAAAGGAGATGCACCTTACCATCAACATGTCCTTTAAGAGCATAAATGTACGAAAATTACTGTTATCTTATAAAGACTTATTCTTAGCTAGATTATTTTATATGGAATTTGTGAAAAAGTGAATTATAAACTTACGGAATGAATCATCAGGTTCTGGCTGAAAACTTATTATTATTTTTTAGTTTAGTTGGTTTTGAGCTCTTTACATGGTTTAAAACCTTATACACTCAATAATATCTAATCGTTTATAAGTAGAACATTTTAGGTAAACCTCAAACCAAGGAGAAAGAATAATAGATTCTCGTGATGGGATTGAAACTTTACTTTTGCATTAACCCGTTTGTATATATGTTTAGAATATAACTAGTATACCCCCCGTTGCAGTGGGGGACGTAAAACCATGCCGCGTAGCATCTGGCACACCACATCAGTGACCATCAACACCGAAAAACTCATATTAAAAAATAAATAAGAAACAAAAAAAATAAAATTGAACGACAAGTAGACGTGAAAACATTAAACCACGTAGGCAAAAGATAAAACATATAAAACAAGTCGATTTATGACCAGCACGTTGCGTAAGGGGTCGTTAAACGGGGGGAAATAAGCATAAATACGTTGAACTACACATGCACATTACGGTGTGTTAACTCGCAAAATTTAGGCTGAAACATAAACCGAAAAAATAGTAAAATATAATAAGTCTAGGGGACTAAATTTGAAAGTAATAAAATATTGGGACTAAATTATAAAGCATAAGTAAAAGCATTGGTTTAAAATAAAAAAAGTTAAAAATTAATAAAAAAAATAATAAATAGAACCAATAAAACATATAATATAACCTTTAATGCATGCAAATGTTCGTAATTAGTATATATATAATTGGCAGGAATGTTGTGAATGGTAATTATCTACATGCTCATCTTATGCATAAAAAACATAAGATTGGGATTATAGTTCCAACGATCACTATTATTTGAAGACCTTTAGGGCTGAAACCTTACAATAAGTGGGTGCGATCATTATTATTTATTAATGTTAGATAGAAGGCTTGGTTAGGGTAATGATTTTAAAGATAAAATAGGTTCAACGAGCTTATTCGTTAAACAAAACGAGTTAAAGGGCTGGACAGAGGATCTCACGATTACGATCCCCTTGGGGCTTATATAGAATCTATGTCTCCGACCGACTTAGTGGTTCAAGATGGGGCCGTTGAGCCCGAGATGTTATAAAATGCCCGAGGTTAAACCTAATAAATTACATTTTTTGAATAACACCTATTTGGTACGATAAATTCACAAGACGTGTAACGTGCGGGATTAGAACCCGCAAACATCGTGGTTGTAAAACACTAATAAACTACATCGGCAAGATAGATACTATACAAGTTGATGTTGTTGTCATGTATTATAGCGGGTAAATTGACTCGCGCGTTGCGGCGAAAAGTAAGATCAAACTGAATATAAAAAGTATGTAAATACATACGTCCAGAAAAAATCAAAACCTTTATGTAAATGCAGGCATTGCAACCGGAACCTTGATAATAATTGAAAAGTTGTTTGAAATAACAAAACCGTTCAAAAAAATAAAATGGAAATGTTTTGATAAAAATTAATTAAATCGAAAAAGAAACCTAAAGATAAAAGAAGGTAAAAAAAATAAAATAGCTTAAAAAAGCAATGAAAATTGAAGTAAAAGAAGAATATAGATTCGAATCCATGTCGACGTGATAAAGATAAAGCACGAAAACCATTGTGCAAAACTTTGTTTTGTGTTTAATAACGAACCCTCAAGTCCCGATCGTTTTCAACACAACAGAAACACCACTGAATAGAATAAACTTTAACTTTATTAATCCGAAAAATTAATCAAAACTGAATTAAAAGTACATAACCATAATCACAACTTTGATTTGTTTATATAGACCATAACTCGGTTTAACTAACTATGTAGATAAATCAACATACTTATCTACTTATCTAGAATTTGAACTTAAGATAAACCCAAATAGATCTCCTTTGAATTTATCTCTAAAATTAAAGATTTGATCTCATAAACTCGAGACTAATCCCAACTCCCGATCTACAAGCTCGGATACGGGAATCATCCAATCGGGTCAACAATCACCCCCCCTAATTCCCGTCTTGGGTAGAGATGTCTTTGACTCCAAGCATTACTCGCATTTCTGAAAATTTGATCAGTGCAAGTGGCTTTGTGAGAATGTCAGCCTTTTGTAAGTCTCCACTAACATACTCGATAAGAACTTGCTCTTTCTCAACGCACTCTCGGATAAAATGATAACGTGTATCAATATGTTTACTTCGTCCGTGGAATACCGGGTTCTTCATCAAATCTATAGTTGACTTATTATCTACACGAATCTTTATCTTTTGCATCGATTCTCCTATGATCTCTCCATACAACCCTCGTAGTCATATCGTTTGACAGGCAGCCGATGTGGCAGCCATGAACTCGGCCTCGCAAGAAGATAGGGCTACGCTATTCTGTTTTTGGGAGCACCATGTTATAGGAGTTTCTCCAAAATAGAATACATGTCCTGTTGTACGTTTTCCATCATCTTTGTCTGCGTTGTGGCTGTTGTCACTGTATCCTGATATCCTATTCTCGCCACCTCGTTTGTAGTATAATCCATAGCTTGAAGTTCCAGCTATATATCTAAGAATCTGTTTTATGGCTACCATATGAGAGACCCTAGGAGTTTGCATATACCTGCTCGCAACTCCGATTGCATAAGATAGGTCCGGTCTCTTATGCAATAGGTAACGAAGGCAGCCTATCGTCCTTCGGTATCTTGTAGCATCAACTGGCTGCCCTTCTTCATCTTTAGAAAGCTTTGTTCCCGGATACAATGGACATTTTGCCATGTTACAGTTCATCATCCCGACCTTATTCAGAATCTTCTTAGCGTAACCTTCCTGTTTAATTTTAATACCATCCTTGGTTTGCATTACTTCAATACCAAGATAGTAAGATAGTAGCCCAAGGTTACTCATTTCGAATTCCCCTTCCATTTGTCTCTTGAACTCTTCAATCTCTTTGTTACATGAGCTCGTAACAATGAGGTCATCTACATAAACGCCTGTGATTATCAACCCTTTACTTGTGCGCCTTGTATAGATTGCATGTTCATGCAAACATTTTCTAAAAATAGTGTCTTTATTGTACTATCTAGTTTGAGATTCCAAGCTCTTGGAGCTTGACGGAGTCCGTACAACGCTTTAGTTAACCGATACACTTTGTCTTCGTGTCCCTTTTTCACAAATCCCTCCGGTTGGTAAACCTAGACTTCTTCTTTTAGGTCCCCGTGCAAAAATGCAGATTTAACATCTAAATGATGAACCTGTCATCCTTCACTGGCTAAAATTGCTAGTATTAATCGTACGGTCTCCATTCGGGCCACCGGTGCAAACGCTTCATCAAAGTCTATTCCTTGTTCTTGGACGTATCCCTTTGTCACGAGTCTCGCTTTATACTTAACTATCTTTTCGGACGCATGTCTTTTTAATTTGAACACCCACTTCAAGCCAATGGGTTTTTGATTTTCTGAAACCATGTCTTGTTTTTTTCAATGGATTTTAGTTCTACTTGCATCGCGTTTTCCTAAAATCTATTACCTTTTGCTTGTAAATAGTTTTTAGGTTCATCATCTGAAGCAAGTAGCAGCTCTTCTTGTTCATTCCGAGTGATTCCATCCTAAATTATATAATCATTCAGCCTTTTAGGAATGTTTTTAGACCTTGTTGATCTACGAAGCATTGGGAAATCAGATTGGTGTGCAGAAACCGCCGCCTGCGGTTGCACTCCAGTTGACATAGTTGTGTGTTGTTGTGTCTCAGTTGATGGGTGTTGATCTTCTTGGTTCATTTCTGTATTATGGTTTGACCCTTGTTCTTCAGAATTGGTGTTGAGAGTTCTAATGGATGAAGATCCAGTTGGTGTGTTGGACCCATCAGTTGAGTCAATATCTCTGTTCTCTTCGGATTGCTCTTCTTGGTTAAGTTCGATCACAAATGTTCCTCCGGCTTCACTTTTATTTTCCCATGGCCAGGCTCTTTTCTAATCAAATTTCACTTGTTCTTCTTATTTTGATTTTCTTTTGTACTGGATCGTACATACGATAGCCTTTCTTCCCCGGTTCGAATCCAAAATACACCAAAGGGCGACTTCTATCGTCAAGTTTCTGTTGCCTGACCTTTGGTTCTGAGGCGAACCCGATACAACCGAAAACCCGAAGATGTTCTATGTTTGGCTTGTTCCCATGCAATGCCTCGTATGGAGTTTTATTAGTAACGACTTTAGTTGGAACCCGGTTTAGTATATATATTGCATGCCTCGTAGCTTCTCCCCAAAACATTTATGGGACTTTCATTGAGTTTAGCATGCACCTCACAGTTCCTATTACAGTTCAGTTTCGTCTTTCAACGACCCCGTTTTGTTGAGGAGAGTATGGAACCGTTAGGTGTCGTTTGATTCCTTCCCGTTCGCACCAATCATTGAACTCGATTGATGTGAATTCACCACCGCGGTCAGTTCTAAAGGTTCCAACCTTGAATCCAGTTTCATTCTCGACCAGCCCTTGAACCGTTTGAAGACTTCGAAGGCTTGGTCCTTTGTTTTCAACAAATAACCCCACATGTATCGAGAGAGGTCATCGACAATGAGAAACACATATCGATTTTCCCCCGGTGTGCCTGGTATGATTGGTCAAACGAGTCAATCGAATCGGTATCTTTCATCCTTAGTGACTCAAATTCTACTTCAAGTTGTTCAATTCTTACCTCCCGAACACGCTCTACTCCAACATAGCGAGTTTTTAAAGCTGCCCAGATATCTTTTGCAGTTTCAAATTGAGTTACTTGAAGCACAAGCTCTTCTGGTATGGCTTAGAGTAATAGGGCTACTGCCATATCATTCTTTTTGTCTTCAACTTGCTGGTTTCTAGGTTTAAGTGCTTGTACTATACCTTGTACCTCGAATACTGCCTTGATCCTTATAGCCCATATTTTATAATTTGTTGTTGTTAACATAGGGCACTGCATACTTGTAGAATTCTGTTCTTTTGAGTTGACCAGAACCTGTGTGTTGTTGTCGTCACCCTCGGCCATCGATCGCTTCTTTCGGAGACTATACGTGAGCGTAGCTTTAACTCTTTGATCCAGTCCTTCGGATTGCTGCTGTAGGTGGGTTCGAGAGCCTCCTGCTCCCCTTCAATTCTGATGTGTTTTCGCTCAATCACAGCCCTGGTCTCTTCCTTGAAATCGTCGAGAGTTGAACTTGGCTCTGATACCAATTCATGTCCCGATCGTTCTCAACACAACAGAAACACTACTGAATAGAATAAACTTCAACTTTATTAATCCAGAAAATTACTCAAAACTGAATTAAAAGTACATAACCATAATCACAACTTTGATCGGTTTATATAAACCATAACTCGGTTTAACTAACTATGTAGATAAATCAGCATACTTATCTACTTGTCAAGAATTTGAACTTAAGATAAACCCAAATATATCTCCTTTGAATTTATCTCTAAAATTAAGGATTTGATCTCATAAACTCGAGACTAATCCCAACTCCCGATCTACAAGCTCGAATACGGGAATTATCCAACCGGGTCAACAAACCATATTTAAAGTAAGAAGCTGGATAAAAATGGTGGCATTAGCCACCTACGTTGACAAATATAAGTTATACACTGCTTGATCATTTGCGTGGTTAAGGACACCTTTCCAAACTTCGTTATGTGCGTTCTATCGGTGATATATACGTGTAATACATAAAAGAAGTATATAAAGTTATCGTGGATTGGTTTGGAGATTGAAGCATAAATAAAAAAAATAGTATTATGTCAATTATCAAGAAACTAAAACATAAAATAAATAAACACATCGAAGGTAAGGCAAAAGTTTCGTAGTTGTAAAAACGACTATTACGATAAACAAATCCGATATTTTTTTACCCGCACGTTGCGGCATAGTTATTTAAATAAAGTAATTTAAACTAAAATATATAAAAAAAGTATTAAAAAACATCAAAAAAATTGTTGGGTGCATGGTTAGAACCTACGACCCAGTATTGCATGGAGAAACTTAAAAAGTTGTTCTAAACCAACCAATCTAGCATTCTAGCGTATGTTGTTGGCTGATTGAAACAAAACTACTAAGCCGACTAAGAATCCCTTAAAAAGCAAAAAAGAAAAAAGGAAAAAAAGGAAATTCACTAACCAATCAAAGGGTGATGTGACGTGCCAGCAGGGAACCACCGACACATCTAAATGAGATATACATAGTTAAATCGATATTACTCTATTAATATTTACCATGACAAATAAATAGTACAATGTTATGGGTATAAGTTTTGGCTACTGAATTTTATTGGTGTTTTTTTATGTTCATAGATTCTTCTTACTCCATATTATATAAACTTTAAAACTTTTCATTTTCGTCATTCTAGAGAGACGCTTTTGTGTGCATGAGAGAGAGGATCTAGAAAGAATTTCAAATGATTATATATTGTTTTCTAAGTTTCTTGTATCATTTAGTGAAAGATTATATTTAAAATACACATATTCGTTATACAATAACCGTTGTTTTATAAATATATTATTTTATCTTTTTGTAAGATGTTTAGGTATTTGCTATTCGTCTAAGATTGAAGTAGATGAATTGCTATGATATAAGAGTATCTTTATGGAGAGCTCACAGATGTCCGTAAGCAGAGGTGGAAGAGAGGGGTGGGCGACACGAAGGAGAGAGGGGATTGAAAAAGTGCTTTGTGTTTATGCGGACAGACCGTGCGTAGAAAGTTAGATAACATTTTTGTTAATATATATGATACATCAAGCAGTATCATAAAAGGATTCAACATGTCCATTCCCGCTTAAACCAACAAGCACACCAACTCCATGTTTCCGCTGTACATTCCTACCACGTCATCGATCCGTGTGTTCAAGTTCCAGTGATCACTATTTCATCCCAATATACAACCAGACAAAACGTCTAAAGTCTAGGGTTAGGTTTGTTTAAACCCAAGCAACACGATTGTGTCATCTCTAGAGGTGTTCAATATTCGGTTTGGAAATCACCAATTCGGAATCTAATTTGAATTTTTAAGTTTGAGTTCGATTTGAAGTTTTTAATCGAATTTTGAATTAAAGATATACATATAGATTCTTTATATACTAGTTTGGAAATCCGTGTATTACACGGGATGAATAAAAATATTAAATTAATAGTTATTTATTAATATTTAGAAATTATAAAATAACTTTTGAGATCAAATATGATTGAAATTACTTATAATTAACTACTTTAGGTAATAAAACAATAACAATATTTTTCCAAACTCCCATATTTAAAAAATGTTTACTTTAAAAACTTATTTTTTTTCATACTCCAATTTAAAAAAAAAAATACTTTTTTTTAAAATTTTTATTTTTAAAAGTTCTTTGTAAAACTTCATATTTCATAACCTTTTGGTTTTGAAAATGTTATGTTTTTAAAATAAAAAGAAACATGTTTTTAATTTATCAAAAAATCTATTGTATAATTTGACAAGTATATAAAAAATCATTCGCATTTAATGTGTCCTTAAATAGATAATTTTTATTCTAGTAGCGACACATGTATAAATCCTAGATGAAATCGAGATGGATAGTGTAGAAACATCACATGTGACTTATAGACATTTTGATTTATTAGTATAAACTAGTTTTAGTAAACCCGTGTAATACACGGGTTAAAAATATGAAAACAACATAATTTATAAATGTATAAATATTTCGTATGATTAAGTTACTTATTACTATAACAATGAAATAATAAAAAGTAACATTTATACGTTATAAATATTCGAATACTTTTTTGAATAATATAACATACAATTGACTTATGTAAAATTAAAAAGCAGTTGTCTTAAAATCATACTAACATAAAATATATAAATATATCAATAAATATTTTTTTATTTTAGTTTTTTTTTTAAATTGAATCTTATTTGGCTATAATAATATGTATAGTTCAAAACAATATGATTACACAATAAAGTTTATAATATAAAAAGTTAAATTCAAAACAAAATGAATTATTACTATTAATTGAGTTTCTTAAAATAAAAAACTTGACTAAATAATATATTAGTTTAGGCGGAAATTTTTTTTAAGGAGTAACATTAGAGTGTCATGTAGCATTCTAGTTACTATTTTATTATATACTATAGACTATAGATAAGATATACATACAATTTAGTTATATATATTTTATTTTATATTAATGAATTATACATACATATATTTGTTCGGTTATATGTTTAATACTTTAAAAGCCTATTTCTAATTTCATAACCCTGTTTTCTTGTTTATTAAAAGTTATTAGTTTTAAAAATAAAAAACTAAAATATTTTTTTAGGTGAATTCTAATTCGGTTCGAATTTGACAATCAAATTCGAATGTGGTTTTGAATTCGAATTCGAATACGGATCGAATCCTTCTATCTTATTCGAATCCAGCCTCAAAAAATCAAAATTCAAATAATTCGAAATTCGATTCTTTGAACACCGTTAAGTGCAACTATTCTGATATTGAAGGAGTTTTAGGATCATCTGGTTGATGATTTTTATGGGTTCCCCTTTTTATGGAGTCTGATATGCACTTGGTCTAATGAATGGGGGAGTTTTAAAATCTAATAGCACGAAAAATGTGTCTTCTGACTCGAAAGATACTTATACTTATTAATTGGTAACACTCCATCTTATTGATTTCGGTCATATTTTATTGGAAATTTGCTGAGTAAATGCACATTCGGATCTGTTTAGTCATTATTTGATCTGTGTAGTCATTATTTGGGATAATAATTTTGCAACTCAAAGATCAATTATGTTTATCAAATATGTATATAGTCATGGACTGAAAGATCGATTTATGATCAAGTGATTTCATAACGATCATAGATGTAGAACGTGCAAACCTTTATGTTTGAAGACAAATGTTAGCCCAACAATGCAGTACAATCAAGTCACAGGAAATGACAAGAAACACCGACGAGGGAAATTATCGTGTAACATAAACATGAAATACTGTTTAAATTGTGTGTGTGATTGTGCTCGTTACTACACAACTTTTATACTACTGGATGTGTGTGAATTCCCTGATCACATTAATGCTGACAAGGAGATCAGACATGTGGTGAAGCCTGAAGGATAAAACGCATACGTAGCTCACCTCCAAACTCAATATTTTAAAAGTACCTCGAGTTTATTTGAAGATGATCGCTTCTATGTACATTAACTGTTCTCTATACAAGAGCTTTGAAAGGACCCAAAATGTAGGAAAATTGCAGGTGATGTTGCAACTAATTAGGCTTGTAAATAGAAACATAATTGAAGAAGTCTCCAGCTTTGTAGGACTGTAACAGAGAAAAGACCTGGTGACCTTTCTAAATTGGGATAATCACTCACAATGCTACACTTAACCTCTCTTTCCCATCTCCTTCAATTCAATTCTCCTTCCCAAACGATTAATCGAGCAAATACTTGAATCGTAACAGCGATTCCATCTAAAGAAAGTCTACGATTAGTCATTGGTAGATCCAAACTGCATGCATTTCACAAAAGTTAGTTTCATTCTCATTTTCATGCCTATTCGAAGATTGACCGTCATTTCTTTTACGGAAGAAAGGTTTAAAATCTGTATACGGTGTTGTAAGTTTTTGCTACGAGTGAGGCTTTGATTTTTCTGATAGATGAGGAAGGTTTTGATCCAGTTTTTAGATCCTGAAAATTTTCATAGAAGTCACATGGCTGCAGCCCCTGAAACTGCACCCTCCCCAAAATCATCGCGATCAGCAGTACCACCACAACGCTCTCCTCCCACGCCACCACCACCGCCACGTTCCCCTCCTCCCTCCTCACCACCACCAGCACTAAAAGAAGATGGATCACCTCCGCCACGATCCAATTCCCCGCTAACTAAACCAACCTCTCCTGACGCGTTTGTTCCTCCATCTGGCCATCATTCTGCACCACCTCCCACCCACAAATCAACCAAGTCTCCAACACACAAACCACACCACAGATCCTCAAATGCACAATCCTCTAGTACAAGTAAGGAAGCACTTATTGTTGGATTAGCTTTCGTTGGTTTCGTGTTTCTTGCTCTTGTCACGATTTGTATCGCGTGCACTAGAAGGAGGAGGAGGAGGAAGCAGAAAGTGGCTGCTTACCACACAAAACCACCCCTAGGTTTCAACTCAAAAACTATTTCTTCCCAACCACTTTAAACATCAACGGACTGTTTGGTAGCCTCTTAAAGACCATTAAGAGGCTACCAAACAACCCCTAACTTAACTAACACACGTTTGTTTCACATTTCATTGTTGCAACCGCAGGTGGCGACTACTACAAAAATCAATGGGCCGACTCGCCTCATGAGCATGTGGTTCAATTCACCCTACCGGAAATGAAAGGTATTCCAGTGGGTATGGGTGGCAGATTTGAGGCCTCACAGAAGTTCAACACAAGTGGTCAACTCTCACCCTTAGCCCCGAAAATGCCTCTCGCGTTCAACATGACCCGCTTCTCATACAATGAGCTGTCAACGGTGACAGATGGGTTCTCGCAGGCGAACCTTCTTGGACAAGGTGGGTTCGGGTACGTGCATAAAGGGATTTTGGCTAATGGGCATGAGGTGGCTGTGAAGAGATTGAAATCTGGAAGTCATCAAGGCGAAAGAGAGTTTCGCGCAGAAGTTGATAGCATCAGTCGAGTACACCATCGCCATTTGGTCTCGCTTGTTGGATACTGTATAGCTGATGCACAGAGAATGCTTGTCTATGAATATGTTCCTAATAAGACTTTAGACTTTCATCTTCATGGTGAATTTTCTTGTCATTAGTCTGTTCAAAATGGAAATTAACTTTGCCCATGTGAATATCATGATAAACATTTTTCTGCAGGAAAGCATTGTCCTGTCATGAAATGGGAAACTAGGATGCGAATCGCACTAGGATCAGCTAAAGGACTTGCATACTTACATGAAGATTGTATGCCTCTCTACTTTTGTTACTTGCGTTGTGTCAATAACAACCCACCACGCCCTAAATTCAAAGAGATGATCGTTTCGACCCATTTACTAGTGAATTGGTTGATTCATGTTATGGTTTATCTTAAGTGGGTAAAATAAGAAAAATATCTGAAAAAGAAAGAGGTCTAATCGGCCATACACTTGAAAGTCGTCCAAGATGTATTGTAAATGGAAAACCTTTTAAATCATTTATATAATGAATTATGTTATTTTGAGATAATATAGATTTTTAATCACATCTGACATACTGGTTGGGTGGAACGACGACCCTTTTAAGCCAGTACGAAAGTATATGTATTGACCTGTTTCCTAGCCCGAACAACCTACTCGTTTTTCTACCCTACAAATTCATACAAAGATGTTTGATTTCATAACATATTATAATGGGCCGGTTGAGTTATGCTAAACTGGTTTCAAACAATGTATGGTGGTCTTAGCATAGCAAACAATAAAAAAACTGTTTAATTTCTCACGAGAAACATCCTTTCGAAACTTGCAGGCGATCCACGTATCATTCATCGTGATATTAAATCTTCCAACATTCTCCTCGACTATAACTTTGAAGCAAAGGTAAGTAATCTACACACTTCATTTTGCCAAATTTAGTTATATCATCAATGTAATTATACCTGGCAAAATGGGCGGGTTGGGTTGGGCAGGATACCGGGTCAGGACGGGTTCGGGTCAGGATGGTTTCGGGTCAGAATGGGCGGATTTAGAAAATGGGTCAGGATGGGTTCGGGTTAAGATGGGTTCGGGTCCAGATGGATATGGGTCAGAATGGGTTGAATCATTTAGCTACTTACTACTTATACATTGATCTATTGTTTCTTATACTTGGCAAAACAGATGGGTAGGGTCGGGCATAACATTGGGTCAGAATGAGATCATATTAGGACTGGTTCGGGTTAGAACTGACCGAGTTAAAAAAACGAACATTATGGTTCGGGTCAGAATGGGTTGGCTCAAAATGGGTTGATTTAAGAAATATTTATGTTGTAATATCACTAGCATGAGACTATATATATATACGTGAACATGCAACTGATTTAAAAGACAGCAAATTTGATAATTTATAAAAATAATAATTAATGATATAATAATAATAAATTAAGTTTAGAATATAGGAGGGCACTTACTCAGAAAGTGGCATGGGTTTCTTTTAAGAATAAAATAAGAAACGTCCTCATGGGTTCCTCTCCCGATGGCAATTTTTCATCTTCAATTCATTTTCTTTAAAATTCTGATGAATAAAAGGAAATCATAACAAAAAGCTACCACCCATTCAAACCATCTCTCAGATTCTCACGATCCATCCTGACCCGTTATTAAATTTAGTTTGTTTGAGTTCAGCCCAAAACAACCCGTTTGAACATTTTAGGATTGCCCAAAATAACCCACAAGGTTATTTTAAAGACCCATAAGAACCCAAAACTAGATGGACATAAATGTAATGAATTCAGGTGGCTGATTTTGGATTGGCTAAACTGGCGTCTAGGGAAGACACTCACGTCTCAACACGCGTTGTGGGGACTTTTGGGTAAGTTCGTTATAGCTCATAGTAATCAGCCTTATATGCACGCTTGTCTGATGGCCAATTAAGACCGAATTATATGTTCATTGAAAATGAAAAGGACATCTTTTGGTTGAAATGAAAAGAAAGACATGAGAAAATAAAAAGAGAACATCTTTTGGTTGAAAACTTGAAATTGCACCATTCATTCTTTAGGATATAGGAAATTGCATCTTTCGTCCTACTAAATATCATCGACAAGGACATTATGGCAAAATCTTTTAAATGTCAACAATGGACATCATATATGACGATTCTTGTCTAAAAGTGGACATTTATCATTAGTAAAGAAGATGAATTATGAAAAAGATGGATGTTATTGAAGACATTTTTGTCATATATACCTAAAAGTATTATAAATCTTTAGACCTGTAAAACTCCAACATTACTAAACATCACCTGACAAGAACATTACTATGAAACTACTAGTGTTCTTTTCTCTCAGATAACATAATATGTTATTAGATTTTCTTCATCCATCTTTTTTTAAACACAAATAAATAACTTACTTTTAGTTCCATTTATTTTACTAAACTTTTAAAAATGCAATCTAAGTTTGTTTTGTGGTGTCATTATAGGTACTTAGCTCCAGAGTATGTTTCTAGCGGAAAGCTTACAGAAAAATCTGATGTTTTCTCCTTTGGGGTCATGTTGCTTGAAGTACTGACCGGAAGGAAGCCGATTGATCATACTAGTAATAGCACGGAAGATAGCTTAGTTGATTGGGTTTGTTGCTTGATCCTTTTTAATTTTTGTTATAATCTTTCAGATTTTTTTAGGAGATGTGAAAATTAATTCCATGGGTTTATACTTTGGATATTTAGATTATCCACAACAAACATGACTATCTTTTTTAATTTCAAGCCTTCATTGCAGGAGTTATGTAGGTTTGAGAATTTCTTTGTTTAAACAGGCAGGGCCACTCCTCGCTAAGGCGTTGGAAGATCGAAACTACGACGGGCTCGTTGATCCACGCTTGGAAGGGCACTATGAACCGAACGAGGTGGCTCGTATGGTTTCTTGCACTGCAGCCAGCATCCGGCATTCTGCTAAACGACGTTCCAAGATGAGCCAGGTATGTTTACTTTTCTTTTGTATTAACAAAAAAATAAAGGTAAACAACATAAAATGTTTTTGATTGACTTTCATAGGGGTGACGTAGTGGTAAGCGTTTGATTTTCTGTTGCAAAGTTTAGGTTTAAGTCCAAATTTTTTACTGGCTTCCCTTTAACCCCTTAAAGGCCACGTGACTTTACAAACCGCGTTTTAACCGGTCTCATTGCTTAGCACAATATTGGTGGGGCCTGCGAGTTTCTAGTGATGGGTTCTAACAATTATGAACAAGTATCATGGATATTAATAAATTTCTCTGATTCAGATTGTACGAGCATTGGAAGGAGATGGATCATTGGTTTCCTTAAATGACGCCTTGAAACCACAGCGAATGGAGCCTATATTAAGCGTTAACCAAAGTCCTGACACACCGACTTCCATTGTTCATGACACCATGGCCTACAATAACGACATGAAGAAGTTTGTGGAGATGGTAAAGTCGAGTGAGAAAACTTCAAAAGAAGCTAGTAGCTAACACAAGTGAACCCGTTGGTCTCAAGCAATAAGACAACTGTCAATGCATGTATATTGGTCGGTTTTCTGAATTCGGTTTTGTGCTCTGAGACATCGTGTGTTATGAGGCACGAAGGTAAAGTTTACTAGAGAATGTTAAAGTTGTTGACTGTTGGAGGGATGAATAGTTAAGTGGAATAAGCATGAACATGATCTGCAATTGTATTGACAAAGTTTGTAACGTATACCGTGTGTAATTTATGTTGTGTTTGAAAAAAACAAAGCATATGTTACAATTATCATTTTTCCATATTTTGTACGATGTATTATTGAATGGAATGATTATAAGATCCTAGATTGAAGATGTAGGGTTAGGATCTTTTGAAAACTACTAAATATTTTAAGAATCGCAAGAATTAATATAAGTAGTTCATATTTTTAAAATTTTATTTTTTTTACACATAGTTATGTATGGGATATATTAATTAAAAACCTTTAGAATATCATACAAACTCATCAACTAATGTTTACATATATCCCAATGACACTTGTATGTTTAGCTACACATTTGTATATAATACAACCTACATATGACTAACACATGTGTAAATTACAATTTGTTTGTTGTTTTTTTTTGAATTTAAAGAGAAACGATTAATTAAACATTATATTTTAATAATCCTTTTATAAAACATAAAAAAGTTTTGTATTGCTAGGAGTTCTTGTAATTTTGTAATACTGAAGATATTTATGAGTTCTTAAATGATCCTAACCTGAAAGATGTATTTGAATCAAACTAATATTTGGTCTGAGTATTGTAATCATAAAAAACAAGCATTCATTATCTTGAAATAAGTATATAAACGTTATATATAAAAATAAAAATTACGTTTTCCAGCGCATCATTGTGTATTTTTTAACACCATTGTAGTTTTCTTAAACTAATAAAATTTGAAAAATATCATAATAAAATGACATTATTATGCACTTTTAGTATGTAAAGCATAATAATACATAATAAATCATTACAAAATAATAAGAAATTATTTAAAACATAAAATACAATAATAAATACTTATAACACAGTGATGAATTTATTTGACACGATGACCTTAATCGGGAAAAAACTACGATTTACCACAGTTTTCATGTATTAAAAAATAACACAGTTTCCACCGTGTTATTCAATTTTCCAAGCTGTCATTATAAAAACTTACAAAAACATGATAAAGAAAGAAGAAAACCATGGAAAGCCTCTTCAACGAGATCGTAAAATGGCCAGCTTTTTATGCGACAATATACTTCATCTAGAAGGCAAGAAATCGAAGGTGTTTTGACAATATAGTGGTGGAACCAACCCCCTTGGCTGCTGAGATAAAAGCAAATTCCTTTTTGTAGGTCAAACACAGAAGGAAGATGCAACATCTAGGCTGGAAAGGTTGGTGTAATTTCAATGTATAATTGTTGCTTTCCTTTCCTAGACGGATATGAAATTGGGGAAACTAGGATGATGAAGATGATGGTGATATATATAAATCAGAAAGAAATATTCAACGAGTGTGCAAACTTTTTGGGAAATATAATGATTGTTCGGATTTTAGTTATTGATTGAAGTTATTTAAATGACTTAAAAGAATGAATTGAGTTAGGTTTTAAGTAAATTTTGTTTTTAAAGATAGCAATTTTCTTCGATGGTACTTGGTTCCGTCTTTTATTCATCATCTTCGTATATGCTTAGGTCTGGTCACAAACCATTACATATGGTCATACCCATCTTCAATTTGTAGTTTTGTTTTGATGCAGCCATTTATGTCACTACTCATTAGGGTCGATATGCTTTTCATACGTGAGAAGAAAAACAAAAAAATAATTTTAATAGAGATAGGGATGAGTATTGAGTAATGGGATATGAGAGGTTTCTAAAATGAAAAATAAATGTAGATAATGATTTTTAGTAAACTTATATGGATATGAATAGAAATATGATGTGAAATCTGTATAATTCTTTAATTAAACTTATTAGTGTTTCCAAATGTTACACCAAGAAGCATTTCTGAACCAAGTGGTATTTCCTCACGTTGATGTGTTGGTGTTATGTGTGACTTTTAGATGCTTAAAATAATGTTTTTAATCTAATTTTGATATCCAATACAATCACTTTGTTACGTGTTTGAAGTGTAGATTAAATGAAGTTTAATGAACATTATTTGAGAAGGATACAAAGGATAGCAAGACTATGGCTTGAAAGATGCTAAAAATAAAGAAAACTCGGCCCTGTGCTGAGTCTATCCGTGAACCCCGTAAGACAGGAGGTTTGGCCGTCTGGTTGAAGGTCATCCACATTCATCATCAAATCAAGATTGAAGATATAATGAAGATGATGAGTGGTTAAATCACTCACGGTTGCTTTCGGGTGGATAGTTCTTGCCAAGTGAGACGGTTAGTCATGTTTAGGGTTTTATGTTGAACACTTTGTGATTAAATGTAATTGAAGGTTTTGATTGAGTTAAACAATTTGTTTATAAAGAAAGTTAGTTGCTTTATCATCAGTTTTTGATTTTCTTACATCGTTAGCTCACTGAGAAAAATAAATAACTTGATATAGGTGAATTGGTAACTTCGTGAATGAACGAATCTTAAAAGATTGTCCCTTGGTTATCACTTTAATCAAAAACGAAGATCTTGAGTCGTGTTTATACAACCCTAAGTTATACTTAATAATCTTTGATCTTGTGAACTTGAAAACCGGAATTGATTGTTGTCTTATTAATTATTAAATTCGTTCCAAAGTTGATTGATTTTTACCCTTCTGTTAGTAAATCTATCCAAAGTTTCAATATTTACTTTCAAAGTTTACGTCTTTTAGTTAATCGAGTCGTATTAATTAAACACTTTCCACCAGTTCCTTATGTAGACGATCTTACTTACCCTTACACAATAAAAGTAGCTAAGACAGATATATTAACTTGTTTTTTATCGAGTTTCGACAACCAGATCACACGCAAGTCGCATGGACAAAATACTCGTTAGATATGAAAATGTAATAATAACCTTTATTTCGTGTGCATTTGATGCTTTAAAAATACGAAAAATGTTCAACATAAAGCCACTAATTCGAACCTGATGACTTTATGAAAACGACGAACGAAGTGGGTTTTTAAATTATTTAAATATTACTAATTATCAACTTCGAGATGCATTAATTGTTATACCATGTTCATAAGAGGTTGTACATTTTTTTTCCTTTTAATTTTTTGTTTTAGACCCAATACCTTTATATTTCACAATTTAACCACTACATTTTTTCACTTTCAACTTTAGTTCCCTATATTTTTCATCTTTTACAAACGTTTCGATTTACGGTCTAAATTTTAAGAGTTAACAAGCTGTAACGTGCACGTGTGGTTCAACGTCGTTATTCTTATTTTTCCCGTTTAACTTCCTCGTCACAATGTGCAGGTCCTAGATCGACTTAGTTATGTTTTTAATGTTTTACGTTTCACGTGTGTGGTTCTACCTTCCCTTTAGTTTTATATTTTCGTTTTTATTTATTTTTTAATACGAGTTTTTTCGGTGTTGACATTGGTGCTTATTGGCATGGTTTTACGTCTTCCGCCGCGACGCCTGGAGGTGTAATACTAGTTTTCTTTATTTACCAAAATTTCAACATTTTCAAAAATAATAAAATATCAATTGTCACACTTTTTATATGAATTTAGTCCTTCAAAACGGTACAAACTACGATAAAAATAAACAAATCAATATTTTCAAAGATATTCGGATCCGAAACCGAATCCGGAACATTCGAAAATCCGAATCCGAAATATCCACAATTTCGGAAATCCAAATTTTCAAATTCGAGTAGTGTTTTTGAGGATTTTCAGATATCCAAATTATCCGAAATATTTTCTAAAATTTATTAAATAATAAATATTAATTAAAAAATTTGAATATTTCAGATATTTTTATAAAAACTTCGGGTATCCGAAATATTTTTTAATAAAAAGTATTAATTTTTATGAAATTTATTAAATAATAATTATTTTTATAGAATTCTCATATCTAAAATTTTCAGATATTTGAATACCCTAAATTTTTCAAGATAATTTTTTATGTTCATAAACTAATGATATAAATGTTTTCCGCAATTAGAAAAAGAAAAACAAAAAGAAAACGAACAGCAGCAACACAGACAGATCGAACTTAGGTGCTTAAGTCTGATCCGATATCCTGAGTCATCCACCGGCAACGACCAAACAATCCGGCTAATATCATAATCTCTCCGGCGATATCATAATCTCCCGGCGATCTCCGATTAATATTCACACACGATACCCTAACTCTTCGAGTATTAACCTTCGAAGATCTATCTAATCGCTATTGTGGAGGTTTCAAACTCGTTTTAGGGTTTTACAAAGTCGGAGTGACAATTGAATCTCCGATCAGCGTTTGATTATGATAACAAATATCTCCACCTGGTATGGTTTTTAAGTGCTTCTAAGATGAATGAGTATACGTGCTGTATGTGTTAGGTTGTTTGTTGTGTTGAAATTTGGTGTGGATTTGTGTTTACGGATGGTGATTTTGATGAAATTCGAAGTAGAGAAAGGTAGCATTACAAGTTGATAACTAATTGAGCCACCACTTAGATTGAATCTTTCAGTTTGGTCATCGGGTTGTGGTGGTACGTTGTAGTCACTTTTAGGGGGTGTTTGGATGTGTGTTTTCAGATTGATAATTAACTTGAAGCAATAGCATTAGATAGTTGATAACTAATTGATGTTAGATAATATTACATTTATCTTAAAGAGTAGTTACTGGCAGTTTTGGGCCTCATTTAGACCCTAGGTACTCAAAAGCGTAATTGTAAACAGTTTTTGCAAAAACACAGTTTTGGGACTTCAAATCACAATGACCAGCTTAGATTCATATCTAAAGACTCTCTTAGCTGATTACCAACGTGTCAAATAGAGTTAAAATGTTCTAAACATGATGTTATTTGTTTCGGGGAGTTTCATTCATTGAGCACATGATACAGCGCAGGACATACAATTCACAGTGTTCACAGAGTATGAAATAAGGCAATATTCTCAAAATGCATGTGGATGATAATATTCTAACTAGGATAACATATACAATCTGATTTGCTAAAACGCATCCAACATGTTTGTTTGAGCCGTTTAATGCTTGGGGTCATTGCAAATGTGAGTTGGTGTTTGTCACCATGTTTGGGGTCAGAACTGGATTGGTTTGGTTTTGCTGCTTAATTTATGCAAGAAGCCTAAACGCCATCACATGACATGTAACTGAACAAAGCATGTTCAGATTGATAGATGACGTGTAAAGAGTAGGCTACTAAAAAGACCAAACAAAAGGAACTGGGCTGAACCAAATGTATTGGAATCCTTTTAGTTCTTTGTTCTATCTTCTGAAAACTTATTGGGCCAACTGGTACACTTTTTTCTTTCTTTAGTTTCCAAGCTTATAACAATAAATATTATATTTTACGTTTTAAATTTAGAGAGCCCAGTTTGTATATGATACATGGTTTATTTGGGATCAAATCTATTCAGGTTTGTTGGTTGATTATTTTGGATTTATCAGTTAAGGATTCTAGTTCATACCTGATGAACAGACCTAATAAAGAAGAAGAGTGAATAAGAGGTTTTTGTATGCCATTTCTTCAGAGCTTCTACAAGTGTTGATATGGCTAAAGGCGACCATTTAGACCCAACAATGAGTTTCTCATCTATAAGTCGGACATTGTAGCCGTCTAGACACTAACATGACGGGAAACGCCATTTTAATTAGAAATATAAGTCACGATAGAAGTTGGTACTTTGTTGCAATTGGTTTTGGTTTTGTTGATTACATGTTATAGTTTTAAATTAGGAGATAACTGGGATCCCTAATATTATATGGTGTTTACGATGCCTTCCAAGGTTTATTGATCGACTTGGCTTAATCTTTAAGGGGACTGATAAATTAACATTCCGGTTACGTTTACCCATTTTAACTCTACCTTTTCACCCTTATCTCATCCATCATTCATTGCATTATCATCTGTTCAGTTTAATCGATGTCTTGTCTAAAAGTAATCTGATATTGAACATGCAGGTAGATGTTGCTGTGGCAATCTTGTGGGCCACGTTGTTCATCGTGCTTGTACTATCATCATATATGACTCTCTACTTCAGACATCTGGCTTTCATTTGCTACAATTGGCCTCGGTATTTAGTTCCAATACGTTGAGGATTTCTAGGCAAACAATTGCTAGAAAAAAGATAGAAGGTTCTGTTGCCTTGTCCAGTGAGCATATTATGCATAACTGATCATACAAGTTAAACCCAGTAATTTAATCAACTGGATTATTGATTGGTCCAAGAACTATTAAAAACTTAACCAAGCAAGTGTTATCACAGATGTTACTCTTCTTTTCTCATCTGCAATCTATATGTACAAAACATAATTTCATTACCTTTGACTTGTTCATCTGAATTCAACGTTAGAAATATCTGATTAGTTTATCGAATTGTTATGTTCTACATCCTACTTTGTTTAAAGGATACTTTGTTTAGCCATTTGTGGTTAATGATTGTCAATGCAAGTTATTGAAGGACATCAAAAGTCTCTAGTCCTAAACCCAAAAATGCAAATACTTTGATGATGCGTCTTTTTAGCCGGTGGATATGCTAAAACCCTAGCTACTCAAAGGTGCGAGATGCGCTGAAGGGTAATGATGTTAGAACTCCCTCGCCTGAACGAATAGGCGCTTGCCTCAGCACTTTTGTAATGATGGTTAACACTGTTTTAGTGCTATAAAAGTTACCTATATCTACATGTGCATAAGAGGTTGTACATTTTTTTTCCTTTTAATTTTTTGTTTTAGACCCAATACCTTTATATTTCACAATTTAACCACTATATTTTTTCACTTTCAACTTTAGTTCCCTATATTTTTCATCTTTTACAAACGTTTCGATTTACGGTCTAAATTTTAAGAGTTAACAAGCTGTAACGTGCACGTGTGGTTCAAGTTTATTTTATTTTCCCGTTTAACTCCTCGTCACAATGTGCAGGTCCTAGATCGACTTAGTTAGGTTTTAATGTTTTACGTTCACGTGTGTGGTTCTACCTTCCCTTAGTTTTATATTTCGTTTTTATTATTTTTTTATATGAGTTTTTTCGGTGTTGCATTGGTGCTTATTGCATGGTTTTACGTCTTCCGCCGCGACGCCTGGAGGTGTAATACTAGTTTTCTTTATTTACCAAAATTTCAACATTTTCAAAAATAATAAAATATAATGTCACACTTTTTTTATATGAATTTAGTCCTTCAAAACGGTAAACTACGATAAATAAACAAATCAATATTTTCAAAGATATTCGGATCCGAAACCGAATCCGGAACATTCGAAAAATCCGAATCCGAAATATCCACATTTCGGAAATCAAATTTTCAAATTCGAGTAGGTTTTTGAGGATTTTCAGATATCCAAATTATCCGAAATATTTTCTAAAATTTATTAAATAATAAATATTAATTAAAAAATTTGAATATTTCAGATATTTTTATAAAAACTTCGGGTAACCGAAATATTTTTTTAATAAAAAGTATTAATTTTTATGAAATTTATTAAATAATAATTATTTTATAGAATTTCATATCTAAATTTTCAGATATTGAATACCCTAAATTTTTCAAGATAATTTTTATGTTCATAAACTAATGATATAAATGTTTTCCGCAATTAGAAAAAGAAAAACAAGAAAAAAAACGAACAGCAGCAACACAGACAGATCGAACTTAGGTGCTTAAAGTCTGATCCGATATCCTGAGTCATCCACCGGCAACGACCCAAACAATCCGGCTAATATCATAATCTCTCCGGCTAATATCATAATCCCTCCGGCGATCTCCGATTAATATTCACACACGATACCCTTACTCTTCGATTATTAACCTTCGAAGATCTATCTAATCGCTATTGTGGAGGTTTCAAACTCGTTTTAGGGTTTTACAAAGTCGGAGTGACAATGAATCTCCGATCAGCGTTGATTATGATAACTCGTTCAAAACTCGTTAGAGCAACTCAGAGATAGCCAGATCCGATCTCAGCACAAGTGGTCTCCTCTCGTATCTTCTCTCCTAAACCAAATATCTCCACTGGTATGGTCTTTTATGTGCTTCTAAGATGAATGAGTATACGTGCTGTATGTGTTAGGTTTGTTTGTTGGTTGAAATTTGGTGTGGATTTGTGTTTACGGATGGTGATTTTGATGAAATTCGAAGTAGAGAAAGGTAGCATTACATAGTTGATAACTAATTGAGCCACCACTTAGATGAATCTTTCAGTTTGGTCATCGGTTGTGGTGGTACGTTGTAGTCACTTTTAGGGGGTGTTTGGATGTGTGTTCAGATTGATAATTGGAACTTGAAGCAATAGCATTAGATAGTTGATAACTAATTGATGTTAGATAATATTACATTTATCTTAAAGAGTAGTTACTGGCAGTTTTTGGGGCCTCATTTAGACCCTAGGTACTCAAAAGCGTAATTGTAAACAGTTTTTTGCAAAACACAGTTGTTGGGACTTCAAATCACAATGACCAGCTTAGATTCATATCTAAAGACTCTCTTAGCTGATTACCAACGTGTCAAATAGAGTTAAAAATGTTCTAAACATGATGTTATTTGTTTCGGTGGAGTTTCATTCAATTGAGCACATGATACAGCGCAGGACATACAATTCACAGTGTTCACAGAGTATGAAACTAAGGCAATATTCTCAAAATGCATGTGGATGATAATATTCTAACTAAGGATAACATATTACAATCTGATTTTGCTAAAACGCATCCAACATGTGTGTTTGAGCTGTTTAATGCTTGGGGTCATTGCAAATGTGAGTTGGTGTTTGTCACCATGTTTGGGGTCAGAACTGGATTGGTTTGGTTTTGGCTGCTTAATTTATGCAAAGAAGCCTAAAACCCCATCAACATGACATGTAACTGAACAAAGCATGTTCAGATTGATAGATGACGTGTAAAGAGTAGGCTACTAAAAAGACCAAACAAAGGAACTGGGCTGAACCAAATTGTATTGGAATCCCTTTTAGTTCTTTGTTCTATCTTCTGAAAACTTATTGGACCAAACTGGTACACTTTTTTCTTTCTTTAGTTTCCAAGCTTATAACAATAAAATATTATATTTTAAGTTTTAAATTAGAGAGCCCAAGTTTGTATATGATACATGGTTTATTTGGGATCAAATCTATTCAGTTTGTTGGTTTGATTATTTGGATTATCAGTTAAGGATTCTAGTTCATACCTGATGAACAGACCTAATAAAGAAGAAGAGTGAATAAGAGGTTTTTGTATGCCATTTCTTCAGAGGCTTCTACAAGTTTGATATGGCTAAAGGCGACATTAGACCCAACAATGAGTTTCTCATCTATAAGTCGGACATTGTAGCCGTCTAGACACTAACATGACGGGAAACGCCATTTAATTAGAAATATAAGTCACGATAGAAGTTGGTACTTTATTGCAATTGGTTTTGGTTTTGTTGATTACATGTTACTAGTTTTAAATTAGGAGATAACGGGATCCCTAATATTATATGGTTGTTACGATGCCTTCCAAGTTTTATTGATCGACTTGGCTTAATCTTTAAGCTGGACTGATAAATTAACATTCCGGTTACTGTTTTACCCATTTTAACTCTACCTTTTCACCCTTATTCATCCATCGTTCATTGCATTATCATCTTGTTCAGTTTAATCGATGTCTTGTCTAAAGTAATCTGATATTGAACAATGGGGGTAGATGTTGGCTGTGCAATCTTGTGGGCCACGTTGTTCATCGTGCTTGTAATATCATCAGATATGACTCTCTACTTCAGACATTCTGGCTTTCATTTGCTACAATTGGCCTCGGTATTTAGTTCCAATACGGTTGAGGATTTCTAGGCAAACAATTGCTAGGAAAAAAGATAGAAGGTTGCTGTTGCCTTTGTCCATGTGAGCATATTATGCATAACTGATCATACAAGTTACCCAGTAATTTAATCAACTGGATTATTGATTGGTCCAAGAACTATTAAAAACTTAACCAGCAAGTGTTATCACAGATGTTTACTCTTCTTTTTCATCTGCAATCTATAGTACAAAACATAATTTCATTACCTTTGACTTGTTCATCTGAATTCAACGTTAGAAAATCTGATTAGTTTACGAATTGTTATGTTTCCCATACTTTTTTTAAAGGATACTTTTTAGCCATTTGTGGTTAATGATTGTCAATGCAAGTTATGAAGGACATCAAAAGTCTCTAGTCCTAAACCCAAAAATGCAAATACTTTGATGATGCGTTTTTTAGCCGGTGATGATGCTAAAAACTAGCTACTCAAAGGTGCGAGATGCGCTGAAGGGTAATGATGGTTAGAACTCCCTCGCCTGAACGAATAGGCGCTTGCCTCAGCATTTGGTAATGATGGTTAACACTGTTTTAGTGCTATAATAGTTACCTATCTAGTCCGGTATTCAGGACTTATTCTGATATTGTCTGCGTATAATTTTTTAAGTTAATTACAAATATGTTCCTGTCTGGACAAAGTAACAGTTTGAGCACCAGCAAAAATTAACAATCCAGGTAGTAACTTTTAATTTTGTAACAGATTGGGTTACTAAGATTAACATTCTTTTAACTTTTCTGTTAATCTATACTAATAATGATTACATGTGATGGCCACTGTCATCATGAGGTCTCACTTCACAAAAATTTTCCCGTCTAAATTTTATTTAACAAATTTTTCGTAAATCATGTTATCTTATTTATCTTTAAGATTTTAGTTTCTTAACTAATTCAATCACCATTAAAATTCTAGGGATTTTAAATTCTTTATATCAATCATTTCAAATTTTATTTGACCCTTAAATTCTATATTAATCATCTCACAAATTCTAATTTTTGTATTATTATCTACTCTTCTTCGACTTTGTTGAAATATCAAGTAAGGTATTTTCATCTTCTATAACTGTATCTACTATCTACTATACATTTAACGATTATTTTTTGTTTCTTTTATCCTTTTTTGTTGTTTTTTACTATTTTGTTTTCATAAGGTATTAATTTCATTGTTTACTTTATATTTTATGTTTTGATATTTATCTTTGTCGCTTATTAAATATCTATTACTAGGTTTTGATTATCACAATAAAAAAAAGTCAATATTGATTTATTGTTGCGAGTAGTAGATTGATTTCAAATTAAGTCTATATTATATGCAATAATCAAATATTTTTCGGCTTATAAATTTATATTTATCTTATTTTGTCGATAAAGATTTCTATTTTTTAATTTTCTTCTCTAGGCATGAACAACATTTTAGTTGTTTGGTTGTTTCCCCAAAACTGCATTTTCACATCTTCTTTAACAAGCAGTTACGTCGAATATACATAAATTTTCAAACTCTAAAGAAAAACTAATTGTTTAAAAAAGAAGTTCAACCAAGTGAATCACACGTTTATGTATTAAATTTTGATGTGTGCAACATTAATCACCATTTTAGCTATTCAACAGTGTTTTTTTCTTGTCATAATAGAGATTGAATACAATCTATTTTATTGTATTATTAATTGAATTAAAAACAAATAATGTTTAAATATTTTTTTACATTTTGAAATTATATATTTTTTTTTATTTTACACGGGTCTGTAGCCTTGTTATAGTAATTGTTAACACTTAAATTTGTTGCTTTTGTTAACTTTAATGTTAAATTAACATGAAAAGTTAGCTCTAATACCCAAACTTATTAAAATATAAAATTTAGCTTAGTCATCAAACATAAGACCATCTGTGCAATTAACTCTTTTTAAGCAAATACCAAAAGTTTATCAAGCCCAAGAGAGACACAAGTAAGTTATAATTGACAAATATCCAAAATTAAAATAGAAAATAAAACTCCAACTAGATTTGTAAATTGTAATTATACTTTGAAGATAATTTGATAAAGAACTGAATAACATACATATTATGCATCCGTGCACAATGATTAGGTGAAGTGAAAGAGAGTACGAGCACCAAGATCAATAAAATGAATTGTGATAAAGAAGATAGTATCAGACAATCAGCCTCATATAAGAAATGCTTGATAACGTCTTTGATAAAAAAAACAACTACTACTAGGCATGTTATGACATCACCCGGCTTTGTAACAAACGAAGGTTGATTTCTTGTTACTCTTAGGTAGTAGAAGTGATTATCATCTTGTTCCGATGAGTAATCTCAAAACCACGTTCTTTGAGGTTTTGATGTGAAGTTAGACATGCATGTGGTTTAAACTAATTCTTCAAGTTAATTTTGGTATTCGTTAGTCTAAAATCATTACACATGATGTTTTTAACATGTTAAGAGTGTTTATTTGTTTTTATACCAAGAAAACTAGTTGCTTGTGATTGAGTCCGAAATCATGTCCCTCTCTATACAGAATTCCACGATAATGATTACATGAGATCCAATATTTTAAGAATGGATACACAAATATAATATTTAAACTTTATAGATACTTCCTATGTGTCCGTCTAATTCTCTACTCTAATATACCCGCACAGTCAAAGCGAGGAGGAGAGCAGATGCTTAGATTGGATCTAAAAGTTTCAAATAAAACCTAAGGCGACCTTTAGTAAAGATGTCAGCAATTTGATATCAAAAGGGTACAAGATATACCAAAAATTGCCCACGTTATACCTTCTCATGAATAAAATGAATATCCAATTCAATATGTTTCATACGCTGATGATGAATCGGATTGCTATCAAGCAAATGGTGCTTATGTTGTCGCAATATGCAATGGATGCACTAGGCGTGGGGTGATGAAGTTCCACAAGAAAATTTCAAAGCAAGCATAATTCCACAACATTTGCTACACCCAATGCTTGGCCTTGGCACTAAAGCAAGACAAAGTGGTCTCTTTTTTATACAACCACAAAAGTACATCATCCCCTAAAAACACACAATAGCCCGAAGTAGATCTAAGATTATCTAGACAAGCAGCACAATCTGCTTTTGTGAAAGCAAGAAGAGAAGAACTGTGCACCAGTGTATAGTAAATTAGTAATGTCATATGAGATACCCCCTTGAACATACCTTTAGATGTGCTCGCGGGCATGTAAATGAGGGCCCCCGACAAGACTACAGAAAGAGGTGGGGTCGTCAATAAGTGGGCTGTCAGTCGCACTTAGTTTCCTGGTTGTGTCAAGGGGAGTGGCAAGCGGTTTACAATTAGACATTCCTCTCTAAAATCTAAGTAGCATATTTCTCTAGAGCGTTATGGCTTACACTAAGACAACATAAGTTTACGTATAACTTATATAGCAGTGTGTATGATAAAAACTAAGAAAGCTTATACGCCTGGTTAATAAGTTAATGTAATTGATAAAAATAATTTGGTTTTGGGATGACATCATTTACCCTATTTCTGGCTATTACAAAATACATACCCTGTAAAATCTCCAACTTCAGTAGCTATTCTCTACTTCTTGAGTCTATTATAACATTAATCAAAGTAAGTATTTTAAGAATAATATTGAGAAATCATCAAAAAAGACATTCAAACTTCCAAATAGTAGTAATCTGACTTGAAATCGATATCTAAAACACAAGCAGATCATGAATCCTACCAATTGAAATCAAGAACCATGTACTTCCATGAACAAAGATCATGTACAGTCCTAGTCCTAGTCCTTGTCTGGGAGTTTTGCTATAAGCCATAAGCCAGAATACTAAACCTCATCTTTAACACAACATGGACCATAATATCATGACATAACGTGGAACAATAGACGAATACACTACAAAAATTGCTATTATTGTGATTTACAGGGTTTGGTTATGCTTTTAAAAATCACCATAACCATTAAAGAAGTAATAGATAAATCAACAGTCTATTCTATTTCTACATTAAAAATTAAAAATCATGTGTTTTGATGCCCACCGTTGCCTAGCAATTACACCCCAATGCCCACGCCACCTAGCAAGCAAGCGCCAAAAAATATAAACATGTGTGTTTTTCGTTCCACCATAATCTTCATTCCATCTTACATACCAAAAAGTATTCTAACTATTGGTAAAATTTGAAATAAAACTTAGAATAACTGAAATAAAACATAACTAAAATTCAGTCCTGAAACATGAGGTGATTGAAGGGCATACCAAATATGAAGTGATGTAAGTTATGAAACCAAATCATCTTCAAATTTGAAGTTCATCTTGTATTGCATAAATAGAGTACCATAAGTGTTTTCAAGCTATTTGTTTATACCTTGCTTGTATGCTTCAAAAGCCTCTCTTATTTGCTCTTTGCTTTGCAATATAGCTTCACCTTTGTCATAAATAACAAAATCTGGCTGGTCAAGCGGAAGTAGTGTTTCAACGTAGGGATACACACAAAATGAATGAGCAAATGGATCAATCTCAAGATTAGTGACGTCTTTTGAGTAGGGTTCATAAACAACAAGTACTGTATGATCATCTTCTACATATTCAATAATAGGTTCACCCCTCTTCCAAAATCCCCTTACTGATGCAACTGGTGAGTTAATAGTAAATAGCCTTACAAACGGATTTAGAACAAACGAATTTGGAACATCGTCCAACATCATCCACACACCGTAACCTTTATCATTCCTAAAGCATTCAAGCACAACAAGAAACTTCCTTAGCTTATATATTGACAAATTATAATCATCCAAGTTGGCTAAACTATCCGGGAGGTACACTTCTCCAAATTCTTCACTTGTCATATCAAACGAAACAATCAGATTGTAATACCAAAATCCACCATTAACAGCAACCTTATCAGTAGCAAGCCAATAAACAACCCCATCTATGACTACCGAACAAGAACAAGCATCAAAGTGAATCGATTTCATACGGACTTCTCCAAACCCCTGTGCTCAACGCAAAAACCTCAACTTGCCAAGGGATTGAACTTATACTTTCCATATCACTCCACCTATCAATATATGTAATCTTAACTATCTTAGGGTCACTCGTCTCACGACAAACCCCAAAACCTAAAACAGTCCCATATGTCATCCCGTTTTGCACATTAGGCACAACAACAGCAACCGCTTTTCGAATCGAAAGATTCCAAAGAACAACCATGTCAGGGGAATCGTGAGGAATGTTTTCTTTTGGGGGAAAGTATCACCATCAGCAATTGAGACATACTTTTTCTCTGAATCAACTGGATCATCATATGTTATGAGTAGATGTTGTAGATGTGTGTGACGAGCTATAAAATCAGAGGTATCGATCAGAGACCTCCATGCTTTGGAGACGGATCGGAATTGAATTAAGGATTTGACTGGAAGGCTTTTGATGATTTGCGCTTGGATATCAAATGGTATATTGTCTGACATTTTGATTTTGGTATGAATTCTAGGGTTTATGAGAGATTGAAAGAGAAGATTTGCTAGTGTTAGGAACATTTGATTTTGATTAAGATATAAGATATGATTTAATAAGCGCGTAAGTCGGTGAGCGTATGAAATAAAGAAAAAAAAAAGTGGGGCCGGTGTTATCTTGTTGGGCTTTTGTTAGTAATTTAACTTTTATAGTTATACACTATTATAATTTTGATTTAACTTTGAATACATGTTATGTTTTTTTTTTTATTGCATTATGGTTTTGTAATGTTAGATTGTAAGATATGAATATTAATCTTTTAGCGTGTTTCTAGAGAAGGAAGATCAAACAGATCGAAGGTGTATTAGGTGGGTAATTATACAGACATGATATAAAAACTTTTTGTTGTTCGGATTTGAGACATTGATTAACATAATTTATAAAATTATAAATTTATCAACAATTATCTATCTTTAGAGGGCCTAATAAATTAATAAACAATTTAAAACCCAAAAACATGTTCTAGAAGGGGACGATTAACCCAACTAACCAAATTAAGTTTCAAAAAAATTAAGATATATTATGCACCCATCAATTTTATCGGTTACCCCAAATCATTTGCACTCTATCTGCTTGTACCCAACGACTTGGCACCTTGGTCTCTACGTTCCAGTCATGCTATATATAAGATTCTAATTTAAAGGCTCATTTTTAATTGTCGCACATGGAATCGAAAATCTATGGACCACTAGTGATCTTGAGTTACTGATAGGTGGATAATATGGCGTTGGCAAGAGTAATAGTAAGTTGGTGAGGTCTCCTCGTCAATTTCTATGATTGTGGAGTAGTGAGATAGTGCTCATGAGAATTTAGGTGCGAATGTCATCCTAGTCAGAGGTGTTTAACATTTGAAGCGAACTTGAAAAACTCAAAAGTTCGATTTGAAGGCATATGTTTTAACCGTTGGACACTTTATATTGAACATCTGGTCCTACAAATTTTGAACCTTCTTAAACACATGATAGCACATAACTGAAATAAACATCTATACATGCTGGTGATAGTCATGTTCATATAAATAAAAATAAAAAAACTTCACTGCAACATAAGCATTGACCCATCAAGTCCAGCTTTTCAATTACAAAAACCAATCTACATGAATATATAAGCAAAATGATATTCTAATCTATAGGGAAAATTGATTTTTGAAACATAACCCCACTATTACTTTACTTTGACACAGAAAGTATATATTTAAAGTATAGTTGAGTAAGAAAAGACTTACTGTGGTTGCAGGCATAAGATGAATACAAGGGGTAAGCCACAACAACATACGAGTTCCGTGATCAATCGAACCGTTAGTTTTCCCAAACTCAAAAAGATTTCTCCACATTTAATAACACTTTAATTACTAACTTGTATAGCTATTGCATTCTCTTCTCAATTGTTGCTTTCATCTGCCTTAGACTCAAGATGTGCATCAAGCTTTGATATCACCTCAGGTCCACAAAACCTGGTTAATTCGTCCTGCTAGACCAGAACATTCATGTTGATATTCAGCCTTGCTGGTGACAATTTCAACCCCCCCTATGATGGGTCAATTCAGGTTTATGATTTTCAATCCGTTACCTAAAAATGGCAATGTGTTGGGCATGATGACAGGTTTTGGTAATGTTAGTCTCATATCTGACTGTAATCTGTGTGTCATACCCGGTTCCATACCCATTAGGCACACATTACTTCTATTGGGTTTGCAGGTTTCCCTGCTTGCAGTGGCGGAACTAGAAGACAAGTTTAGGAGTAACGTAAAAAATTTTTTTACCGTACATTTATATAAATAAATAAAAAAAACTCGATAATAAAGGAAGTTAAACAAATACCTAATAGATCTCAGAATTTTCCTCTTCTGTTTTTCTTAGTTTGAAAAACGAAGCATTACATCCTCCTCCGTTACTTCGTTAAACGTTTCCCTTTCCACCGCACATACTAGAGCATTGTTCAAATATTACTCCCCCATTCGATTCCGTAAATCCGTATTGCAAATCTTCAGTTTAGAAAGCATCTTTCAACGGTTGTGGTTGCAACCGGTAAATATTCGATAAAACAAATGAAAAGAATATCTTTTCGGTTTCCACCATTAACCGAGCAAATCTATCATCTTCTTTTACTGAGTGATAAAAAATCTTAAGAAAAACTATTATATAAACAATTATTGCATTAGTTATGATTACAAAAGTTATATTCAAAATTATAATTTATAAATTCGATATAGTGATTTAGGACATCGTAAGCACTAAAAGAAACTCTGTGTGACTTTCAACCATTTTCCTATTTCAACTAACTTTTTTTATTTGACCCATTCGAGATAAAACACGGGCCGAATCAACCCATTCATGAGTAAATGGACAGAAATTGCCACCTCAAGTTAAGGACTTGTTTTGGTTCACAGAATTCTTTGAAAGTGGAATTGGAAATTTAAAATTAAAAAATTTAGTGGAGAAGATGATATATTTTCTATATTCAATTCTCAAAATACAATGAAATTAAATAGGAAAAACATAACAAACATTCCGTTATTGACTCCTCTATATATGGAGAGAACACTAATCAATGAAGCAAATAAATAAGAAATCCTATATTCCCCCAAGATGAAGCTTGCAATTTGCAATGCCAATCTTGCCAAGTAGAAACTGAAGTTGTTGTTTTGTAAGCCCTTTCGTTAACAAGTCCGCTACTTGCATTTTGCTGCTAATGTTCATGGGTACAACTTCTTTGGACTCAACCTCGTTCTCGAACAAAATGGCAGTCCATTTCAACATGCTTGGTTTCTTTCGTGAAAAACTGGATTATTAGCAATATGTCGAGCTGCTTGATTGTCACAAAAGAGAGGCGTTGTGGCTTGAAATGTGAACCTGTAGTTCACTAAGTAACCGAAGAACCCAAATAACTTCACTAACCGTAGAAGCCATAGCTCTGTACTCGGCTTCGGCTGAAGATCTCGAGACACCGATTGCTTCTTGGTTTTCCAAGAAATAGGAGTTCCACCTAGTAGAGCAAGTAACCGGTACGAGAGCGTCTCGTGTAAGGGCATCCTAACCAGTCAGAGTCACAGTATGCAGTCAAAATAGGATCCCCTGCTTGTGAGAGAAGAATACCTTGACCCGGTGTAGCCTTTAGGTACCTAAGAATACGATCTGCTGCCTCCAAATGACTGCGTCTTGGGTCAGCTACGAACTGGCTTAAAATTTGACGGAGTAAGTATATCAAGCCATGGGCTTGCAGGTACAAAAGCCGACCAATCAAACGATGGTATTGGTTGCATCAACATTTGGTTCATCTCCCCCTTTGTCAAGTTTCAAACCGTGTTCAATGGGAAACAAACTCGGTTTGCAACCTAACTTCCCACTATCCTTTAAGATGTCTAAGGTATACTTCCGTTGACTAAGAACCAGACCATCACTAGTTTTAGCCACCTTTATCCTAAGAAAGTACTTTAACGGACCCAGATCCTTGACACTAAATTTGTTGTCAAGCTATTTCTTGATTTCTTGGATTTTGGTAAGACAATTTCCTGTTATAATAACATCGTCCACATAAATTAAAACAACCAACATGGTGCTCCCATTTTCATAGATGAATAAGGAGTGATTGGCCTTAGACTGTCTAAAATTCAAGCTTAAGAGATAGGTAGTGAACTTGCAATACCAATTCCGTGAAGCTTGTTTCAATCCATATAGTCGACAAACTCGTGTCTCGCTATCATTAGAGAATCCTTGAGGAATTTTCATGTAAACTTCTTCATCCAAATCACAGTGAAGAAAGGCGTTGTTAATGTCAAGCTGATGGATAACCCAATCCTTCTTAACAGGTACTGCCAGAAGTGTTCGAACTGTAACCAATTTAGCTACAGGAGCAAACGTGTCATGATAATCTACCCCTTCCATTTGAGTGAACCCTTTTGCAACGAGACGAGCCTTATATCTTTCAACTTCACCGTCAGGCTTGAATTTGATCTTATAAACCCACTTTGAGTCTATAGCATGTTTACCTTTAGGTAGATCCTCCAAGGTCCAGGTACCATTTCTTCCAGAGCTTTGATTTCCTTTTGCATAGCCTCATGCCAATAGGGATCCTGTGCAGCTTGTTTGACGTACTTCGGCTTTTCATTGTTAGTGATAGCCGTCAAAAAGGCCTTATGGTTAGCCGAAAATTTATCGTAGGAAACAAAATTAGAGATAGGATAGCGTGCCATGGAGGCAACTTGACTGGATGTGGACGCAGGGCGTTTGACCGAAGGGGGAACATGCATGGCAAAATCTTTGAATTTTGATGGTTGTGTTGTTGTGCGAGTGGGTCTAGTTTCGGCTTGGGCCTCTTCATCTTCACCTAATTCATTTACTTCTCCTTCAAAATTACCTGTGCTTCATTATTTTTGGTTTCCTTCAGCCTGGTCATGAGTCTTATGTGGTCCATATGACTCATCATTGGGCTCGATTTCATTGTTTGATCATGATCCATGCGTGGACTGTGTGCTTCTGGACTTTGGTCCTTTGTTTGTGCCAAGATTGGGTCATCATGGCAGTGACAATCATGACATAATATGGGCTCATCGATTTCACCTTCATTGTCCCTTTGAACATTTTTAAAAGGAAACTTTTCTTCATGAAAGGTGACATCTCTACTAATTATTATTTTCTAGTCTCAAGATCAAGAATCTTGTAACCTTTAGTTCTAGTAGGATATCCAAGAAAACCCCCCGGTTTCCCCCTTTCCTCCAACTTATCTCCTTTTGTGTCCGTGTTTTTACAATAAGCAAGGCATCCAAAACCCTTAGAAAATCATAATCTGGTTTCTCATTCCAAAGTAATTCAAAAGGTGTTTTGTTTTTAATTACTTTGGATGGAAGCCGATTGATCACATATGCCGCGGTTAAAAGGCATTCCCCCAAAATCTTTTTGGAAGATTGCACCAAACCTTAAGGCACGAGCCGTTTCGAGTAGGTGCCTATGCTTTCGCTCTACTACACCATTTTGTTGAGGAGTGTGGGGGCATGTGGTTTCTAACAAAATTCCCTTTTCATTATAAAATTCTAGCATGTCGTTCGATGTGAATTCCCTACCATTATCACACCTAACCCTTTTGATCTGTTCTCAAATTGTACCTCAACCATTTTATAAAAGTTTTTAAGACATTGACTAGCTTCACTTTGTATTTAAGGAGAAACGTCCAAAACCCTCTACTAAAATTGTCAACTATTGTGAGAAAGTAGTTGGCCTTTGTATATGATGGTACCCGATAACCTCCCAAATATCACAATGAATTAATTCAAATGGAGCAGTAGCTTTAATAAACTTGAAGGAAATGGAAGTCTAGTGTGTTTAGCTCTAGCACAAGAATCACAAAAATTACCAAAATCAACAATACTAGTCTTAAGAAAATCCATTTTAGCAAGCTTTCCGTTTGAAGCGTGTCCAAGTCTTCTGTGCCACGTTTCAGTCGTGGTAGCCATGGCCTTTCTTTCTTGACTCATCTTCATTCGGTACAGTCCCCCTTCGCATCTACACGCACCAATCAAGTTCCTCCTTTTTAGTCCCTGCATGATACAGAAATCAGGAAAAAACGATATAGAGCATTGAAGGTCGCGGCTAAGGCGACTAACAGAAAGAAGGTTGCATTTAAAATCTGGAACATAAAGTACTCCATTCACTTTCGCTCCCCATAATCTCCTTTTGCTTTAACCGGAATAGAATCGCCATTGGGTATAACAACAGGGCCTCGAGGAGTGGCTTTCTTATTAACAAGAATTTTAGACAAATAGGTAATGTATTCGGTGCAACCCGAATAAAAAATCCACTCACCTTCCTCGTCGTCCTTATGAGTCATATTTGCAACGGATTTTGTACCTTTGCCATTACATGTTCCAGAAAAGTCTTTCAAGAAAAGTTGGTAGTCCTCGTTTGTCAAACCTGGAATTGGGCTCGTCTCCGTCTCAACACACGCAGCCTTTCCTTTTACCTTTTCTCCTTTCTTCTCGGGCCACCATTCTGGATACCCGATTAATAAGAAGCGACCTTCACGCTTATGGCCATCTCTGTCACAGAAAGTGCAGTGTTCATGCACATCTCTGACAGCCTTCTGTCCTCCTTTCTCTTTGCTTTGACCTGAGAATAATTCTCATTTTTGTGCAGCCTTAAACGCAGCCGGTTCTGGCGCTGTTCTTCCTTCACTTGTGATTGTTCTTTGTCTCTCATCCTCAGCCACCATATGATAGGAATTGACTTCGTAGCCAATATTTGGGTTCTAATGACCATGTATTCAGCGTCTAAGCCCATCAAAAACTCATAAAGACGTTCTTTTTCTAGATGTTCATTGATTTTCTTGCCAACATCACATTCACACTTGCTGCAGGAACAGCGAGGAAAAGGGTATATAGACTGTGCCTCATCCAATAAGGACCGTAGTTAGGTGAAGTACGTCGATACAGAAGTGCGATTCTGTCGAGTAGAAGCAATCTTCTGTTTCAATTCATACGCCCTAGGAGCACTTTCTTTCCCAAAGCGTTCATTCAGATCCGACCATATCTCTGCTGCTGTAGTTGCATACATCACGATGTTCCTTATGCTCTTCTCCATAGAGGTCGTCAACCAACCCTTTATCATAGCGTCTACCCGCATCCAGGGTATGTAATCACTGGAAGTCTTCTCTGGTTTCTTGATCTTCCCATCAACGAACTCTATTTATTTTTTGCAAACAGAAAATTCGTTATCTCTTGGCTCCAATCGGCGAAGTTGCTGTCGGTAAGAACCTCATTCACGTGAAGTTGCTTGGGGTATTCAGATGGATGAAGGTAATAGGGTGAATCGTATGAGATTCCGCTGCTAGAACCGTCTCCTCTTTTGTTTTTGTTTTGTCCATCTTCTCGGGTCATGTTTCTGGATTAATATCGAGAGCTAGGTTTGCGAAACCTTGCTCTGATACCATAAAGAATTTTAGTGGAGAAGATGATATATTTTCTATATTCAATTCTCAAAATACAAGGGAATTAAATAGGAAAAACATAACAAACATTCCGTTATTGACTCCTCTATATTTAGAGAGGACACTAATCAATAAAGCAAATAAATAAGAAATCCTATAAAAATCTTGTTTGATTGGCCAACAGATGGAATTGAATTGAAAAATTTTCTCACATTCATTGGAATTCACTTTCCTTCCACTTACTCATGGAATGTTCAATATTAACATTCCAATTTCACCCAAAATTTACTAATCAAACACCTTATCAATTTTAGTAACATTGCAATTCCAATTCTTTTGTAAAGCATTCTGCTAACAAAATTGTCCCTTAGCTAGCACCAATATGGTAAAAAAAAATACACCTTTAGTAGAAATTATGGAATAAAAGAAATCCATAATGAGCAAACACAGACATCGAGAAGATTTCATCGGCAAGAGATAAACAGAATCACATACAACAGCATCTTCTTTTAGATTCTAGTGAGCAACAGCTCTATCAAAAACAATTAATGACCATTTGTGATAAAGATTATGAGATGAAAACCTGACAATCATAAAAAATAAATGTTGGAAAGAAGAGTCAGCATAATCATAAGAAAAATGACATAAAAGATTAACTTTGGGAGGAATCAGTACAAAAAGTGAACTTGGCTTGTTATATATAGAATTAACTAATAATCAGAATAAAATGCAGATGTCAATAATGAACAGATGGATCATACTTATGGAATACCTGATATAGGAATAAAATTCTTCTAGAAATAGAAAAAATTCTACGCTATACGATTCTAAAATAAACCAACTGCTTTTTAGTTTATTCAGTCAAAACCATGTAACCTGGATAAGTGACTTGTAGGCCAGCTCAGCCAAAGGTTGCCTCGAAATAGAATTTCTATAACATATTTGTATGCAGTTTATAGTATGTGTACATCTATAACATTTGTGCATACGTATACGTATGTATACATATCCATGTGCGTGTGTTTTCATATGTGTGTATTTTTATTAGAGGGATTTAAGGAAACAAGGATTGATAAGGGTCTTAGATCAACATAGGATATAATCCAAGATGAGAACCAAATCTTGTTGTGCCATCTACATATGTCCTAAATAACAAAAATGTAACAAATATAAGTTATTACCATAGGCATACTAGGATGAGCATAAACCCCTGCTGGTGGATATAGAGCAGGATATGGAACGGGAGTGTATCCCAGAAATATGAAATTTAGCAGGTGAGCTCTCTTCCACAGCCCACATGAAATTTACAAGGAAAAGGTCAGTACGCGACCTAAAAGGTTTAGTGCCCGCGACTTACTTTTGTGTATCCCAGAAATATCATCAAGTACCTGGAGGCATTAAATGACATACGGGTGAACTAGAGATGAACAAAGGTGTTAATAATAGTAATTACATAGCTTTCATATTTTCTTTATCATTGTTTTAGAGATAATCAAGTGACGCACTAAACCATATCATCTTTAACTTCCTTTATAGTGTCAAAGTTTATCAACTGGTGCACAAAACAAAATATCTTTTAATCTTAAGATGTGGTGTTTACCTATACAGTAAAAATTATACTTAAGTAACTACTTCTATAATTAAGAAATTAGGATTATATCTAAGCATATAAATCATGACCTTTTTATCTTATTCTATACATTTGAACAACTGTAGTTTATTAAAAGAGGCAGGAGTTTCTGCTGCTAGCTGACAATGCAACTTGGAGATTTTTTAAGCACTGCACACTCTTGGCATTATAATTAAAGCAAACTAGGAAACAAATTGTCAGCTGTTGTGTTTAACTATTTATTAAAGCGAGCATATAAACAGAATTTGCAGTCAGTCATTGTTCTTCATAGCTTTATATTTTCCTCGATGGCTTTTAGGTTTTTGAGAGAAAAACAGATAGAATGTAGTGGTAGATTAATATTTATGCACTCTAGAAACCATTTGTCCTGTACAATAATAGCCATGGATGACATTGTGGCACAAGTGGCTTGTCACAACGTTTGATAGGAAGAAACACAATTTAATCGATCTCACTTGCTTTTTGTTTCTCCATCTCTTGCCTTTTGCTTTAAAGAACTATATTTAATAAGCAGTAAAACACTAAAACATGTTAAGAAACCAACTGAATCTGCTGCAAAACCCCACAATCACAAAAAGGGTATAATTACCACCATCAGTCACTAAAGCAAGTGATCACATAGTAAGAGTCTATATACCAAACAGCAATTCCTGACTAGCATCATATATTTAATTAGTCTATTGACTAACATGGGAATAATTTCTAACCACAGTAAGATTCTATCTGAGCATTCCACACATTTTAATATCCCTTCTTTTCTATGCTAACCTTTCATCAATCCGAAAAAGGTTCCCTTCTAGACTATAATCACTACAACAAACTCAACAAAAATACCCAGTAAGACCCCACTCGTAGCAGAAGCTACTGGTAGTGTCCGGAGAGGGTCGGACGAGGGTGACCTTCCTCTATCCTAGGTGATAGAGAGATTGCTTCAGACGGCTCTAAAAGCCCTTTATTTCATGTTGTTACACATCATCAAGCTTCCATTCTACCATTTTCTTCAACCAAATAAACAAAGCTTTGATTTAAGACTTTAAGAAAAAGTGCTTCATGTTCCCCTTTATCTCAACACCTACCCATGTCCTAAGCCCTAAATAAGCCCACCCAACTGACACTTGCAACCTCCACCAATACACACCAAAGCAAATTAATAAAACTATACAACACATAGTCACGAAATTGATTATTCTTTTTAACGAAAAACATACGCCCGTTTATCATGCTTTAAAATCTACATCTTCGTCCGAGATGAGGAGTTACCCCTCGGTCTCGTGACATGCCGTTTACTATTAGGCTACAAATCTATTAATAATAGTTTCTTGATGGCATGATGATTGCTAAACGGATTGATTTTATTTTCGGGACGATATAGTTAACTTTCTTATTTTCATTTCATGTTGTATTTATAACTAGGTTTTCTCCAACGCGCGTTGAGTGAGTAATTTTGTCACAATCCCAGATATCAAAACGTGGATATAAGAACATGTGACAGGGATGGTCATTTTAAAGTAAAACCCTAATGCATCAAGAAAATGCAAAAAGACACGTCGTAATGACTATCACAACGTCGTAAAACTTTAGTGCATACTTCGTCATAAAAGTGAGTGTCGTTGCGCCACAAACCCAAAAGTGCACTCTAGCATAAAAGTACTAATCCACCGTAAATACGATACAAAAAAATTGAATTTTGAATACAACTCCGTTTTTTTAACTTATATCAAAATATTTAAAAAAAATAAACACAACCGCACATTACGTTTTTTAAAAAAGTTCACGAAAGTTATTACAGAATGAAATAATTAGAATATCAAAATGGTTAAACACATATATTATATATAGTATGAGGTGAAAATAGAAACACAAAGTGCCAAGTGGTAAAAAATAAGGAGATGGTATTATTCTCCTTCTTTAAAGTATATACTAATATTACCAACACTAATCACTCATGTGAAATGTTGGTAGATTTTGATCCTAACTGATCGAACCGGTACTAGATTTAAACCAAACTGTGCACTAATCATTTGGCTGTTTCTTGGTTTCTTTGTAAGGGTTTTCGAGCCCTGTCTTGGTCTAGACAAAGGTAAAATTAGAAAAAATGAATCGTATTCGTGAAATTTTACCAATGATTTACATTCTAAATGCCAGCCCTATGAAACAGTTGGATTTAACAACACATAATTACCGATGATCGATTTCTAATTGGTATTTTTCTCTACAGCACTACCACAATACAAAATTTTCGACAATTAGCGGCGACAAGGGTCACCACTATTAGTTGGGAAGATCGCCGCTAATACCTTTAGCGGCGGCATGTCGCCGCTAATAAGTCATCGCTAATAGTTTGTCGCTAATGAGGAATAATCGCCGCTAATGACTAATAAGTCGCCGCTAATAGGTCGCCGCTAATAATCTTCCTATCGCTGCTAATAATTTGCCGCTATTTGTTTACGTTTAAAAATTTCTAGTTGACTATTAACGACGACATGACATGTCGCCGCTAATGGTCACTGTTTTTTTAATGTTTTTTTTTTATTTTTTTTTAATTTCCAGTTTTACTCCCATATAAATCTAGATTTCCCAATAACTTACAAATTTCATACAAATACATCTAGATCTCCCAATATCATACAATCATACATAAGTACAAACATAAATAATTTAGTCATAAAACTTAAACATAAGTAGGTTAACCGTAATACGCTATTCAAACGAGTTGATTTAACTACTTCAAAACAAACTTAACCCAGTGATACAATACGCTATTCATCCCCCTCGTCCGAATCATCATCTTCGGTTTGATTTGAAGCCTTTTGCGAAGCAATTAACTATGTAATTTGTGACATAAAATCCGCATTTTGAAACAGACTTGAAATTTGCTCCTGCAAAACAAAATATACATTTATATTTTGGCAAAATATATATTATAATGTAACACATTCAACTTTCAATATATTAAGTGTCAATTAATCATATTAAACCAAACACACTTAATATAATTAGAAACATTCTAAAATTATATCATTTAGACCCATTTTGACCCGTTTGACCCCTTTAATCTAAAATATAGATAATTTAAGTCTATTTTAACGATAAAGAGTCATAATAACCTAAACCCACTATGATGCACTTAACACATCCAACTTTAAGTCATTTTGACCCGTTTAAACTCAAATCATGTCATTTTCACCCGTTTTGACCCCGTTTAATCTAAAATATAGATAATTTAAGTCTATTTTAGCTATAAAGAGACATAATAACCTAAATCCACTATGATGCACTTAACACATTCAACTTTAAGTCATTTTGACCCGTTTAAACTCAAATCATGTCGTTTTCACCCATTTTGACCCATTTAATCTAAAATATAGATAATTTAAGTCTATTTTAGCTATAAAAAGTCATAATAACTTACACCCACTTTCACTTACCTGTGTAAATGACTGAGGAGTTTGTTTTTGATCATGAACAAAAGAAATCGACCCTGCAGATGATGATGGTTTATGCCCAATCCCCCTGATATGTCCACGCCATTGTCCCAACACCGACTCAAAAATATCGACTTCATTCAGCGATGATGAACCACTTTCTTTATTTTGTGATTGGCTTAGCTAATCAAACCTTTCCTTTAATTGATTCTGTATTAATTAACAAAAATATATTAACATATTTATACATACATATATTTATATTTGAAAACTATACTTTTTAGAAATACTTACATATTGTTGATCTGCTACATCGCTATCAAAGGTGACATCTTTACTGGTATGAGCATCATGAAACGTCTCAAGTCTGCTTTTATTCTTCTCTTAAAAAGTATATTATATATTAAAAAATACTAATATATAATACACAAAAATATAAATTGAAATCATTACATTCATGTAACAATAACTACTATATGAAGCAGTCCTCCCATGGTTTGTGTATTTTTGTTGTTGGCGATTCGTGGTGGGAGCCTATTTTGGGGACTCAAACAACTAAGTTGGTGTTTGAAAAACAAATAAAAGAACATAAAGAAAAATTACCTCAAGCAACTAGAACTGACACTTAGAGGTGGCGGTGGCGGTGACTTCTGGTAGACGTGAGGCGGCTCCGGTGGAGTGGTGGGAAGAGCCGACGGCGAGTTAGTGACGGTGGGTTGTTGGGGAGCCGGTCCACAAGGTGGAGAAGGAGGGGTGTTGGGGAGCAACCTCCGGCCACTGTAGGGTGTTAGCTGTCGACAGTGGAGTAGTAGAAATGGTCCGAAAATCGGCGGTAGGGGAGCAGGCGACGGTGGAGTGGAGTTATGGAGAGAATAATTAGATGTGGAGGGAAACCGTAAGGATCTGAATCAATAGCGGCGACAAGTCGCCGCTAATGGTGTCGCCGCTATTGACCTATGTGTATGATCCAATGCTCACCGTTAGATCTTGTTTCTAATGAACGGCCAGATCTAGGTTAGTACACGTGAAACGGATCTGAAGCAATAGCGGCGACATGTCGCCGCTATTGTTGTTGTCACCGCTAATAGTGCCACCGCTATTGAGAATATTTCTTGTAGTGCCAGCTACAAGTCTACATTGCTCTAGTAGTAACCTTATGGCTTCCTATATGAGAGGTCGTGGGTTTGAGTATTGCTCAGGGCAAAAATGTTTTGTGCTGAGCCAAAGGATTTTTAGTTGTGAGTTTCCTACTAGAGAGGTTGGAGGCGCGATCCAAACTAAGAAATAAATAGATGGGCTTGATTAATATAACATATATCCTACAAAGCAAGGTCTTATGATTGTCTTAAAAAAAGAGTAAATTACATGGATAGTCCTTGTGGTTTGAGGGAAATTTTGGATATAGTCCCTAATCGGGTGGTGAAGGTTTAATGTTTAAATGCTTTAATTCTGTGTTTTACATGTAAAATTATGGGAAATAGAGTTTCTTTGGGATTATCTTGTGTTTGTAGGTCAAACGTGAAAAATACAAAGAAATTGGAAGAAACGGGACGCGAATTGGAGCTCAAGAAGTAAAGATATGATCAACCGAAGTTGCACGACAACGGTATCTTAAAACGGGCATAACTTGAGCTAGGAAAGGAGTTACGACAATGGTTTGCACGACAACCGAAGTTGCACGACAATGGTCCGAAGTTGCACGACAACGGACCCACGACTATCAACAGAAAGGTCTCGAAGAGTTACACATGAAAATCAAGTTTGTGCAGGGGGTGGCGCCACCGACGCCATCATAGGCGCCACTGACGCCGATACCGTCAGAAACACCGTCAGAGCCACCGTTGGTCAGTAACTTTCAGCCCAGATAGCGCCACCGACACCACTGATCGCACTACCGACGCCGATCGCCGCGTTTTGGTGGATTTTAGCCTAAATTGAAGGGATTTAAAAAGGAAAAACCCTAATATGAATTTGAACTTTTACAACAGCAATCTTGGGCCAAAATTAACAATATTTCATCATTCTAAAGGCCTTCTAACATCAAAATCATCAAAAATCTACATGATCAATTACAATTGTGTTGAAGATTCAATGATGAGGCAAGGCTAATTCGTTTGTGATTCACTTCGGGGGACGGGTTTGTGCAAGTTTTTATTTTTTCTTAATTTGTAACCTAGATTTGGGATTGGATCTTGAACCTTTTAAGTTCTTTTGGATTCAATTTATGATTTGATTATTTAAACAATTTGATTATGTTCAAAAGTAATTTTAGTTTTCTATAACTTTTGTTTCCTTTAACCTTGATTTGATTGATTGTTACAATTAGGGTTACATTATTTAAATTGGTGATTGTGTGAATGATGTTCTTTAAGCTTTAATCCATAATTATCACTTAGATCTTGTCATACGTAAGTCACCATTAATGACTTCTCATTAGGTTTCATTAAAAAATTATAAGTTTGCCAAACCTGAATCCTGAAGTGGGTTGTTTTTTTTCCAAGATTGTTAAAAACCTAAACTTTTATTTCATTCATTTAATTATTTCTCAAATAAATCCATAAATCAATTTACCTTATAATGTTTAATTCTTTTAGTTGATCATTACTGGCATTTTTTTGTGATTCCCTGTGGATTCGACACCCTTCTTACCCTTTACTATTAAAGGTGATTAAGGACTCTTTAATTAATATTTTTGACCGACCTCACGACATCGATCAGTCCCTAATATTTCATTTTTGTAAATATGGTCTCTAACTATTATGTTTCCTTTCATCAATGGTCCAAATAGTTAACTGAGGATAACTTTTTTGTAAAAATCATTTAAATTGCTATATTACCCTCGTACTTGTAGGAAAAAAAACTAAGAGAAAACTCTAACTCTATCTTTGTGTACTCTTTATCTCTCCATCCCATTATCTCTCTACTATTTCTCTTCACACTCTCTTGTTATTCAAGGTGGTTGTAATCTAATAAAATTAAAGCAACAATCAAAATAGTTTTTGAAGTTAGGTAGCTTAACTTCAAAGACTATATTTCCTCGTAAGTTCTTCTTAGCTGTTGGGATTAAACGAGTCACTTACGGGCAAACCTAAATTTTTGCTTTTTAAGATCTTGTTGATTGTCGATGCAACCCACCAACAGATCAGATACGAGGGAATGGAGCCACTAGGACCACCAAAGCTCTTCGGCAACAGGGTGTAATCGGGGAATCGATTTATACATGTTGGTCGGAGAAGGTGGTTCAACGAAATTAGAACGGAACAAAAAACAGATAGTGGTCGAGAACACGTCTGTCGACACACTTTCTACCGCGCGACCAAGATCAACATCGCCCACCCCCCCCCCCCTTGTTGTAATGAAACCATCACCGATCATGGCAGATCACCAAGGTTCTTCCATGGCATCTTCTCTTTCAATCTCAAAACCCATTAATCGATCCAAACTCAAATCCAGTGAAAACCTTCTTTAGATTATTGTGTTTTTCAAGCAAATATCTGAGATGGGTGAGTCCCCGAAAAAACAAGTGGTGGGTTTTTAACCTTTTTTTTTTGTAAAAGAAAATATAAAGATAACATATAATAATGTAGGAGATGGTTGGTTGGAGCTTTTATTTTAATGTTTAGATTTTAGGATATATATTAATAGGAAAATAGTAAATGATTGAAGTACCCCTGGTGTGTATGTCTTGTGACTTAATTAGCTACTAACACTAAGCTCAGTTAACTTTTTGAACTATGGACGAAAGCATACATAGAAATTAGGGACTATATATGCAAAAATGAAACCTTGGGGACTATATCAAAAATTTAACTCAAACCACAAGGACCATCTGATGATTGGTTAATATGCATGCACTTAGTATAGTTAATATTCATTTTTAATATATTTTATATGTCGAACAATATTACTTTGTTGCGTGTTTGAAATGTAGGATAAATGAAGCTTAACGGACATTATTTGTGAATGATACAAAGGATACCAAGACTACGGGTTGAAAGGTGCTGAAAATAAAAAAAACTATGCAAACTGCAAAGAGGCCGTAAGCTACGGCCTGAGGTCGTAACTTACGGCCCTGTATCAACACCATCTGTGAACTCTGTAAGACAGAAGGTTTGGCCGTCTGGTTGAAGGTAGGCCGTAACCTACGGCCTATAGCCCGTAAGTTACAGTCTAGAGCGATATTTTGAGGGTTGTTTCAAATTTCAAAACCTATTTAAACCCTAACATTAGGGTTTCGAGAAGAGACTTGCCTCCAGCCCCAAGAACGAATCTTTAGACTATTTGGAGCCTTTGAAACTATTTTTAATCATCAATTGATCAAGGATTCATATCCCCAAGTTGAAGATTGAAGAGATTATGATGAAGATGCAAGGCTAAACATCCGTGATCATCCCCGGGTGGATGGTTTGTGATTTGATTATGCTTTCTTATGTTCTTACCTAGTCAAGACATAAACTTTGATTGTTTAACAACTTTTATTTGTTTATGTGTTTTGAATCATGTGTTGATTAAAGATTCGTGTTAGTTGATTTGATTATTACTTATCAAGTTATCAGTTTTATATTGTTAACCATTGAGTAGTAATTAGGTTATCATCATTAATCGGTGATTGCAAATAAAGTTTCTAGATTATGGCATTAGTTAGTTTACTAATTAATTTACATAATCGGATATCAAGTTCATAATTACCTTCCAACATATGTGATAAACAAGTTATGTCTATGTAACTTCAAGATCGGGTAAAACATAAGCCGTGTATTCAATTATATTCCTGAAACCAGGGTGTGATCTCTTTCATCTCAATACTTCCAAACCAAGTCCAAGTTTTCGTTTTGCTTCATAAAGTAATCTTTTTTTAGTTAATCTCATCCACATCCATTTACAGTCAAGAGACAATAGTTCAGTTTTCTAAATTTGTAAGTTAGTTTAATAATCAAACGAATCGTGTAACACTAACCACATGCTCCCCGTGGATACGATACCTGACTTACCCTAGCTACCTAGGTTAATTAGGTTTTTGCATGACCCCAACGACAGGTCATCAAAATGGCGCCGTTGCCGGGGAGCTAGTGCGCTTAGCGTTATTTGATTTGATTGATTTTCTTTCGTTTTAGTATTTGTTTAAGCTTTAAAATTAAAAAAATAAAAATAAAAAATATTTAAAAAAAGGTAAAAATTAAAAACTATCAAATATATTATTTGTTTTTCTTAGTTTGTTTTATTTGTTCGTCTTTACCCTGGGTATTCTAGTTTTTTTTTGTAGGGTAATTTTCTTATAGGTTTAGTACAATCATGGATTGGGATTGGGATTATGATAATGATTACGATCCATGTATTTGTTGCGGGAGTGATTGTCACGGGTTCAAGATTGTCCACTGTTCGAGAGAAAATATAGAAACATAGAAAGAGGATGTTCTGAATATAGAAGGCAAAAAGGATATGTGAGAACAAATTATGATGATGGAGAGACACCCTCAATTATTCACACTTTGAACCTCCTCCACCATCAAAATATCAAGAATATTATCATGTAGACATTAATTACAAATATACTCAAGAGTGGGATTTGAACAATTATGAAGCCGAGATACCACAATTCTCAAGCTACCAAGAGGAATATGATGACTACTATCTTGAATACCCTCAGTTGACATATGAAAAGCCTCAGGTTTCAATAAACTCTAAGCTTGATGCAATCATGAACATGATGGTGGAAATGAAGAAGGAAGACAAGTTAAGAGATAAATCATTCGAGACTCTAGTTAAGCAGGTTAGCCAACTCACTAAGGATGTAGCTCAACTTAAACGAGAGCAATATGAGTTAGATTATGGCACCGTGATTGATATTATGTGATAGAAGATGTTATGGGTCATTCAGAGCATAACTTGGGATGTTTTAAGTTAAATGAAGATGTAATACCTTTGAAAGAGCTAAAGCCTAATGTTGATCTAGTTTATCCCAACCATTCTCATGTGCTTATTACTTTAACTATTAAAGTTGGGAAAGAAGATTTGAAGACCAAGATAAAAAAGGTGGCATTGGAAGATATCAGACAAATCATCATGAGATGGCACCACAACAACTACTCAACAAACTTGCTAAGCATGATAACACAATTATGGAACTGGAAAGTCAACTATTGAGCTTTTATTGGGAATTCGGTAGGTAAATGTTCACTTAAACAACCATAACTATATCAGGTATGGTCTGGCTGAAGACCTAAAACTTAGCGCTAATCGGGAGGCAACCCGAAATTGATTTGTTTCTTTTAGTTTTTGGTTTTTTTTTTCTTCTTGTTTTGTTTATTTTGTTTTTGAGATTTAAGCACCGGATGCAAATATTCATGAGTGGGGAAGCTCATGGATCTTTAGGAGCATAAAGAAATGTGTGTTTGGGCGGCTTTACTTATCTGAGTTAAAACATAACCATCATATATTGCTGATAATGCACCTTTTATCATCTATGATCAGGTCCATGTACTTTTTCTGTATCTTAAAGCTTTGCTAGTTTGGTGTCATTTAGTACAATCATGGTAGGCATAATGCGTCTTTGGAAAGTTAGCCTTGTAACTTCACTTGGGTAAAGGTTAGGATGTTTGATAGTACCCTTGTTGACATAAAAATTTTAAAATGTACATTGAGGTCAATGTAAGATTTTAAGTGTGGGGATGAAGGGAAGTTTGAAAATTGAGAAAAAAAATTGATTGAACAAAATCTTTCAAAATACCCCTAAAGCGACTTATTTATGCATGAAAGGTTAATTTTTTCAATTGAAATCGTGAAAGTATGTTTAACCTGTACACAAGCAGAGGTCCTCAGTCATAGCTATCTCACTTGAAAAAAAAAAGAAATTTATTAGAATTATTAGAGATGTTTAACCTGGGGTAACAAGCAATATAGTGGACCTTTAATGCATGTTTTCACATCCTTAACCTATTTACCATCATTTTTTTATGAGGATTGAGCCTATACATGAGCTTAGAACATCAACAGGTTAATTGCTCAGCTTTTTTTCATAAGTGTTTACCAGAACGATTGCATTATTCAAGAACTTGTATAATTGATACATTTCTAAATCACGAACCAAACTGTTGCACATATATGATTAAGGCATTAGGATAAACCTTTGTTTTATTAGCCTTTTTCAATCATATTATCCAACCCTAAAATACCCCCTAGTCGCCGGTTTGAGCCCCTAACCTCTTTAATTGTTTAAACCCGAATCAACCCATTAGCCTTTTCAAATCTTTTTCACTTTTTAAGCCCATGTGATGAAATCTGATAAGTTTGCTTGAATTTTTGATATAATATTATTAGAAGCAGTGAAGTGTTTAGATATAATCATCATTCAAAAAAAAAAAAAAAAAAAAAATGAGTAAATAATGGGTCAAAATGACCACAATATCAATGTCTTGTTTCAGTGGTAATAAATTATGATATGGGTCAAATTTACCCAAATTCATTGTATAGTGTCGCTTTATTATTCAGTACGTTTCAACATTCTTATTTGGATTTCATCACCTTTAGCCACTTCAAATTATCCATCCGCACCCAAATCCTAAGCCTTACATTACAACCCTTCAAAGACCTTTTGATGTGTGCATGGTTTGTCTTAATTGGTGGAGTTGCGATCATTATGCAAGCTTATGGTAATTATGAGTTGTTCTTGGTTGAGAGTACTACACTGATATACTAGCATACCTTTTGCTAGACCATATACTAAACCGAGAGGAGTGAAACTTGTGAGAGGTGTGACTACATGCATAGGGAAGATTAGAAAGCTTGTTGGGCTTGGTTAGATAGATCATATTTTAAAGAGTAATATCTTTTCTTACAAAGCTATAGCTTGAGATATGAAACTGTGAGTTGAGTATTACTTGGGACCTTAGCTAACAGAAGGTGAATACGTGGCTGGATCGTATTTGTCTAATGATAGTTGTAGTGTTATAAGCTAGTTTGCTTGGGGGCAAGCAAATGATAAGTGTGGGGATGTGATGATTGGTTAATATGCATGCACTTAGTATAGTTAATATTGCATTTTTAATATATTTTATATGTCGAACAATATTACTTTGTTGCGTGTTTGAAATGTAGGTCAAATGAAGCTTAACGGACATTATTTGAGTAGGATACAAAGGATACGAAGACTACGGGTTGAAATGTGCTGAAAATAAAGAAAACTATGCAAGTTGTAGGGAGGCCGTAAGCTACGGCCTGAGGCCGTAACTTACGGCCCTGCATCAACACTGTCTGTGAACTCTGTAAGACAGAAGGTTTGGCCGTCTGGTTGAAGGTAGGCCGTAACCTACGGCCTATAGGCCGTAAGTTACGGTCTAGGGCGATATTTTGTGGGTTGTTTCAAATTTCAAAACCTATTTAAACCCTAACATTAGGGTTTCAAAAAAACACTGACCCCCAACCCCAAGAACGGATCTTGGAGCATTTTTGAGTCATTAAAACCCTCTCTAATCATCAAGTGATCGAGGATTCGTATGCAAAAAGACAAGATTGAAGCGATTATGATGAAGATACAAGGCTAAACCACCCGTGATCATCCCTGGGTGGACGGTTTGTGATTGGATTATGCATGCGTATGTGTTTACCTAGTCAAGACATAAACTTTGATTGTTTAACAACTTTTATTCGTTTATGTGTTTTGAATCATGTGTTGATTAAAGATTCGTGTTAGTTGATTTGATTATTACTTATCAAGTTATCACTTTTATATTGTTAACCATTGAGTAGTAATTAGGTTATCTTCATTAATTGGTGATTGCAAATAAAGTTTCTAGATTGTGGCATTAGTTAGTTTACTAGTTAATTTACATAATCGGATAAGCAAGTTATGTCTATGTAACTTCAAGATTGGGTAAAACATTAGCTATATATTCATTTACATTCCTGAAACCCGGGTGTGATTTCTTTCATCTCAATATTTCCAAACCAAGTCCAAGTTTTGTTTTGTTTATTAAAGTAATTTTTTTAGTTAATCTCATCCACATCTATTTACAGTCAAGAAACATTAGTTCAGTTTTCTAAATTTGTAAGTTAGATTAATAATCAAACGAATTGTGTAACACTAGCCACATGCTTCCCGTGAATACGATACCTGACTTACCCTAACTACTTAGGTTAATTAGATTTTTGCATGACCCCAACGACAGATCATCACCGTCCGTGTAATTTACTCTTAAAAAATAAAGTCCACATACCACATTGATTTCATCATTGATTTTTGTTGCACTCTAACTGCATACCACATATAATCTCGAACTCTGCACTCAACATTTATTTTAGGCATGTAACAATAAGTAGCATTCACATATTATTTTTTCGACTACTGTTTTATCTATTTTTTTCTGGTGACAAACCAGCACCATGTCTGATTTTTTATTTCCCTAGTTTTTCTCGTTTTGCAAGATCTCTTCATAGTTTTTCCTTGTTTCTCCGTCTTTTTCAAATATATTTTATTAAAATTTGTATTTACATTTCATATTTTATAATTGAATTAAAAAGTAGAAAAATAAATAAAAAGTAAATTTTACTTTTGTTTCCTGTGGTTTGGTCCAAATAACGGTTTTCATCCAGAGGTTTCAAAATTGCAGTTTTACTCCTTGTGGTTTTCGATTTGTCTCAATAAACTCCAACCCACTAACAACGTTAAATAAATCCGTTAAAACCAAAGGCATTTTAGTTAAGAGCTAATTATATAATTTACTTAAATAAATAGAGGGAGTACTTTTGTAATTTACTTATATTGGATACCCACCCTCCCCTTCCCCCTCCGCCTCCCCCTGCCACAACAGCTTCACGACTAGAACAACCGAAACTGATTGCAACAAGCCACCACCAGAACCAAAATCATCACCACCTACAAAATGGTAAACACACACCACCAGCACCAGCACCACCACCGATCAGTCAACCCTTTCCTACCGTGAGCTTTAAACCCTTCGTCTTCCCTGTCGAAGCCCTAATCAAATCCTCCATTTGAAAGCCCCAAATCACCATCTGACCACTAACCACCACCGTTTGAACAGTTACCACCACCACTACACTCTCATCACTTGAACAGAACCCCTAATTAGAGTATAAACTGAAGGGACTAGGGTTCTATGTGGGTCGCCGGCGATGGTGGAAAGTGCTAGCGGTCGCCGGCAGTGGTGTGGGGGTGGTAGTGGTGGCAGTCGCCTGGTGAGAAGGATTATAGTGCTGGTGGTCGAGGAGAATGGTGTGTGGTGGTGGACGAATGGTGTTGTACTGGTGGTGGCCGGATGACACTTTGAGAGAGAGAGAAAGAGAGAGAGAGAGAGAGAGAAGGAGCGAGAGGGAGGAGACATTGGGGGTGATGGTGTTAGGGGTGGCTGGTCTAGTGTTGGCAGTGATGATGAGGTGCCGGCGGTGTCGTGGTGGATGATGGTGGTGTTGTGGTGGATGATGACTATGAAGATGGATGATTGTGGTGTATGGATGGACGAGGAGAAAGAGAAGAATGATGATGATGATGATGGAATAAACACAGAAGATATATTTATGGGTTTCAGTTTAAATTTCTTCATTTTTTCCAAATAACAAAAAAGTTTGAATAAATTATATTTTTAACCCCTATTACTAAAATAACTTAAATGCTCTTGTTTTTAACAGATTTATTTAAAACTATTAGTGGGTTGGAGTTTATTGAGACAAATTGAAAATCACAAGGATTAAAATCGTAATTTTAAAACCTTTGGATGAAAATCGTTATTTGACCAAACCACAGGGAGCAAAAGTGAAGTTTACTTTAAAATAAACTTTCATTAATTTAAAAAATACATCATAAAAATAAAAATAGCATCTGGTAAGAAATTAATTTAATAAAAAAATAACATCTTGTACGAGAACTCTCATCCCTAACATTATCCTTTCCCACTTTCGTTGAAGAACTACTTCTAACATCATCACGGAATACACCAAGTACCTTTCCCGCTTGTTGTTGTTCTTCCAATGCTTGCTGTCGTTTTCATATTAAATTAACTTGAACTTATTTAACACCTTTAAACAATTATTATACAGCCTTTTTATATATAGGCAATCCGCTTACATAGATAACAAACTCATGCAAAATATATATTGAGTTTGTTTTTCACATATAATCAAACTCCATCATTATTTTTGCATGAGTTCACTATCAATGCAAGCGAACTACCTATATAAACAAGCGTTTCAAAAATTACCTATAAGTAGTTAACAAAATCCTAATTAAACTATCTAATCCTGCAATCACTACACATTATTTATATAATGAGGATTAGCCTACTTATGACAATTAACATATGAAATCCAAACTTTTAAGTTTTTTGAATTAAAAAAGCTAGAAGATGTATGGTAGACACATTCTTTCGTGAATGTCTAATTACTTTATGGTAATTATTTAACTATATTAACATGGTGGTTGTATTTTAATAAGTTACACGCTATGATTAATAGTTTTGATATTTTTATTATAACCGAATTCACACCTATACAGTGTGATCGTCGATGGTAAAAGAATACAAGTGGTCAAGTGGGTTGACATAAATCAGAAAATTGGTGTTGTACACGTGGGTTATGCAGAGAGAAGAAGCACGCATGTGTGATCAATTTAAAAAAATCAAAAGTTTTGTGTCCATAGTATAAAACTATGAATTATTAGAAGCTCACTGCAGCTAAACTTCATTATTTTATATTGAGTTAATTTTAGTTTTGCTCAGTAAAATTTGACAAAAATAACAATTTTTCTCCGAAAAATTAAAAACATCAACTTATCTTCAAAAGTTTCATAAGTTGTTTTAATTTTAATCCAAAAGATTCATTATATTGGATCAAGTTGAAATAACTGGTGAAATTTTTAGATTGAAATTGAAACAACTTAGAAATGTTTGGAGGTAAATTGATGTTTTTTTAATATTTTAAATAAAATGATTATTTTTTCAAATCTAAGGGAGTAAAACTGATCTTAACTCGCTTATATAATATATAGTATAATAATATAAATATTTGGGCTAGAAGATATAAAATCATAGAAGACGCTGACAACAGATTGTCTTTTTGTAGGGCTCTTAGTTTGGTTCCCTTGGACTCCCATTCCAAGCCATATTGGAAAACTCTTTGGGCCATACACATGCATGATGAGCTTGCAATGTGCATGAAAATGCATTATGCATCTACTAGTGTTTTCTTTAGTCAAATGACTCAAGAGTACTAATACAACTAGAGAACAATATAACACAATCAACATCAACTAGAGAACAAGTAGATTAGAAAGATGTACATAATTAAGATCGTTACTATCTACAACACTAGAATATACTAACATTATTTTATTACATCTTCACTAATTAGATGTTGAACCAATCGTATCCATGTATATAGTTGTTCTCCGGCACACAAAACACATTCTCCAATCCTTCCATCCCAAACCCGTCAAAAAATGTTGGCTCCATCGCCTCCATAGAGAAGGATGAACTCGGGCTTGTGCTTGATGCTCCATCCAATCTCTCCACTAGCCGGTTTATCACGTTTTTTGCTTCAGAGAGTTGTTCTTTGAGCTTTAATACCTGTACAAGTAGCTCTAATATCAGCCATTGATCTTAGAAAAATACATGTATAAAGATTTTAATTATTTCTTTTTAGATGTTTGAAAATTGATTTAGTATGGAAGATGAAGGTTCACGTGTGGAGATATGTCATGTGCTTAGCTAGTTCAACAAAAACGCTGTAGGACAGCCTTAAAAAAGTATATGGAGTACTAGTGATTATATATAGCACTGTTTTGCTGAACTAATGGGGCACATGGAATTACTTTATCTTGAGCCTTGAGTCCCATGCATTTTCATTTTGGTTGTATCAGGCGTACCCTCTTATTTTTTAGATTTCATCTAACTTGTCACGTTAGTTATATTTCTTATTTTTATTTTAATAGATAAGAAAGATACTCTTAATTTGATTTTTCTAGAGAGTACTTCTAGATTGGTTATTTCTAGGTTAATTAAAGTTGATAGAAGTCGCCCTTAATTACGTGTACATCAAGGAGAAACCGGTGCATTTTGCCTAATGATATCAACATGTTAGTGGTGTCGGTTTGAGGTTATTCGATTCCTATCATAAAAGCATGATGTAGTTTAAGGGCATATTAGTGGGTACCTGCGTTTGACGTTGAAAAAAAGGTGTACATAAGAAAAGAAAAAAAAGTAGAAAATAATCACTGTCATGTTAGTCTACTTCATAAAAAAGTAAATGACAAACCAACTTAAATTCAACTATATTGTGACCACTTGGCATGTTAAAGAACTGCTTATTTATCATCTATTATTTATCATTTTCTTTTCATCATTTTTCATAATAAACTGCATATATATAAAAAATCTAAGATATATACTCCAAAAAATCTTGTAACTCACTGGTTTGTATTCTATTGTTATTATCCCAATAGATTATAACTAAAGATTGCAACAAATCAAACACAAATAGACTTACTATTATAATTATTATTATTTCACTAGTTATCATCTATCTTTAATCCTTTAACATGATTCTATATGTCTGATTTCAATATTTTGATAATTGATTATCTTATTGAATTAGGTTACAAGTCTACATTTATTGAAATGTATAGTTAATATATGAAAGCCTATAAACTTTTCTCATTCAAAAACTTACAAATAACAAATTTCTTTTATCATGGAAATTATTTGCATCATAGAAAGAGCGTTACCTCAGTTTCCAGACGACAATTTTCAAGAACAGTGGAGTCATGTTCGTTCTTGAGCTTTGAGTATTCCTCTTCGAGCTTCTTAATCTTCCATCGAGCCCTCCGGTTCTGAAACCAAACCGCCACTTGGCGGGGGTCAAGCCCAAGTTCCGCCGCGAGTCTATCCTTTCTTTCTGATTCAAGCTTATGTTCATCCCCAAAGTTTTGCTCAAGAAGGCTCACTTGTTCATCACTCAGCTTCCTTTTTCTAAACCCACAACCGCTAGCATCCGCTTTGATCTTCTTACGCTTTCTTCGTGGTTTCACAGCTTCCACTAAACATTATAACAAGTTACAATCAAACACCAAACTTAACAAATGCATAAACACTTAGTATAACATCTTAAAAATATAATAAAAACTCAAACCTTGTTGTGGCATAATCAACTGATCATATATCCCAGGATAATACTGAGAAAGAAGAACCATTTGATCATCATCAACTTGAGTTTGATCAATTTTGATGTTGGTTGTCATCTCTCTTTGTTTGTATGTAAACAAGTGGAATATGTGTTACATTAAGGGAAACTTTATTTATAAAGGTGGAGTGAAGATTAAGGGGTCTGCTGTTACTTTGGGTTGTGTAGTGCATGTGTGCCTTTATTTATAAACCTTATAATACCCATAATGACCTTGTTGTTTTCTTATATTTAGGGTTATGCCCTCCATGGGTTTTTGGGTAATTTGTTCTTGTAAAGCTACAAATGTGACGTGTTTCTGTCTATTTTGAGGTGACGAGATTATAAAAAACTAGTGGACTATTAATGTTTTGTCGAACTTGATGAAACAACGATACAAAACAAATGAGTATCACCGACAGCTAATTACCGATTGTCATGAATCATCATTCAACTCAAACTCCTGATGTATGTTTTAGAATCTAGAGTTGTTTGTGTTGTCAAGATCATCCACTCTCTATTTAGTTATACTATTATTATATTACGCTCGTACATAGTTAATTAGATTTTTTTAGTAGTGTATGTAGTCTGGGACAACTTAATCTTGTAAAATTTTTAATTGTTCATGATATTTTTTTGGATGAGCGGTGCTTAGGTATAGGGGCAAGATTTTGTTTGTTTTGTTGACAAGTGTAAAGGTTATAATTTGATGGCAATATATTATGGTTGTAGAACTTAAAACGTGATTGATATTAAAACAAAAACATTGCCTAATATCTTAAGTATGTTTATCGGCTTCTTTTCCATAAATTAATATTAAGTTGTGGCGTGTAGAAGACATTTGCTTTCCCTGTTTCTATGAAGACAACAAAGCAAACAGCAGAAGTCGTGGGGGGATTGGCTTTCCTGATTTGGCAACAAAGAAAGGAGATGAACTTGAGTCTAGGTGTGAAGAGGATAATGAAAGAATAGCTAGGGGTATGAATTATAAGGATGGGAAACAAACGGGAACCTGGCTCGTAAACCCGAAACATTGAGGATGAGTACTATAGGATTCGTGTTTGGATTTGGGACCAGATATGAGATTAGTTTTATAATATTTCACGTGTATGGTTTTAGATGATATTGACTCGAACCGAAACATACATGCTCGTTTAGTCATGGTTGCAAAAGGCGCTATGTGCTGCTAGGTCGATTGACTGGGAAGTTACGAGTACTCGAAAAGTACTTGGACGTGACATATTATAAAAAAATTAATTTTTAAAAATTATAAACACATCAAATATCATAAGCTTACTGATATTTATAACAAAATACGTGAACATAATAAAATATTTCAAACAGTAATATTTGTTCTTTGATATTATAGATCTCATAATCATTTAATTCTCATCTTCCAAGATAACTTCATGAACAACAAAAAAAATCCAACAAAAATTGATGAAAAATAACGAAAATCGGTGAAAAACAACAAAAATCAGACTTGACCGAGTTGGATCGAGTTGACCGAGTTAGACCGAGTTGGGATGAGTTGGACCAATTCCGAATAATATTGACCGAATTGATGAAAATCGCCTTGGTACCCTACCGAGTACCAAGTAGTCGCTAAGTACTCGGCCGCCTAGGCCGATTTTTACAAAGTGTTTATCCGAAGAATACCACTAACCCATTCATTTTTATTTTTATTTATATATTTTTTGTCCTAAGTTAATAGAGTAATCTACTAGTCCATTAAATTCTTTTCTATATTTCTAATTTACTTATGTTATAACATAATATAAAAGATCACATAGTACAAAATATATTTAGAAATCCAAATAAGCTAGTAATTATTAACAACTAATTATGAGTATACCAATACCTACAAGTATACCCATACCCATACCCGATTATTAATCACCTAACATACACATGATGAGTTAATACTAGAATAAGACACAATTTTACAATAAAACGTAAGATTAAAAATTACCACTAACAGTCTCAAACCCATTATATTACCACGAGCAGAAGTTGGGATATTGGGATCCCAAACTTAGACCATCTTAAAGTTAGTAAACAAAGACATTTTGTATTTATTATTTGTTGTTTTTTTTGGCTGGACTAAAGTGGCCTGTGGATTCGGATAAAGTCTCCAATGGGGTGGTTTTTGTTCCCATTTCTGTGGGTCTGTGGTTGCGTCACTACATTAATTGGCTAAGCCACTCAACATTAATATCCTCTATGGCTTTTAGCTCTCGGCTGTCACAACATCGGCTTCATGTCTTTATACACGTGGCTCAAGGAGAATAACAAGGAAAACCTTGCTCCTTTACATATACCATTGGTTATGATTTATGACACATGCCCTTACATCATATGTGATCTTTTTTATTGTGGATGGGATGAAAACATAGGTTTTATCATAGTGTGGGATGGTTATTTCACTATTTTCCTTCCTAATCACTAATATAATAATGATCTGTTAACATATGGGTTGTTATGTTTTATCAATTTAAAAAGAGCTCAAGTGTCAACTAAATGTCAACCACGTGTAAAAAGCAAGATAGAATATCAACAAAACCATATCTGATGAAATAAACATTTATATGTGATACTTTACTCTTATAAATATCTCATGAAATAAGCATTATTATCTGATATTTTATCCTTATTTTTATAATTAAATTAAAATCATTATTTTTTCTCTTATATTTTTAATTAAATAATAACTTTTATATTTTTACCATTATTTTTCCTCCTCCCCCTCCCCCTCCTCCTCACTCACAACCACTTTTAATAATTTAAAAAAAAAATTAAGAGTTAAACAGTATTTCCTCAAATACACAGATGAATAATAATAATTTTTATCCTCCACTCACAACTACTTTATATAATATAAGCAATACACTCACATAAATTTAGAAAACAAGACGTGAATGCTCTAAACATTTTACATGCGGTACGTTTAACAAACACATATACAACTAACTATTGGTAAACCAAATGAAAACACGCACACAATGCTTCATTTAGCTTCATGTTACGTAGGGTTTCGAGAGAAGACAAAATGGTAAACTAAGTGTGTTGATAATTACTAAAATAGTAGGATCTCTAGAGAAAGAATGAAGACGAAACTTACTGCTATCCATGAGATAAAGAAGCTGACCTTAGAGCGATCCTGGCTAAACACACATTTTTTGTTGAGTATCATGTATTAGTTTTAACTATTAAAGCTATGAACTTTATATTAAAGTTGTAAACTTTTGAGTTTAAATGCAGAAGCAGTTTTACACGTTAAGTTAATTCATAATTAACACCCGAATCAAACATCCAGCTACACACGCTTAAAAACAAACTCAGCCATAGAAAGTTAAAGATTCTACCTCGACGATCAAAACGTAATCTTTACAACTTGAATGTAACAATGATCTCGTTAGTTAACCTCGTTCACGAAAAGAATGAAACTTGCAATGATTGTATCACAGGATAAAATCGCCAGCAATGGTGATGGCGACTAGCGGCGGTTTGGTGTGGTTGTTCTTGGCCATTGGGGGGGGGGGGGTTCCTCTAATCTTTTATTTATAATTTAGTTATGTATACTTTAAGCCCCCGGTAATTAACGTTTAATCCCCTTGGTTAATTAACAATTAATACCAATGACCCCTTTTGTTTATTAATTAATATTTAATTAAATAATCTTATAAACGTTTAACTTTTAAACTTTAAACCATTTAATCCTATGATAATTATTTATTCAAATAACTAAACAATGATTATTTCTCTAAATAATCAAACTCCGTTTAATTCGTGTTTCATGAACTATAACATATAACTAGACGTTAATCTTTTGTTGTTATAAGTCTTTGAATCGTACCTCGATGGTAACGTAAATATTATAGATGATCGGATATCTAATATCCACACCCCTTACAAAAGAATCTCAAATTATTTTGTTAGTTTGTGTATCAACCACCAAACTCAAAAGCACTAGTCTTTTTGAACTCATGAGTACCGTTGAATCTTGATCACAAAACAAGATGGAACTGACTTGGATTGCAGTCAAGTGGTAATACGTGTAACCCTTTGGTCTCTTCCTTGAGGAATTTTAGTGTATGGATAAGGAAACCTTCCCTACGTTATCCTTTAGCTTTCTACTATCTCCATGTTAACACATGGGGAAAACTATATGCAGATGTCTTGACACAGCACAATGCATCTACATAATTTACTTACCCGTGAAATAAAGCTGCGTTTATTGATAAAAAGAAGGCCGGTGAGGGGTTGGGTCCACATGCTGATCTGCGCGCTATCGGGTCACATGATCAAAGCACTATGAGATAAAAAGAAACTTACCGGTTGCATTTTAGTTACTCAAAAGGTTAGGTGGTAAATCTCAAATGATTAATCATTATAATTCATTTTATTAATTAAACCAGCATATCGATCCCTACGGGTGGTGAACCAATAACAATAGTTAAAATTTTATTAAATTATGCTACATGTTGAACTTTATATTTTTGCATGTGGAATTTGGCTCATATCAGCTCGTAGCTTGAAGCCAACTGAAACCTCATAATATTATTAATTTATTTACTTATTTTTGGGTTGGAAGTACACAAAGTGATATGAAAAAGACATAAGTGAAGGCACATGGGGGGCTTTCAAAACCTAAGTATATTATTTACACGCGTCAACACCCCCAAATCAACTACTTTCTTGGACCACATCTCTATCCATCTGCATCCTTCCACCTCAACAAGCTTATGTTTTAATCACAGCCGCCAATACATACAAGTTTCCTGTATCTATACATGCCCCTTCTGTTTTGACCAATCATATGTAAAAGATCAAGATTAATCTAAGTAATTACATGTCTATTTATGAATTAAATTAATCATTTTAACCTTCCAGAAGGTATGGCTTTTACTGCATTAGGTACAAGCTATTAAAACCACACATATCTTTATAGACTTTGCTACTTTAACTTAACAAAAAAAAAACCTTCTCTTAATTGATGGATGCAGAATCAATCGACCCAACAGTTTTTCATTTTTACATATGACATGTTACATTATTTCATTCAGGTCTTGAGATTTTTAAACGTCCATCCTCAGGTGTTTTAAAGTTACTTAGAGCACACTAATATATACATCAATACATGTTGTATTTGGATAACAAAGTGGACAAAAAAAAATCTGAGTATCTAATACGATTAAGTGCTTTAGTTATTCTTTTTAAATAGTTATTGAATGATGTATTGCCTTTTCGTGATTATGATAAACTCAAAATCGGTCACTACAACTCTTAGTTTTAATAGCTGCAGCACAAGTTATTATTTATGTTACCCAGCCTAAACTAAAAATTAGGATGTCTACTTAAGAGGCACCTAAGCACCAAAAAACTTACCCGATTAAAAATATCTTGGGTCTGTCATTACCCGGAACATATAATCAATTAATTCGAGTATAGATTTTAATATATGATCCTTTGTTCTTTGTTTCTACATTAAAAACAATTAGCATAGATATTAAAGTATTTTTTATACCTAGTATTTCCAGTATTTTATTCTTTTACTTCAAATTTCTACACAATCTTACGTGTGTATAAACAAACAAACACATAAACATACACAACATAATCTTACTCACATACAAAAAGTTTGGGGAAATAAGATGGGGGCAAATTTAACCTCTATCTATAAGATAAAAAGTCTGCTCCTCAAGAAACTCAGATTAAAAAAAAACTATTTTTTTTCTGTGTGTGCATGTATACACATCGAAAAATAAGTAACTTGTTAGGTAAAAGGGACCAAAGTGAAAAACCTTTACATTGTAGTACGAATTCGGATGGGTTAACTAATCACGTTTGTGATTTGAAATAGTAATCATCCTGCTGCATGTTCACGAACCTTATCTTATATGTATATAGGTGTAAGCTTTTTTTGGGTTCCAACCATATATGGTTCCGTATGTGAGTTGTTTATATTCTTTGAAGCAAATATAGGAAATGCATGCATGAGCATTAATCTTACATTGGTATGAAAGATTTAAAGATCCCTTTGTTGGAGGTACCCTCTTTCTTCTCCCTTAAACTAGAAAAGCTTTATCTCTTTCTGAATATGAAACCACAAAGGTTGGTCTATAATGGTGAAAGTTGTTTGACATTGACTAAAGTTGTTACCTTCTTTTCATCAAGTTAAAGATAGGGGTTGGCAAACACACCGCACGATATATTTTCATTCTATCCTCTGTAAATATCAAATCAAGGAAATTCTTTATGTTTTTAGTATAAAGAAAAGGGAATATTACTGATGAGATAAGTTGACGATGGTTCAAAAAACAAAATTAAATTATTATACGTTTAACACAACTCTAATAAAAATAATATAGGTAGGTAACTAGCTTGAATGATGTGTAAGGGGACTCACGCACTATATTCATTTCACACTAATATCCAAGTCAAACATTTCATGCTCCGTCCAATTAAAAAAATTCATAGCAAAATATGACCATACAAAGTTGGCATCGTGTGATTTTTATTCTGCAGGTGCTACATGTGAGGTAAACCATACATACATTGAACAATAGAATAAACACAACATGAGAAATTAATATTTTTAGTGATAGAAAGTTAGAAACGTTGTCTATTGATCGTTGATTGATTCTCTTAACATTTGAGAGGTTATATGTAAAATGCTTTATATAAAATCTAGACTCTAGAAAATTTTTATTAAATAACATGATATTAGTTTTAAAAACTTGTAGACTGCAAGACAATTATAAAGAATTTAACGTGCAAGATAAATAAACCACAAATACAAATATCTATATTGGTTCAAATAATTTAAATAACCAAGTAACCACCATCATATCATATCCTTGTGTTTCGATCAAGAGTTGTTCTTTCATTAAATGTGCAAACATATATAATCTCCTCTCTACTCTTGACAGGGATCCTTGAGTTTTTTTCGTATAAAGATAAAGATAACAATTATACTTATCCTTAATCTTGGTAGGAACCATTGATGTTCTACTATACTAATCAAAGTAAAAGATCATATTAACACATGTACCTCGATCTAATCTTAATAGAGATTAGTGATCTCACGAATGCAAGTGTAGAATATTTAAAGAACATCTAGCTCACAAAACAACTTTTCTTCTACAAAGCTATGATTTCAATAACAATATGAAAAATGAATAGAAACTAGATCTCCCTTAAAAATTTATGCACAAAATGAAAGAGTATGTTTAGAATAACATAATCGAAACTAAACCGTAGGGGGATCAACACGACTTTAAACAAAACAAACAAAGAAAAGCTAGAAAAAAGATATTAAATATGGAAAAAATAACAAAGAAACAACTAGGCTAGCCAGCCCTTTTGATGTTTAATGTGCTTTTCATATCTTTAAAACATTGAAAAAAATCCAGTAAAAACAAAAAAAAAACATGCGTTCCAATATTTGAAAGCATGCCTTTGTCAAAACCAATCGATATTGTTCACCTCAATTTGAAATGTATATAATTACAATATTAAAATTATATTTATTTATTTCCAAAAGACAAAGCTACACATAAGCTTAATTAACCTTGATTAAATAATGCTTTCTAAATTTGTTTTCTTTTTATCAAAATTTGAGTTAGTTTCTAAGGGAGTAATCTATGTATTTTATAGGAAAAATGTCACAGAAATGTAACCAAGTTTGTAAACTGTTTTAATTAAGTAACTGAAACTTTTTTTGTACCTATAAAGTAACTATACTTTCGTTTAATGTTCTAATCTTGTGTAATTACCAGGTCATCAGGTTACCATATTTTTTTTACTTTTTTATTTTCTTTTAAAGCTTAGGTGGATATTATTTATATTAGTTGGATTTTATAAAATCAAAATATATCTTTTAATGCTTAGGTGGATATTATTTATATTAGTTGGATTTTATACATGTCATTATCTATATTTTTCCACATCACATTAAAGATTAAAAAAATTTAATAAAAACTGACACATCATCGATGGTTACCTGGAAACCTGACAATTACATAAGATTGATACATCAAATCAAACTTCAGTGACTTTAGAGAAACAAAAAAAGTTTCAGTGACTTAATTGGAACAGTTTTCAAACTTGGTTACATTTCTACAAAGTTATCCCTATTTTATAAATACCTATTCAATTTAAGTGATTGAAAATTACATTTAAACACACATGATACATTCTTAAACTTTATGTATGTTGTACGCTCAGGTGTGTGCTGTTACTCGAACATTTAAGTTTCACTTGTTGCTTTAAACATAACACTATCATCTCATGGGACGACCCACATGTTCTCCATCATTCTAGCTCGAAATCTTATAAAAAATTTCACTAGCTTGTTTACTTATATTGATCTAGTACGGTTGATCCGAGTTGTTCTTCTAGTTATTCGTTTCAATCGTTAGATCATATGGGCATGCTTTTTTCAGTATTTCAAAACGTAGGAGTCGAACGTAGGCTTACTTAGATTTAGCATTCGCATCAATGTCTTTATATTTTACTTTTCATTAAAAAAATCTACTAACATACAAGGTAAAATTTCAACCCTTCAACAACCCACAAACTAATTTACTCGTAGACCTATAGATTCATGACAATTCCATACTCAACTTTCTAGAGGCCCAAGGTGCTAGCTATAACATTATAATAACATTATATATATACTAATTATCTACTTTTTATGCATTATAAGTTATATAATATGTCTTGATAGATTGTGCTTTTGTTTTTTTTTTTTTGTTTTTTTTTTTATTTTAATCCAATACTTTTATATGTTTTATAATTTATCTTTAATTTTTTTTACTTTCAACTCTAGTCCCAATACTTTTTATATCTTATAAAATTTTCATGTTACGTTTCGGTTTAAATTTTTCGAGTTAACACGCCGTAGCGTGTATGTGTGGTTCAACGTTTTTACACTTATTTTCTTTATTTAACGGCTCCGCTACAACACGATGGTCGTATATCGACTTGCTTATTGTTTTATGTTTCACTTGCATTGTTTAACATATTTGCGTCTACTTTTTGTTCGGTTTTATTTTTTTCGTTTTTTATTTCCTTTTTAATGTGAGCTTTTACGGTGTTGGTCTTCACTAGTAGCGGTATGTCATTGGTGCTACTTGGCATGGTTTTACACCTCCTGCTGCAACGCGGGAGGCTTAATACTAGTTTGTTGCTAAATTTAATGTAATGATATATTAGGAAACAAGGATAATCCTCGGGGATTGCTAAAGTTTACTAGAGTAAATTACAATGTTTAACTTGATTAGAGTAAGGACAAAGGTGGTAATAAAGGATAAGGATGACCTTAGTGTGTGTATATGTGCGTGTGAGAGAGAGATAGAGAGATTCTTATAAGCTGGATTGAGATTATAGTTTGGGTAATTAATTAGCAACTTTAGTTATTGGCTTAATTAATGGGTGTTTTAATTAATAAAATATCAAGCAAAAATCGAACTGTGTGTTTGGACTGTAGCGATCCACCCTGCGTATGTGTAAAGATAAAAGATTACATATGTTTGTGAGTTAGATATTAAATAATGTTACTTTAACTTAATCGATGTACACTATGGTTAAGAATTATAAAATTAGGTGTCATCTTTATACCGACAGACCTCACTCGTGTTTCCAATCTTCCAACTCAATGATTCTGTTCTTAAACATATGTAATTTTAATTGGTGATTGGATCTAAACACATTAGGTCTAGCTAATCAGAATTATTGCTTTAATTAGCAGCATTTATAACTAAGCAGGCATTTTGGATTCATTTTATTTCTATAATCTTCAATATCTAGAAATATACTAATCATACCCACCCACATTGCATCCCCGTGCCTTTTGTGTTCATGAACATCATAAAATCACCCGAAAATTCGTTACTAGAGTACTGGCGTGTGCAAACCAAATTTCGCAACAGACATAACAGTTACAAAATTTACAACATTTGTACAATTGAATATGAAAATTTACTAAATTAGTGATTAAGACTAAGACAACCGTAAAATATTGATGTTAGGTTTTTTAATTTCCTTCGAATCTCTACTGGGCTCACATCATGTAGAACCAGTTTTATAGATTTAAATGTAGCTTATATATTTATTAAAAGAGCCAGCTCACATAGTCGTCAACACTATTAGTCTAGAATCCCGTTTTTAATACAAACCACATATGACATATCTAATTAAACACACACACACATGCGCGCGCGCGCACACACACACAGATATATATATATATATATATATATAAACTATCTATAATATCATTCGTATGAGAGAGCTAAATATTGTATGTTGGATTGGTACCTTATAAAGGACCATCTTGACACTATTATATTTCATTGATTGAACATTCTCATACAAATGCATGAGGCAAGGATGTATCAATGACTTTTTAGGGTCTAATCTACAAATTTCCACTTGCTAATTAAATAATACTGGATACTAATTTAGAATTATTATAGGGTACCCTAGGGGAGTCTACCTAGAACCTACCTTACTAGCTCATGATAACATTGGTCGCTAAGATATAATAAGGGATTAATGCGTGTAAATGTGTGTCCTTGACATATAATGTGTCATTATTTCTTGAAGGTCAAATTTGTTTGTGTCGTATATTCCACACATTTTCCTTCCATGTTTCCTTCCTCGCTTACCACTCTCTCACTCTAGATATAATATTGCTTCTTGATTAGTTATATTAACATAAGTATTAATCTCTTTTATTACATACATAGTAAGAAGTTAATTTTTACCATCTAGATAAGATAAAAACTCTCATATTGCTTAGGCACATCATTTGGTGTAACACCAACTCATCTCCCAAACCACTCGTTAAATCAGTGAAATCACACCACCTCTCCAACCGCCTCTTCCTTGACATAATTAGCACAATCATAGTCGTTTGTCATCGCTTCGGCCTTCTATCCCCTTCCACCGTATCAATAGCTCAACGCTAGCCAAGGGACGTTGAAATTGGATCACGAATTGGTACACCTAGAACACTAAACAACAATAGATAAATAATCAAAAACGTAAATTATTGCTTAGAAATTAATCACCGATAATAACTTCTTATTTGAGTTGAATAAAATGGTTACATAACAATTACAATGCCCCATATTTTTGTTTTTTTCTTAAATAGCCCCCATATTATTGTTAACTTAGCAATCTAACATCTCATTTGGTATCTCATACAACACAAAATTTGCATAAAACAACAATGATAAAACTCGAGTACAATACTAATCACAACTTATTATCGTCAACCAAATTCAGTTAGAATCACTCACGTACCTTAGCCAAGTAATACCTTGGAGTCTTGTTGGCTTCTCGAAATCTTTGACCACTAATACAAACGCATGGTTAGCTCATCATTTAGGCTTTATACCTGAACAATCACTTGAGCTCATAAGGTTCACCTTGACTTGTTTTCATTACTCTCTATTCACAATCAAACAACTATATTACCATCTTGACTTGTTTTATTTCTCATTGAAAACATAATTATATGAAGAATAGTTCAACTTTACAAAACACATCAATATGTCAACCTTTTTCATTCGCCCATAGCTTACTTAAACAACACATTGTCTTAATATATACATTTGATCAAGTCAAGATTAACCATAATGTGAAATTACTTAAACTTTTGTTTTTTTTTTTTTTTTTGTTTTTCTCAAAAAAAAGTTGGTTTTTAAACAAATTATTTCAAACAAACCGTTTTTAAAAAGTGTCATTTTTAATAATTTCTTTATTATAACTTTGAAATTTAATTAATTTTGTTTCATAAGAATTTTTTTTTCAAAAGCTACATGTTTTAAAATATATTGTGTTTATTAAAAGTTTGATATTATTTTTTTGAAAAAGTTTCTTAATCCATAAAAAAAATTATTTCTTTACAAATTACATTTGTGGAAATATATATTTTTTAACTTAGTAAAAAAAAATTAATATGAAAAAAATTAAATAATATCATTTATAGTTAATGTGATATTTATTAGAAGAGAGAATTAGAAAAATAAATTTTAAGTCTCTACAATTATGAGAAGTGGTCTATAAATTTTTTTTTTTATCGATATAGATAGATATTGGTTTCTACCCTTGTAATACATGTATAAGTATCAATATCAGTTAGATTGGTTAAGATTATTGTTCGGAAAAATAAACTCTCTTTAAGAAAAACCTTGCATGTGCCATTTACGTTTGTGGTTAAGTATATATACACGTGTTATGTGAACATAGGTTTTAACAATCCTTGAATTACGCCTTAATTTTAGGCGTATTCTCGCGGGTTAGGATTTTGAAATTCGTCTTAAGCATCATTTTTAAGGTTAACATTAACAATTCTAATGCATCGTCACAGTCCAATTGTCGAGTTGTTATTTTAAACCAAGTTGTAAATTATAAAAGTTAGTGAATACATGCAAATGTGTGAAGTTAATTAGTTAAATAAATTACTTTTTATCATATTAACAAATTAAATTGTTATTCTTATAATGCAGCTGTAGTTATATTAAACGTCTTAATTATGTATTATAAAAGATATAAAAATATAAAAAAAATTACTAGCAAGGCAAAACTGAACTCTCTATGAAAACATTACTTATTTTAATACGTTATTTGATCTATTAGCCTTATTAATTTTAACGCTTCTAAGTATATCGTTTTATTACGTATGAAAAGGGGTTGAGAACATCAAGTTATTGTAAGGAAAAAAAAACAAATTAAAATTGTTTAATTTTATTATCAATGATTCATAATTTTTAAATTTTATATTTTTTAGATACAAATGAGAATGTGTATATACATAAAAACCATTAAACTAATTTATTCATATGATTTTAAGTTTTTAAATGTTTACCTAAACATGTGTAACTTATGTATAGGTAATATAACCTATTCACATAACTTTAACATGTGTAGGTTATATAAATAACTAAAATTTCTTCATATATATTTTTCAGTTTCAAAAGAAACGAATTAGTATTACATTCATATTATTTTCTTCTATTTTATTAAAAACTAAGATTAAAAAATTTAATTATACATTTTGTTGCACGTATTTTTATAATATTTAGTGTTTTTCATAAAATCTTTCCCAATTGTGGATCTGCCTAACAGTGAGTTATAGTGTATGATACGAAAAGACCTTCTTTTATTAAATATAAATGGTCTTTTAATAAAATCTTATCTGACATTTATTTATACTACTGTACTGGTGGGTATGACCCGCGCTATACAGTGGGGATTATAAAAGTTGAAGAGTTTAATTCTGATAATTAATACGTTATTATTAACCACCTGAAAAAAGATTACATGCGAAAGACTAATAAAAAGTGTAACAGAAAATAATACTATAAAAAATAAATATCTTAAAACAAAAAGAAAAATAACGAATATGTAAGTTGTGACTTTACTTTAATTAATGAGCTCTATTGTAAATTGGTTAAAAGAAAATTTGACATAACAAATGTTTAAGTATAAAAACTAAAAAAAAATTAGGTGATTAAATATAAATTTGACATAACTCGAAAGCTTAAGTATAAAATTTTAAAATTTTTCAAGTGATTAAATGACATAACTTAAAGCTTAAGTATAAAATTTTAAAAAATATAAAATGAGTATGTATCAGTTAGAAGAAAAAAAAAACAAAAAGAGAGAAAGTATTAAGGTTATTTTCAAAATGATTAGGTATCAAAAAAATCCTTAGATGTATAAACATTATGAAAAATGTCCTGATATTGTAGGGTATGCCCACACGTTTAGAGTTGTGTGTCTAAATGTAGTAAAGCACGCCTATATATTCAGAGTCATGTTGTTGATATTTGAAGCAAAACATTCCTTATGACTCTATATCTCTCCTGTGTAGTCATAACATAGCAGAACGATATGAATTTGACTATATATGGTGTTTTAATTTATCCAATAGAGTAAACTGGTGGCTCGGTCGATGATCTGTTAGACGGTTCCACCGACCGTTTCAATTCAGTTTTAGATCGAAACAATTCCCAAACTAACGCCACTTTACAAAATGTACTAATAAAGAACACTATCACTCTTTTTATTCAAGTAGATATCTTGTACCAAAATTTATAGTCATGTCGTAAACAAGTTAAACTTTCAAACGATAAGAAATGTGATTATTACAATCACTAAAGACACATCCAAGTGTACCATCGATAAGATAATGAAAACGATTTCAAATCATTGTGACACCAGAATTATTAAGTTTTCATATATTCATTTTGTTCTCTATCTATGTTATTATAATTTAAAAAAGTGACTAAATTACCACATCTATATCATTTGTTGATAAAATAAGTACAAAGCTTAGTTAAACCCTTATTAGAAATTTTACATCCACTTCATTATATAATATATAATATAACAAATAGACACTAGTATAACCTCCCTGTGCAACTTCTATAGTTAACACGTAAACAAAGAAATTCGTGTGTCTGTTAAGCATCTACAATGTTATCTTTATATCAAAACAACACAAAGAAGCCCTACAAAAGTAAGATACAGATAAGACTTTGTTTAAAAGACGAGGAGAATTTATTACCTATACAATATGCCTCAAATGGGTTATTATTTTTACTTCTACACAAACTCCATGGTTCGAATCAAGTATCTTTGAGGCATTTCAAAGCTTACCACCAGGTATGAGTTCTGATTAGATAATTATTAGCTTTTAATAAAATTAAGTCTAAGAGCTATGTTTAAAGTTAACTTAGGTATAAAGGTTTAATAAAGTTGACTCTAAGAGATATGTCTAAAAGTTATCTTATACAATCTAATTGTTTACATTATTTCTAATAAATCGCTAATCGCTTTATGTAACTATGGTTAGTCAACTCTAAGAACTATGTCTAAAAGTTATTTTACACAATCTTTTATCTTTAAATACTACTGATAAATCACTAATCCCATTATATAACTGTGGTTAAAGTATCCAAAACCAAAAAATTCTATAGAGCTTCACGTAAGCCCTTTCTTTTACTTCCTCTCCAACAAACTTTGTCTTCTCCCTGCACGATGGTTTGTATCCTTGAACCATAAACTATCCCTCTCATTGTCAAGTCCGCTTAATCCATCGTCAAATGCTCCAACTCGCCTCCACCTAAGTGTCTGTCGAGATTCTCAAACATCGACTGTGGATGCTTAGATTTTTATATTTTGATCACCACAAACAACCCCTTATATAAAAGGAAAATAGTTTTTCTAAGGAAATAGTAGAATTATTACTATGCAATGTGCAAAAATGGGTCTTGATTATCTATTATCTATTAATTATATACAAAGATTTGACAAACGTACCTCCTAAGGTTAAATTTTTTATTATGAAAGAGGTAACTCACACATTATATTTCTACTCAAATCTACATCTTTTATCCATTATGAAACTTAAACTCTCATAAACCTTCATTGATCTTGATTAATGAACTTGACAGGCCAGTCTTGAAGGATTGGTAAATGTATTCCTTCTATCTAAGAAGTCAGGAGTTTAAATTTTATAAAATGTATAAATAGTTGATAGAAGTATCAAGTATATAAAAGCTTATTTAAAAATATAAACTTTACTTGTCACTTTAGGGTACGAGTTGGGTTGTAAAACACTTGGAGAAATGTTTTCTAGATTGCTCACGCAGGTATGCTATAGATCCAAAGACAATGGTGTGTGGCAGCTTTTTAGGGCACTAAGGTTCACCCCTACTGTGTGGTCCTAAATAGCCGATGTGTGTGGTCGTGGATTCTAAAGCAACAATCGGACAGTTTATTAAACTTAATTAATTTCGAGATTTTCATTTGAGCTTAACTTTAGGAATCATATATGTTGTTTGCTTGTTTATGAAATGACAAAACAATATGCATAATGTTTCTTTATATTATTATCAAGATTTACACATCTTAATCAAGATACTTTATGTTTAATAATGAAGCTAGACAACTCTAGAAAAGTTTTGGTGTGAGACTTTGTAATCGGTGGAAATTAGATTATACTAGTAATAAGCTTTCAGCGTAAAACCGTGCCAAGTAACATCAATATCACACCGTCGCTAGCGATCACCGGAAAAGCTTGTTAAACAAAAGAAATAAAAAAGAAAAAATAGAACTGAAAGAACAGTAGACGTAAAAACGTTGAACCATGCACACCCCTTGCGGCGTATTAATTAATGTGCAAAAATAAGGCCGAAAGGTAAAACACAATGCGGACGTTAAACGAAAGAAATAGAGGTAAAAACATTGAACCACATACGCATGTTAATTCATGTTAACTCAAAAATTTTAGATCAAAACATAAAACGAAAATTTTGTAAAAAATAAAAAGTATATGAAACCAATGTTGAAAGCGAAATTAGTTTTAGGATTACATGTAAAATATGAAAACTATTTGGATTGAAAGTAGAAAAATAATACAAAAGAAAAAAACAAATAAGATACAACCTATAAAGCATCTGGTACAAACCATAATATATAATCAAGTTGCAAATTAGGGAAAAATTTACTATACAAAGTATTGATTTTATACTAAGTAATCTTAACTTTTGATCCAAAGAAATAATGGTTAAGATTAAAGATAAGAGTAATCATGAAAAGAATGGATTAGAGGGTAAATTTAAAAATAGATTACAATTGTTGATCTTTTTTAAATTTCACTAATTTTTTTAAATGCATATAACTTTTTTATACAAATTTTTTTTTAATTATATCATAAAATTGAGCATTTTATTCTATTTAATATGAGTATAGTATTGTTATATTTTTTTTATAAATCAATATTTTTTTAAAACGTGAATGTATTGTGCATATAACTTGCATGATTATAATTGCGTAATTATGAATATAACTTGCGTGATTATAATTACGTAATTATAAATATAACTTGCGTAATTGTTATATATTACTTGAATAATTTTAACTTACGTAATTATGAATATAACTTGCGTAATTATCCATCTAATATGCTTAATTGTGCCGCGGACGAAATTACCCATCTCCCAAAAAACATGTGTCACGCCTGGTAACTTCGTACGATTCACATGTTTTTTACATTTTGTATAGTAACATTCCTCTGTAAATTGATAATATATATAATGTTCAAAGCTAGAAATGGTTAGCTCCTACTAGAGGTGAAAATCAGTTTTAGTTAAAACTAATTCAGTTTGTTTTTAGATTGTTGACCAGGATTAATTGGTTTTTGAAAAGTATGTTTCCGGTTTGAGCAGTTTTTGATTGATTCGGTGCTGGTTTCGAACCAGTGTAACTACTAAGAAATATAAACTGGTTACGTGACCTACAGTTTATATCGATTCCAGTCCACTTCATATAGTACTCGTTTGGTTCAAGTTCGGATAGGCGGTTTCAGCATTGTTTTTTCCCACCTCCAACTCCTAGGGTATATTGTAATGGAATTTGTTCATTAAGATATATTAGACTATTTCTATGTTTAACTGGGAAAACTTTAAATCACTTTCCTTAGGTCAAAGATGGTCGTGGTTCGGTTGATATTTAATAGCCAACTAGGTTTTTTTCTCGCGCTACGCGAGCGAGAGTTTGTTGTTTTCTCTTGGCGCTACGCGGCATGACATTGGTCATTATCAATTCAGCTCATCAAAAATCATAAAAGAAAATGTCATACCGGTTCCAATATTACTAATACTAAAAACGATAATGTTCATTTATAATCGCTTCGGTGGACCACAATACTACAAAGGTGACTCCATTCGTAATAGCATAAGATATCAAAAAGTACTCGACTTTTAATAAAACTTTGTTTTAAATATATATATATCGGAGCGTCACATAAAAAGCTAGTACAATCGTGTATTTTGTTTCCCTTTAAAAACTTATATCGATGCGTCGGCAATAAGACTAAAGATGACTTCACAATCATCGCTCAACCGATTGAACATGACCAAGACCATATATCGTCACCGTCATCGCTTGCCGACAACGGAATCAAAGGGAGGCACTATTTTTGTGAGCAAACATAAAGACTTAAAATAAAAACTTAATAGAGATGAACAGTATTTTACCAAATATAGATATGGACAGTAACATATTCTCTATCCTACACTCATAACCACTTATAATCATTCTTTATAATACAGAGAACTAAAGAATGGGCTGTGAATACTCTTATAATATAGAGAATGCACTTACAGATATATAGAAAATGAGTTGTGAATGCTCTAACAGTAACAGAGAAGATGGTCAATATTATCAAGGGGATATGAAAATTACAAATTAGCTAGTATTTCCTTCCGTGAAAAAATTGAACTTATTACTTTATACTACAAACATTGTATAACACTGATAATTATATATAAGTGGATGATGACAAATTCGATTACATTAAAAAAATTCCCTTTACTTTTTAAGGCAAACTAAGATGCTCACTAAACCTACTCGTTAATCCACCTATGTGCATCATTACAAATGTGATCGTTTAACTCATTACTCACAACCAGTACTCGTATGAAGTGTGACTAGTGATCTTAATCCAAGGCCAAATTCATTTTATACCTCTTGATCATTGTCATCACCACCACAAGTGACCATAAAAATTACCACCACCCTTTCACACCTCGTCTCCGTTATATCTTCTAATCCAACGTTAATTATTTAACACCACCAGTCACCAGACCGTCTTTAGTAACAACTTTAATATACGGGCCAATTTTTCACAATAATTATTGTTATCAACATTACTTGTAAATTGGAAGTTATGGGCCAACGAGATAGAGCTCCGTGGTGGATTTAGTGTTGGGCTAAGTCCTATACATTCAGCCCAATCAAATAGACCATAGTCCAATTATGATGCAAATGGATCCAGCCGAAGTAATTGTGACCCATTATTAATACCTTAGCGGCTTACCGATGTGTTATGAGCTTGTGATCCTACTTCCTACATGCTACAAATAATCCATTCCAAATCATGAGCCCATACCCATTTATATTTATACTATATATTCCGTTCTCCGATACATTCGCCAATTACTATGAGAACGGAATGAGGCGGATGTAGATGCCGATTAATAGGGATCACGGCGGTGAATATTAAGGTTCAATCGGCGTCATTTTAGGGTTCTTTTAACTGGATACACTGTTGTCGCAACACCAGGTAAGGATTAGTTGTAATTTTGGGTTTCCATTTGCCAATTTCAACTTCAAGTGCGTTTGGGGTTGCTTTGTGTACTAGGTTTGTTGCAGAATTGTAGGTGCTGAATAGTTAAAATGAGCAAAAAGACGGATTGATTAACGGGTATGAATTTCCATCTTTAATGTTTCTGTTATAGTTACTTGATTTTTGATCTGTTGTCCATGTATAATTTATCTTTGTGAATGGACTAAATCGATCAACGTTGCCGGGACTTGGCAGCAGGTGCAAATCGACGGCTCAACTTTCATGAATCTCAAGTTGTATTCCTTCTCCTTTAGCATGATTTTATATGTATGTTGAGGACCAGCATCAATTTTATGTTTGTTTTGGTTAACAATCAAGTAAAAAGCTGAGTTTCATGAGCTATTAGCAGTGTGATTCTATGAATTGACAAAGATGGATTAAAAAGTAATATATATGGTTGTTTCTCATTGTGAAGATTAAGGTTTTGTGTTTGATATTACAGTGAAGGGCACAGATCTAATTATGAGTGCAGGCTTGAATCTTTTCTAATGGAGTTGCTGGTAATTTACATTTCATTTTTATTTCATACTGATTGGTAAATTAGTGTAGGGTAGATTTTTAATTCTTACTTGATGGGTAGGTATAAGATGTTATCATTTGATGGTCATTCACTAGAGACACTTTTTTAGCAGTCCTTTTTTACTTCTTACATATTTTGTTTTAACATGTTTTAGAAAATGCTCTAAAATAAACAAATAGGTGTTAAAAAGCTATGCTATAAACGTGATTGATCTTTTTTCTCTTATCGTCAGTGGGCACCAAAATAGCACAGCATCATGCCAGTACTTGGATCACTTAAAGTTATTAATTGAGGTACGTGTGTCAGTACCCTTAAGAAACTGAGGCTGGAAAACTTTGATCGAGAAAGAATCCAACAAACCCGTTCATTAATTTTGTCACTTTTTAACTAGACTATGTTGGACAGCATGTTTTCATTATTGCTTCTCATTTCTTGATGTGATTTAGAAAGAAAGGATGGAGAATGCCATTGACAACACATTATCAGGTTGGAGGATCAAATCCAACAATGTTTGATAAAATTAAGGTAAGATCTTTTTGTAGAAGTCAGTCTTCACTCGTATAGTTATGAATGGTTCACTATTTTTTTATGTTGGGTTTGTGACATGTGATATGTTTTGAGTGGGTTAAAAGACTAAAGGTCATTTGAAACGTATAGTTGTATATTAAATGCCTTTTTGAAAAACTTGATTTTACATATATTTTGTTCACCGAACCTGATGAATCATGAGAATATAAAACGAGTTCAACATTTAAAATCTAATGATACAGATTTGATGTAGATTTTAATGTTTTTGCATGAAACCCAGCAAAAAATTTTGATATAAATCCAAGAATTGAAAGAAAAAATCACCATTCGGCTAAATAATTAAAAAAAAAACGGCCTTAGAAACCATACCTTTAATGACTACCGAACAAAAAGCAAATGTGTAAATGCTCATAGCTTTAAGTGTGAACTCCATATATACGTTATGATTAAGTCCTAGAATCACAACACACTAATTATTTGGTAAAAAATAACAGCCTCAAAACTGAGGCAATCATTTAAAACAAGGACAGAAAACTCATAAATAAGTTCGAGCAATTCAGTTAAAAAGTTATAAAGAATAGTGTATAAAAAAGTGATAATTCACATAGCAATAGTGATTTTCTTCCAAAATTGTTCATTATGAGGAGATTTTAGAGAACATTTTCATATTGCTGGTCCAAAAGTTGATTTGATGTCATGCAACACAAATCTGACAGGTAAAGGTAGATTTTATTTAATATCAATTTCTATTTGAAATTATATATGTTGCCATTTATGGAGAGTTTCAACACATGTTTGGTGTAGAAAGCAACGCCTTTATCAGTATGGAGAGTTTCAAGATGAGCGGCTCCTCACGCCTTGTACGGGTAATTGTTTTTTTCTTACAAATTTCTTTATTGCTTATCCATGTCCTGTTAGACGGTAAATCAACAACGTTTATTTTTCATATCCTTCTATAAATATTGACAGTATTGTGTGTGCTCTGCTTGAAAAGAAAACATGCATTTGTCACCAAAAAGTCAATTCATATGACACGGCAAAGAGTAAATATGCATTTGTCATTTTCCGTTTTTTATGCTGGTATTTTTTTATGTCTGTATATACATGATACATTCAGATCTTGCAGATTAAAAACATTTGCTAATGTCATTCACCCAGCCTTTTACTAAATGGACATGCTGCACAAGATATTTAAACTGCAGGTTGTTTTTGGTGTTCTTTAAGAACTACAGGCTGCGTTTGAAAACCTTTGCTAGATGTCATTTTGGATGCACATTTGTGATTGGAGGTAGAGCTGCACAAAGCTGCACAAAGGTTCAAGCTGCAGTTCTTTAGTTTTTTGTTGTTATATCCTTAAAAAACCGGTTGTGGCAGATGATGTACGAATAATTTTGTTATTTGCAGTTACTTGAATGTTTGTAATATTTCATGTAAATTGATCCCCATAACATGTGTGAAACAACATTAGAAGAGAGTTCTACTAGCTGATTTGGATATCATAGTCTCTTCTAATAGCTCCTTTGAATATGAGAGTCAAGTTGCCTTAGACGTTACCTTCGGGTGAAGTGTTTGATATAAGATCTTGATTAGTATAAATTATATATTGGAAGAAAAAATGTTGTGCGAGATCAACGATAAACCATCAACACCCTTTGCTCTTTTTGTGTAAATACCAGTAATCATTTTTGAGCAAATCAATACTTTGGCGGTTTTGTAAAAGCCAAATAGGATTTTAATAATTGAAATTATTATTTATTAACAGATAATAATTGATACTATCTATTTGGCTGATAATAATCTAAACTTATATTTTTTTTATCAATAACAATCTTGGTAGCATAATAATCATTTATTTACATTTGATTTTTACTTGATTTTCACTCCATTTTATTATATGCTTCTCTATTTCATTCACAATAATCCTAGTGAGCAAAATGGATTGGAAATCAAGTGTAAATCAATAGGATTGCCCATGACTATATTAATAAAAGTTAGGATTATTATCAACCAAATTAAAAGTACAGATTATTACCGGACAATATGTCATAGTTTAGATTATTAAAATCCAATTTGACTTTGTATAAACGTAAGCCAAACCAGCTGACGATTTGGTTTTGATGGTCTTACAGTTTGGTTTGATGGTTTGAACAATGCTGATGAAATTATTTGTTTTGTTCTATTATATATCATATAAAACTTGCTGATGTGATTATATGTGTTGTTGCATGTTGTTACTCTCTTAGCATAATTATATATGTAATTATTTGGTTTGTTCTATTATACATTACGTAACGATATTCTTAGATTTATTATACTAAAATATGTGATTTTACATCATGATTATAGTGGAATGAGATTACTTTGTTTATATTTGTTTCATAAGTGTTTAGAGTTTAAAGAACATAATTTGAAACAAAAGAAGCAAAACACAAAAGTTCAAGGACCAAAAACGTAAATATCAAAAGTTATCAAAAAATGGAATTTGAAGTGTGCCCACCGTATCATATGCCGGGGAGGGGCGTATGATATGCCGGTGGGCGTATGATGGTCATCTGATTTGGTGTGTTTGATCATAATTTCAAAAAGTTGAGCGTATGAATGCTGATAACGACGTATGATACGGCGGGGGCTGGCGTATCTACACTAGTCCTAACAAACACTCTGGATTTTGTGGAATCTGAAGCTTATTAAATTCTATTCAAGTGCAATCCGGTTAACAACTTCTTCTGCACATAAATTAACGAATCAAGCTGACTTTGGAGTTTCAAGGCATTCCCATCCATTCCAAACTTTTGTGTTTAACATATTTTGTTAATTTTGTTCTTTCAAACAATATCATGTCACTTTAAATCTAAATTTATCTTAACCTAAGTCTAATGAAAAACCCGCAAGACCTTTTTGATGTGTGTACGATTTAGGCGTATTGTGAGAAAATGTGATTATATGCATGAGCAAAACGTGAATGCCTATTGGGCTTAGTTAGGTGAATTTAGATTTAAAGTGATATGATTTTGTTTGAAAAAACAAAATTGACAAACATGTTACAAAGCCATATGTCACATTGAATATTGTCTTTAAATTTTGGTAAATAGCATATTTAAAAAAAATACGATTAAAGTGCATGAGATTTCTTTAAAAATTAAAAAATAATAGTAAAAGTAAGAATGAAATTTCCTTAAAAATTAAAAAATAATAGTAAAAGTAGGAAGTAAATAAGCCTATACGTTCCTGAGTTTTTCTCAAAAGTTTGAATCAAATCAGATTTAAATAAGCTTGAGCCTAAGAACTACACGAGTCCGAGGCCGAACTTCATAAATCGATCTGGACGTGATTCTAAATGAGAATTTTATCATACAAATATATCAACTTCATTTAATATTATAATAAAAGTAACCACATCTAAAACTATGACAAAATTGTTAAATAACATATGTTACGCTATATAATAAAATCACAATACCAATATATACAAAACAACTGTATATGCATATAAAATAAAATTTTTAAATAATTAACAAATAATAAATCAACTGAGTCGAGTCCAGCCTAAGGTGAGTCGAGCTTAAAGAATCTCTAATACGTCAAGTTAAATAAGTCGACTCAGTCTTAGACGAGTTTGAGTTTTAGTTTAAGTAATAGCATAAGTTAAAAAGATTTGGTTTGGCAGGAGTTGTGGTGGGGGCACACTAATCGTGACTTTGCAATTTGAATTAAATAAAAATAACAATAAAAAATTAAAATAATTGGATGCCAAAATGGGAAGCTTGCTTGAGAATTGAAAGCGAAGGGAAACGGAGCTTACGCGTACAAAACATGTGGTAGAGAGGAGAGTGACGTTGCTACTCATCTTTTACTCACTTTATCCTTTATTTTATTATGTCAAATGTCTAATTATTAATATTAATAATTACTTTTGAAACTAATTGGTTGATGAAGTAACGTGAACTAAATGTATCCAACCTAGAATGTAATTTTACAAAGCTTTTAATCTTGAGTTTTTATTATCTCTGATATTAAGATGTTATTTTTCTTAGAAAACTCGGTTTTGGTCATCTCTAGGTGCATCTTGCTTCGGTTAGTCTTAAGTGATTAGAATAACGTTAGAGCCCTGGGTAAGTAACGTAACGAGAATGTAGGGCAAATATAACAGTCGAACTTTGTTCCTAACTATCTTGAAAGTTGTATACCCTCCATTGCCTTGGGGTGGGGTGTGGCATAGGCTTGTTAATGAGTCTGATAACGCCCATTTTTTATTACGTTTATCAATCAAAATCTAACAGACGAATTAAATGTTAGGAAACAAAAGAACACATCTCTAGCTCTTGATCATTTATGTTAGATGAATTGGATTTTAAAAGTCAAATCTTTGACTTATTCGACTTAGTCTCTGATACTAATTCATCTTGTCAGTTTGGACATCAGTATAGTTATAAATATCAATCAAACTCGCATAATCGACGTATATTTACACTTGATTTATACTTACTACTTAGTTTAAATAAATTGACAACGAGTATGCATAGGTTAAACGCACTGTAGTACGGATTAGACGTGTTACCATGAGAGGATGTTAATTGTTAAAGATTTAGATGCACCGTTATGCATACAATTTGCGAACTTTAAAAAAGTTATTTTTACATACATGTATACTATACTCAAATAAAGTAGAATAAAGTTTCATAACTTTAAATCAAACTTGTGTAAAGAATTTATGCATTGATCATTGAATAATGTGCTTTTTAATACTTTATTCTTCCGCATCACATTCTTAATTAAAAGCTTGGAGAGAACATAACAATGTAAGCTAGACAATATGATATGTAAGGATAATTATATATTATTACAATTATCAAATGGATGTACAGTGTTTTACAATAGTTTAAGCACAAGGTACAAGCACTTTGTGTTTGAGATTGTGTGACATGTAGGTGATTGAAAGTAATACAAGTGTTTAATTTAACTACGCAACCCTTCAATGCAGGGTACAATCTTTCCTTTCAATCTTCAATGCAATGTGATATCTTTTCTCCAATGCAGATTGCACAATGATAAGATTTATGTTAATTTCATTGTAATTGTTGCTCATGATATATATTACTAATTAGCAATTTTTTTTACAAATTATAGTTTGTATTTTAGTTTTAGTGGGTTGTACTTATTTTTGTTTTTGTTTTTTTTTTAAATTTTACTTTTAACATAATTTAACCTTTATAATTTTTCACTTTCAACTTTGGTTCCTTATACTTTTTATTTTTTATATATTTTCCGTCTTACGTTCCGGTTTAAGTTTTACGAGTTAAAATGCCGCAACGCGGACATGTGGTTCAACGTTTTCATGCCTATTTTTCTATTTAACGGTCCCTTCACAACGCACGGTCCTAGATCGACTAAGTTATCGTTTTAATGTTTTACGTTTCATGTGCTGATTCAATGTTTTTTACGTCTACTTTCCGTTAAGTTTTATTTTTTTCTTTTTTATTTGTTCTTAATACGATTTTTCGGTGTTGATGATCACTGATGGTAGTATGACACTGGTGTTATTTGGCATGGTGTTACGCCCCTTGCAACGCGGGGTGCTTAATACTAGTTAGTATCATTCTATTAGTGTCATTTACATTCATTTGTTACTTGTGTGTGTGTATAATGTAATATTGTATGAGATATAATATATTTGTTATTTTAAATATAGACATCAGATCGATGAATGGCGATAATACTTTAAAAATACCATAAAACAACATTACAAAGAGGCTTGAATGGTAGAGAAGTGTTTGTTGAATTCATATTTAGAATTAGATTACGGTAACTAAGAATTTCAATGGTAATTGTTGTAAATGTAAATCCTTGAGGGTTGAACTTGTATATCAGAACCTCATGTGCACACGTATGAAATAATTTAATCTTTACACTTGTACGATTGTATGAAAAAAATGAAATTTTATTTTAAGTTTTCTCAAAAAAAAATATTACTTGTTTTCACCATAAAAAAAGCACACAATTATTTTTCGTGAAAATATTCTTATTATAATATAATATTAACTAAGGGGGACACGTGACAACATCATATTTTTCATCATCAAATTTTTTTACGTTTTTCTCTCCTATTAATTATTAATTACATTAGATAGTAATAATATTATTTATTTTATTAGATTACAAATAGTTTTATTTCTGAAGAAACAAACTCTTATAAGATAAGAAGTTTTTTAAAACATTAAGCTTTTTAAAAAAATAAGTAATACTTTATGTGAATCCAAGGATCGTTCAGGAATTATCAGAATTAATTTGAACAAGTATTGATCGCGAAATTATCAATACTTGGTGTTTAATCTATTAATAATACTAAAATAAACCAATCAAACAAATAAAATAAGAATAATCAAACCGAGAGAACTCAATAATGTTGATCGTAATGCTTTCTTGTTGCTATTGATGTTGCTGATCTTGAATACAATGATTCAGATAATGATTACTGATTATTCTAATGATTCTCAACTGTTGTTATGTATGATCTATGTTGATGATCTTGTATATATATAGAGAGATCTAATTCTGTTCTATTGCTAGCTATTTTGTTGCTATAATTAAGCTAATTAAACTTATCCAAATCCTCGCCATGTTTATCGGCTTAGGAATTTGAGATTTACAACGAATCTAATATGAATAAAGTTTGTTGATGTGACGTGGAATATTCGCTTGAATAATATGTCTTCCGTCGCCATTAATGTTGTTGTTGTTCTGCCACGTTGACTTGTTGACTTGATGTTGACTTCTGAGTTAATTGGTCTTCCGCAGGAATTTACTCTTCCGCAGGTAGTTTGTCTTCCGCAACAACTGTTGTACTGTACTTGTTCTTGTGCTTCCGCAGGAGTTCTCGCTTCCACAGCAATCCCTCCAGTACCTTGTTCTTTTTTTGTTCAGCTGAAGTTGTTATTCCGCAGGAGATTCACGGATGTACATTCTTCAGTTATGTTCTCGAAAGCATCTACAGAAGAACACTTTATTCATCCGCAGTTGTTCCAACACTTGGTCAATTTTCCAAATTGACACAGTTTAATATTTCCTGTACATTCACACATACATTCTGAAATATATTATATCATAGATGAATATATTAAATGAAGTGTAAAATAAATATTATTTAATTCATAAACACAATTATAATTAAATATATTCATATTATATCATCAAGAACAATAATTACAATCATGATTACAAGAGTGGTCTTTATCATCTAAACCTATATAAGAGATCTATCCCTAACACTTTAAAATTGGTGTTTTTAAAAAGTAAAATTTTTATCAACCAAAAATATTTAAAATAAGATTTATAATAAGAAGATTTTTAAAAATAACATTTTTCAAAACGGTTTGTATTTTAACAAAATATTTTTTATTATAAAAAAATCAAAAAATTAAAACAAAAGATTAAAAGGTTGATATTATCGTTTTATTACTCAAATCTTACTCATATATAATTTCAATCATATATTATCTTAAAATATTATTTTATAATTAATAAAATTTTATTTTATTTAATATCTTATTTATTCAACACGTTTAATACACAAGGTAATAAGGCTAGAGCTTTATATACTAGTATAGTTAGATAATTTAAAACTATATTTATTATTGCTTTTTTAAAACAACTTTTAATATACTTATATTAATCATCTATATCTATATCTGATATTATTTAAACTCTCTATCTCTTGAATATAGGAGACACATCTTACTATTTGTTTCATTAGAATAACTAGTATTTCTTTTCTCGTTCTATGCGGTAGTAGTCCGGTCATTTTCTAACACACAATGCCACGTTACTTTGGTCGTTTTCGAACCTACTCGTCAAAAACCATATAAACAAAGTCTTAACAAATTTTAAAATAATAAACTTTAGTAGTAATACTCTAAAAGTACGTGACAAAAATATTTTTTCTCTCTCATGTTCGATCCACAAACATGAAAGAATACATCTAGTTTGTAGATCGAGGCAGGGGGCGTTACGGATGGGCCTCCGGCTGAAAGAGACACTCCTTCCACGTGCAAGTCATTTTTTGTTTATTTTTTTAATGTTTACACTAAAAAAATATAGAAATTTGATTGCCCAATCACATCATAACATGTGATAAAAAAATAGCCGATAAAAGTCTGTTGTGGACATTTCATTTTTGAGGTTCAAAAACCAAAACTACCAAAGAAAAGTGGTCAAAAAGTAAAAACAGAAATATCACTGTAGCACATGGGTTACTTTTTAATATTATATATATATATATATATATATATATATATATATATATATATATATATATATATATATACTAATAAATCAAAATAACTATTAGCCACGTGACTATTTTCTAGCATGTTCATGTTATCGCCACCTAGGCTTCACCTAGAATTGTACATATATCACCACCACAATAAATTACAATTTTGGTAAAAATCTTGACTTCAAAAAAGTTTATTTTATAATTCTCATTTAATACTATACTAATCAAGGAAATTTCTTTTTAAAAATAAATAACATTTTATTAAAAAAAACTTTAATGAGATTTAATGTTCTTAAAATATAGTTTAATTTGTAGTTAATCATTGTTAAAACTAAAATATTGTAAAAAGATATATAAAGAGGTTTATGATTATTTATGAATAATAAAATCTCTTTTTCTTTTTATACTATTTTTTATAACTAGTTCTAATATTAACCTCTAGATAAAAAACGAACGTGATGAACAATAGTTTTGGGAATCTGAGCTGTCCATATGTAGATCTGCGGTTCTAATTCAATGCAATGTTTAATTTTACCTATTATTCTCATTCATAAGATCCAATAGATGCTAGCAATAAAGAATAAAACAATACAACTCTTCTCTATTATCTGATTATATGCTAAGTCTTTTGCTGCTTCATTTCATTTAAGTTTATGATATGTTTTATCAATTCATTGTGTATTATTTGTGTTTGTTTTATCAATTCATTGTGTATTATTTATATCCTTCATTGTATTTATAATAAAGATTTATGGGATCCTAATGACTATGAAGTGGAACTTATGGAGGCATTTCACGAAACAAATCTCAAAATATAAACTGAGAAGTGGGGCTACTAAGCAAGAATTTCTTTATAAATTGAATTGAGAACAAAGAAACGGGAGTTTCACATAAAATTGTTGTTGTAGATGATTACTTGATTAATAACATAGAAATGAGAATTATCTGACCAGGAATCACATGAACCTATTGTTGCACATGTAAGTTACTAGAACAACTATCCAAAATGGTAAGGTCATATACATCTTCTTTTATAGTTTGTCATCTTTAGCAACCATAATTTCAAACATCATTGTCTATAGTATTTTAACTTGATTGCGTATGTACGATGTGTCAGTTGTTTTGTGTTTTTTTTTTTTACTAGTTTATTTACTTATATAATTTTTTTAAAAGTAAAAACAAGATGATAGTGTGATGCACCGATAGAAGTAACTTTTTCCTCACCGTCGACTCGGGTTCAATTTTCATAGATTTCATTTCAATTAATTTTTGATGTTTATATTTTTGGTAGTTTTATTTTAGTTTTTTTAATTATGTAAATGAAAGTTGGATACTATTTACTTTTGTTCCTTTCATATTTCTTTTAATATCCAACTAGAAGTTTCTTTAAATCAAAAGTAATTATTCATTGTTTTTACCAACACCAACGTAATGTTTTTTTAGATTTTTAATATCTTATTACAACATACTTATTAATTATGTAATATTTACTTGTCATGTATTTATGTTTTAAAACCGCCTAAGAAGCGTAAACATACACATATAATAACCCTGACGCGTATTTCTACCAGCAAGATAGCCTTCTTGTGATATATTTCAAACGGGTCTGAGATATACCTACATGCGGTCATTGTTATCTTAACATCTTAAATACGGCCTATGTTTTGGTTTGCAAAATGTAATCAATCAGTTTTTTCCATGTCACCTCCGAATAATTCTCTTCCCCCAACAGAAATACATCAGAAGTAAATAAGTCCTTCATCTTCTTCGTTCGATCTATCTGCTCATTAAACCCCAACTGAAAACCCTAAAGAACTACGAAGATGGCGGATACTCTCGCTGCTTTGAGATCTTTAATGTCCTCACATACTCCTCCTCTCGATGCCCTAGTTGTTCCGTCTGAAGATTACCATCAGGTTTAATCATATCTTCACTTGTCTTTTCGTGGACGAAACTTGATTGATCGAGAATTCGACGATTTTTGTTTCTTGTAGTTGTTTGAATTGATTATGGTAACAAGTGCATTCCTCAATTGTTGATTTGTTGTAGTTTCCTTCAATTTGTATTTGAAGTTTGAATTGATTACGGTAACAAGTGCATTCGTCAATAGTTGATTTGTTTTTGAGTCTTCTTGATCAGATGATTAGTTTGTGCACTTGTGTAACTGTGTGTATGCTTTTGTTGGATGCTGGTATAGAGTGAGTATGTATCTGCTAGAGACAAGAGGCGTGCTTTCGTATCTGGATTTACCGGAAGTGCTGGTTAGTTCTGATCTTTGATTATTATAAATCAAGTTATTTTTCCACTTTTCAATCACATTGATTTTAAAGTATCTCCATTGAGTTTTAGCTTTTGGTTATCAGTCAAGATATATGGTGGATTTTGCATTTGCTGGCTTGCAACTTTTGTGCTTACTAGTTACCAACTTATTTAGGCTTGGCACTTGTAACAAAGAATGAAGCACTGCTTTGGACAGACGGCCGCTACTTTTTGCAAGCAGAACAACAACTAAGTGACCAATGGAAGCTTATGCGTATGGGAGAAGACCCATCAGTAGATGTATGGATATCCACTGTAAGTCCTGCAACTTCTTGGCTTCTAGACACCTGTAAATTCAACAACTTTGTATTTTGAACAACAGAACACCAAGAATTGAATAAGTTACAGTCTTTTTAGTGTTTGCCCGTAACCATTTCTGTCTTTTAGCTAACGAAGTATCTGTTTTTTGAACCAGACTTTACCTGAAAATTCAGCTATCGGGATTGATTTCTGGTGTATATCAGTAGAAACTGCAAAGAAATGGAAGTCTTTGTTTGCAAAAAAGCAACAAAATTTAGTCCCCACAACCAGAAACTTGGTTGATGAAGTTTGGAAGGATCAACCGGAAGCTGAAATCAATCCTGTTCATGTACATCCTCTGAAATTTTCTGGTCGTTCAGTTTCAGACAAGTTAAAGGATTTGTGTGACAATCTCAAAAAGGAAAAAGCCCGCGGAATAATAATTACATCTCTTGATGAGGTAAGACTATAGCTTTGTGTTAATTCTTATTCATGTTGACTCATTGATTGTGATATTTTGAGCTAAACATGTTACTTTTCCTAGAAGTTTGTTGCTAATTTACTTAGTTAACAGGTTGTTTGGTTATTTAATGTCCGTGGGAGTGATGTGACATATTCTCCTGTAGTTCATGCATTTGCTGTTGTAACAACAAATTCAGCTTTCTTTTATGTGGATGAAAGAAAGTTGTCTTCCGGGGTAAGTTTATATATAATATGTTGCTATATCCTCAACTCGGTAATCTATATTTACTGACTTGCCTTCAACAGCCTTAGCCCCAGGTGGTGTAACAGATAATTCAAGTAGACAGCCAAAAACTATTTTACAGATCACTCAGATGAAAATTGTATATCCTGCAGGTTAAATCTTATATGGAGGAAAATAAAATCATAGTAAAAGATTACAGTGCAGTGAGCTCAGATGTGGCTTTGCTTGCGTCTAATCAGCTAACATCAGCAAAGGACACACCATCAAACGGTGCAAGTGAAGCAGAAGTTAATAGCCATAAGATTTGGGTTGATCCTCGTTGCTGTTATTCTTTGTATTCTATATTGAACCCTGACCAGGTCCTCCTGCAACCATCACCTTTGGCCCTTCCAAAATCTCTGAAGGTAATTTATCTAAATTTTGGCTTATCTATATTTGCTAACATAGGTTTTTTTGCCTTCTAACTTCTTAGTATATATCATTTTTATTTGCGCCTATTTTGCGGGCTATAATTATGTTTGTAGGAGATTATTGGTAGCTAAACAGTATGCTTTTAATTTTAGAATCCTGTAGAGATGGAGGGCCTAAAAAATGCACATATTCGGGATGGAGCAGCTGTTGTGCAGTACTTTGCATGGCTGGATAAACAGGTATGCTCTTTAAGTCTCAAGTTAGGTTTGCTTCTTGTTACAGTTGGCCCTTGTATGACCCTTGGTCTTGATTTTTAGTCTTAGCCAATGTTTGGCTTGGTTATGGCTATGGGTCTAGTATATGTAAGCCCATAGTCTTTTTTGTTCTGCTTTAAGGGCTGTGTGGTTGAATCTGAACCAGCAAGTGTTGAATGATTAAGAGGTCTGAATGATTAAAAGGTCTGAACGATTAAGAGGTCCGAATGGTTAAGTGCTGAACCAATAACTCAATAAGTGGCTGTTTGGTTGAGTCTTTGAATATATGTGCAGAATGACTATTTTACCCCTCTGAACTATTTTGTGTTATATGAAATGTATCTGTTTGGTTATATATCTGAATAACTATACTGAATGATAAATAACTATTAAAAAATACAAAACATCACAGAAATGATTCCAAATACAACATAATAAAATCCAAATACAAATCCAAATACAACATATTAAAATCCAAATACAAATTAATCCAAATGCAACATACTAAAATCCAAATGTTAATCACTTGAAACTAATTGGGTAGCTATCGCACCACGTAAATTATTCATATAATCAATGCCTTGTGAACCCCATTCTATATCGTGAATGAACTGGCCATCACTATTACTATCTTGTGCTTCTGCAAACAGTGTGTTCTCGTCGTATGCAAAAAATAACTGATCATGAATGTTGCATTTTCGTATAAAATTATTGACGGCGAAACAAGCAATAACTATGTCTCTTTGAATTTAAAAAAAAGGGAGCCATTTGTTTTAAGATTGAAAATCTTGCCTTCAACACACCATATTCGCGCTCAATAACATTTTTGAGTTGTGCGTGAGCATGATTGAATCCTTCTTCCTTAGTTAATGCACGTTAAGATTGGAAATCTTGCCTTCAACACACCATTTGTGTTCTGTTTTTAATTTATCTGCTACATTCTTCCAAGAAAGTTGCTTAAGACTGCTTCCCTCACGTTCATGAAGAGTCAATTCATGGACACATGCTTCTAGAAAAGTTTTTTCAACCCCATCTTGCTTCCAGTTAATCCTAATCTTTTTTTGAGCCATTTCCTTCAAACCAAACCCAACTTTAACTTCTTGAATCAAACTATAAATAACTTTTATAACCTAAAAACATAATCAAACCTAATATTAACATTTGTAATCTACCAAAATCTTCAATCAAACAAACAAAACCCAATTTCATAAACTATGAACTCTTTACATCAAAACAAACATGATTATAGTTAACTATATTTGTTTTAAATCAAACTTGAACAACTTAAATCAAACCAAACCCAAATTTAACTTCTTGAATCAAACTATAAATAACTTCTATAACCTAAAAACATAATCAAACCAAATATTAACATTTGTAATCTATCAAAATCTTCAATCAATCAAACAAACCCAATTTCATAAACTATGAACTCTTGAATCAAACCAAAATCTTCAATCAAATGGTTAACCCAACTTGCACAAACTACCCACATCCACAACTTGCATAATCTACCAAAATCTTGAAACCTTATAACTAAAATTAATCTTTCATTAACTAATAACATCAAACTTTTTTGTTTCATATTCATACAACACTAGAACAAACAACTTTCATGAAAGCCCCAATTTTTTTTGAAATTTATCAAACCCTAGAAATCAAATCTATGAAATCATGTATGTAAACAAGGATGGTAATCAAATAGATGAGAAAACAAATAGAAATAAGGTGTTGTAGTGCAAATCTTGCAAGAAATCAAGATAAATCAAAGCAAAACCGAGAGAAATCAAAAGAAATCAAACCTTGAAGGAGTGTAGGGGTGTTGGGTCGGCGGCGAACGGAGGCGGCGAACGGGAGGCGGCGAGCGGTGGCCGGGGAACGGTCGCCGGCGGCGGTGGAAGCCTACGGTGGCAGGCGACATGGAGATGGGTGGGGGTCGATGGTTGTGGGAAATGGGTAGGGTCTATGCTTTTGATGTTGAGGGGTAGATGGGTAATAATTCCCATTCAGCACTTCCCCATTACTTAACCATTCAGTGCTGAATGGTCCCATTAAGAGGTGCTTTTTTTCTGAAACAAACACATACACTTCTTACCGGTTCAGAGTACCTCTTAATGGTCCCATTAAGAGGCTACCAAACAGTCCCTTAGTGTTATCATCTCTTGGGGTATGTGAGTATGTCATGGGGATGCCCACAGTCAGCCTCTTTTTTTCTCTTTCCATTTTCTCATTAATAAAGTTGTCAGGGTATGTCCTCTCAACCCAAAAACAATTATATGATGCAAGTCGTAAGGGAATGTATAAAATTATCCCCCTTTTATTTTCTATTTTAAATTTATCTGTCTTTCTACAAATGTGCAGATGCAGGAAATCTATGGTGCCTCAGGTTACTTCAAGGAATCAGAAAGCCAAAATTCTAAAAGACACTTGTAGGTTTTTGTTCGTTAAATGTAAACAGAGTTGCTGTGTGTAATCTGCTGAAAGTTCATATATTGAGTTACCTAAGTTTAAAAAAAAAAATCATATGTTTTTTTTTTCTTTTGAATAGAACTTGCTTGTTGATGATGTGCAGGGAAGATGCAAAACTGACAGAAGTGTCTGTAAGTGATAAGCTAGAGGAGTTCCGTGCAGCGAAAGAGGTATTATAATTTGTTTATTCTCAAGCTGAAATTTTTGTGGTTGTTTGAACTGATATTATTATCTGATTTATTAAAATTTTATTTTTTTATTACTCTTGTATTGTATATTTGTAGAATTTCAGAGGGTTGAGCTTTCCAACTATCTCATCAGTTGGTCCAAATGGGGCTATTATTCATTATGGACCCGAAGCTAAAACATGCGCTGAACTTGATCCAAATAGCATGTATCTTTGTGATTCTGGTGCTCAGGTCTTCTCACCACTTCCATCCAATTTTTATTTATTAATTATTGTATGTTTGTTTTAATCAACTTACCATTTTATGTTTATGGTGTTATTCTTTAAAGTATCTGGATGGGACAACGGATATAACTCGGACCGTTCATTTCGGAAAGCCTTCTGAACATGAAAAGAGATGTTATACTGCAGTACGTTGGGCTTACCTTTTGATTTTTACTGTTTTGATTATTATTATTTAATAATCATTATTTTACCTTCATAAGTCATTGAGGATGCTGATTACTTTTGTTTCAAGCAGGTTCTCAAGGGTCATATTGCTTTGGATAATGCACGTTTTCCCAATGGAACCACAGGTCATGCTCTAGATGTTCTTGCTCGGGTTCCCTTATGGTCATATGGTCTTGATTACAGGCACGGAACGGGTCATGGTATAGGCTCTTACTTAAATGTGCATGAAGGTAATTTTTAAATCACCTTATCTATATCTACATATATACATATTATCCTACTCAAAGTTTAAATGTTAAACATAATTCCGTCAATATTCAATCCCATATATGCTCAATGAACAGGACCACATTCAATCAGTTTCAGACCCGGTTTAAATGTGCCACTGCAAGCTTCAATGACTGTAACCGATGGTTCGTATTGCATCTTGACTTCCTTTATCATGTGGTTTATTGCTGTTGAGATCTTACTATGTGTTTCCTTTATTTAGAACCGGGTTACTACGAAGATGGCAAGTTCGGTATACGACTGGAAAATGTTCTTATAATCAAGGAGGCAGCAACACAGTTTAACTTTGCTAACAAAGGTTACCTGGAATTCGAGCACATAACATGGGTAAGTTTGCTTAATCTTGTATTGTTTTTTCTTCTAATTACATTTTCTTTTCATCTAAAAGAATTATTTAATAACACTATTCGGTGGTGCATTGATATGCTTTAGGGGTATAAACATGCCAAATCAAGCATTCAAGCCTGAGGTCGCCTAAGCTCGAGCTGGGCTCGTTTAAGTTAGGAGAACTTGAACTCAGCTCGTTTGTAAATTTTGGAGCCTGCTAGGCTCATTTGTTATTTAAAATATTGATCTTCTAATTATTTAATTTATATATCTATCTCCAGTTATTATTATATATACACTCTATATAACATAATATATATCATTTAGTAATTTAAACATAATTATACGTATTATACATAAAAATGAGCATCTTTACTTAAATAATAAACTGGTTTAGGATCATGGGAATGTTAACCTCCGTATATCAGGCTTAAACTTGTTTATTAAATAAGCTCTACTTTGGGTTGGAGATCGTTTAAGCTTGGCTCAACTCAAGCTTTTAGCGGGCCAATCTTGTGTAGCTCACAAACGGTTGGGCTTGTTTACACCACTAATGCTCGTTTTTATATGTACCACAGGCACCATTTCAGATAAAGTTGATTGATGTGAGCCTTCTGCTGCCTGAAGAAATAAAATGGGTGAACAACTATCATATGAAATGTAGAGATATCCTGGCACCATACCTCAATGAATCCGAGAAGGCCTGGCTGAACCAAGCTACCGATCCCATTGCTGCCAAATAAGTGATAACACTTGTCCATAGTATATTAGAATGTTTAATAATTTGTTATTTTGAGTCTGGCATTTACATCATCAAAGATGTGAATGGTATGAATTACGTAATTCTGATGACATAAATATAATCATGTTTGTGGGTCAGTGTAACAAGTTTAATACTTGTTTGTGTTTTTGGTTCACTTGTCTAGCTTGTTTGTTAAACTGGTCTTGGTCGGGTTCCACTAAAATTAAATGGTTCAATGTTTGAAATAAGAATCACAAAATATAAAAGAAAATACAATTTGTGTTCAACATGCCATTTTTGTTTATAAGTTTATTACGATCCGTCAATCGGTCTACGACTTGTCTACAAATTTATTACACCAATCGATTCACGAACTACCAACACATTTGACTTGCTTTCTTGTTTTGATAGACATGTTTAAAGGGTCATGTTTGAGTTGCATGTTTTAAAGTGTGTTTGGGTTAGAGTTGATTGAAGTCTTAATCATGAATGCACATATATAATGTATGTAGGTTTATAATATTAACTTGTCAAACGGAACCTGACAACCTAACCATTACTACCAGTAACATTCGTATATTGGAGTGTGATATCAGTAGTATGGTATGAAAAGGAATAAAAGTACGAATATGAGCATGTTTAGTTACTCAACTTAGATCTTTGGTTGTAATTGTTTATCCTCTTTCTTACCTTTACCTATACCATTTGATCATCATACAAAATGGTTAACATCTTTGAAGTATGCTTACACAGTACAATTATAATAGTGTGCAACGAACTAAATACTTGCCCATGTATTCTATCATTTTACGTAACTAATAACCCGAATAAAAGGTAACTAAAATGTAAACAGGCTCCATTGGAATGGTATTCTGAATTCATAATGTGTACAAGACAATGGCCACGTTGAAAACGAAGTTCATGTTTTATATGCATTCATCTATATACACCAAGTCAAGTTTTATTGCTTTAAAATCTTACAAACCAACTTTTGACTAGCAACACCACACGGAGTAGTGGAACGGCCAAGTATTGGAAGAAATGAAGGAAAGCACATACTTGTGGTTCTTAACCTTGCATCACCTTCTATTTCTTAGAAGGTTAATGTACCAAGACGACGTTCTCATTTAAGTACTAATTAAGGTTACAGTGTAACTTCTGACAAAGTTTGGTCAAATGGTAACATCTCATAAAATTCATATGTTTAACCATCAAGAGATAACATCATCATGTCAAAAAAACATTCATCATCTTCAAGTGTAAGCTCAAGAATAGCAGCTGGGATAAAATTCATTATGCCGGCTTTCTCATGTTGCGACCTGCCCGAATCACTTCATCCACAAGTAGCAGCTGGGATGCAATTACCGGGCTGTACCAAGATCACATATATAATAAGGTTTCAAGGCGAGTTAACAAACTAAGGACACATAAAACACAATTTGTGGCCTTTTGCAGCATACCCTGAGTTTATAATTTGGCGCTTGACGGCATAATTGTCAAATATGCCCTCCATTTGAGGGTCGATAGGCTCCCCTGTGTGCTGATTTAGCCCAACAATGTTACCCTTGTCATGCTCTCCCTGAAAAGTTATTCAGTTAAAGCTAAGGTAGGGTAGGTGAAACATGAAGTTAGAGTGAGGGTAAATGGGTAATATGAGATTACAGTCAATGAAATTATGGTGTCTTGTGTGTCGAGTCCAGAGTTTTCAGCAAGTGTCTTGGGCACGATAAGAAGAGCATCAGCAAAAGCTTGAACACCGAGCTGAGAACGCTGTTTACACCAAAAGAGTAAGATCTAACAGTATCAAATCACTGAGTATTGTGATTAAAATGACCGACTCACCCCTTTAACAGATTTCTTGACTTCATTAATCAAGTGTTGTCGTGCAGCTACCTCAAATGCTCCAGCACCCTGGAATACATATTTAAATCAGGCCCTTGATACCAGAAATTAATTTGAATAGGAAATCTGAGTGTTATCTATGTTTATGTTTTATCACCTACAGGTCATGATACAAAAGCTTCCCAAACCGTACTAGTATTGCAACAACCTAGCTTTTTAAGCATCTATAACACCATAGTAATTAAAAGGTCAATCGACTCATAACCGAATTACTGTTTTGACTTTAGAACATTTACCCAGCCCACCTTACCTACCCATTTTGCCAGCCCTACTCCTTCCTGACTGAATTATATGAACTAGCTGCTTAGCCCTAGCTTTGATGTGCAATAGAACCTTACAGCCTACAAACATTTTAAAATTTTGCATATGTAATGCTAATGACATCAATAAAGAAAACTTACTAACACAACTGCTTCATCCTCAATAGTATTTTTGACAGATCGCAGGCCGTCTCTAACAGCATCCTTAATTTGTGCGATCGTGTGGTCATTTGGTCCTAATATATTATGAGCAATTGAGCAGTAAGGGTTAAACGCCATTATAAATTGCAAAAACACGTAAACAGAATGAACCTGGTAGAAAGCATAGACTTCTCAACACAACAAAACCATAAAAATTTGTAACATACCTTTAATTAGAATCGTACAAGAGTGAGGATGCTTCACTTTTTCAACAAATGTATATTTGTCTTCACCAAGAACATGCTCATAGACCAGTCCAGCCCATCCAAGGCAATCAGGAGTTAAGTCATCCACAGAGTTGACTGCCTCCCCACCACAAGCCAAAACCAATCGTTCCATATTTCTCCTTTTGGCTCTTCGCAGAGCAACTATCTGGAGAACTGCTATGTAAACAAACATGGAAGGACTACAAAATAGAAAATCATTTAAGATCAACTTACCCCTGCCCTAGCAAGAAGATCCAATGATGGAGGATCAATTCCTTTCTGATTTATAACCACAAAGTTATTATCAGTACCATTGCAGACCTGTAAACCACCACCACCAAGGCAACAATATATTTTAGTAAGCATTATTATGACAAAATGAAAACTTCAAACTTCCAACAATACCTTATTTTTTAGGTCAATTATTTTTTTCACTCTTTCATCAACCGAACGCCTCTCGGCAGCAACCATTGCTTCTCTTTGCTCCGCATTTGAATAGAAAAATCCAGCATTTATTTCACTGAAAGGACAAACGTAGTATTGTCACAATTTGTAGCCAAAGAGACAAAAAAACACACACCTTACCTTTTTTCATACTCCAATGAAACATTGCAGGTCATAATGTAGCAATTCTCAGCATGCCTCTTCATATCCGGATGCCTGGACCCATGGTCAAGAACAAGACCCTCAACCTACAAAAAATGCGAAATCATCAAGAGAATTAAAGTGGAACTAAGCAACCAACCAGAACCAATTAAAAGTTTCTACACAAATGATTGCATCTAACATTTAACTTACCAAATGAGTGTCAACATCAAATTTGTGACGCATGTGCATAATCTCAACCATAAAGAGATCAATAGCTTCTTCTGGCTTGCGGATGCAAAGCACCTACACAGAAATTAACCAAACCCTTTCAGCTAAAAGTCAATAACAAATGCTGATTACAAAAGGTAGCCAGCTTAACCAGCATCAAACCAAAATTAAGCAGGTGTAAAAAGCTTACCGCATTTGCAACTATTTCAGTTAACTGATCTGCCAATGCTTCATACAACTACACAATCATCACAAACAATAACACGGATATATGATCATAAGCGTGTATGCATTATAAGGAAAACCCACACTTCTACAACAATGAAGAACTTAACCAAGAGAGAAAAAAAAAAAAAGATAAATATGGTATTTAAATACTTTTGTTCTCAAAGTTGTCCTTGCAACCATCATAAGAATCTCTTTGTCTGGCTCTTCACCCATCACAACTGGAGTTTTGAAATTCTCAAGAAATTGCAGTGTTGCTCTTTTGGCAATTTCAAAACCATCAACCAGAACACGTGGATGCATCCCTTCATCAACAAGAGTTCAAATCCATAACAATAATGAGTTACCTAGATGCTCTGACTTTAAACTACTATAGATATGCTAATAGACTTGAAAGATATGCAAGATATATTTGGAAGTAAAATATACAATTTAATGATTGGCAAACTTATTCCAGAGATAAGCATCATAAGCCAAACCCATATGATATTTTTTTCCACAAGAATAAAAACCAGGAATCAACAGTAAAGTCACCTGACACAGGTCTTAGGTTATAACAAACATTATTATGATATTAAGGAGTTAAGGCCTTTACTAAATAACAAGTAGAGAATGATACTAGAAGGGTCACACACCTTCATCAATATACCGCTCAGACTGTTTCATAAGTTCACCAATAAAGATGACTGTAGATGTCGTTCCATCTCCACTTATATCATCTTGTGCAACAGCTGTCCTTGCGATCATAATTGCAGTCGGGTTTTGAAATTGCTGAAATGTGTAAATAAATAAATAATCATCGTTGTAAAACCTGGAAATAGTCTAGTCAGATCAGAAAGAAAAAAGTGCATGCAAAGGAAGTAGGTTGTGACTTATAGAATCTGATCATCAAAAATGGGAGGCGGAGTATTTGGCACCAACCAGCTTTTAGTTTCCACAAATTTCCCATATTAAACATTCCACAACGTTTCACAAGTTCAGGCAGACTCACTCAGCAGACTAATCATAACTCCAAAAGTACACACGCATACACACAAAAGTAAGCATCAATCAATTGCATAGATTAAAATGTACCTGTTACTACAGCCTGAATCACCCAAAAAACATACAATTGCTTCAGGATAAAACCCATTTACCCACTTTTGAAATTTCCTAAAAGAATTTAATGGTCTCTAATGTAATGATGATGTTTTTTTATGCTTCCTTAGGGTCGATAAAAGCATATTGTAGTTATAGTGACAAATGTTCATGACAAGTTCAAAGTGAAACAAAGTGATACACAATTTGTTAGAATACAAACATGCACCATTTTCTTCTTTAAAGATAGACATGTGATGAGAAAGTCAGAAAACTACCAAAACAATCCATGAAAGAGCTCACTATCATATTAATGTTTAATGTGTCCATGAGAACACACATCTCATGCACAAAATGAGAGAATAAGAAAGCAAATGGTTGGATAATATAACGAGGGCATAACTAGAAATGACAAATTGGCAATTTCAAACATTGTATGCTAAATTCAGAATGACCTAAATGACAGTACACGAGAGTGTTTGCTTGACATGGTCCACATCCTCTAGAACTTGGACGAATAACACTACGTACTTCTATGCATCTCTTTTTTTTATGGCTGATACATTGCAAAAACAAAAAAAAAAAAAAAAGAACCATGCTTTAGTTGTATTTTGATCTTAAGCCCACTGTATTTCATATGCAACAGTGATATGGATTTGTAACAAAAGAAGTTGTAAGAAATTTTGATAAATTTTCCCCTTTCTACCTTCATATCTGTTTCAAAACAAATATATCACTGGTTCCCATTCAAACTCAAAAAATTGTTTCCTTTATCAAATGAAGAAATATTTAACTGCATCTTGGCATATATCGAGTAGCTAACTTAAAGATGAATGTTGGAGACAATATGTAAACCTAACTACATTCCCTGTTATTAAGGTTCAATAACATCAGCCTCTAGTAAAAGCAAGTGTCAGATTACTGAAATACACACAAGTAACACATTTTATAAAGCAATTTGCACTAGAACACCAATAACTAACCATCTCTTTCAATAAAGTGTTTCCATCCTTAGTCAATTTAATGTCTCCAGCTCCACCAACAAGCCTGCGAAAAGCTAGCATGAGAACAATAAATCAAGCTGATATAACAACACAAACGAGGGAGATAGATCTAGACAACAAACTAACATCTTAATGGTGCCTTTAGGGCCGAGGTTGCTCTTGAGAACATCTTGTAAACCCTTGGCGGCATTGATGTTCATATGAAGTGCAGCCGATTTGTTCAGAACTTCGGCATTAGGGTTCAAAACTCGTAAAGACATATTCGTTTCGTAGATTTACCAACCAAATTCACAAACCTAAGGTTTAGCTAACAGCAACTAACGTAAATTAATAGGATCGCGAAAGTTGTCGGAGATGAGAATGAATGAAAGTAGATGATCTTCTATGTTTCCGGCGTGCACGGTGGCGATGACAAAGGCGGCAGCGGCGGAGATCGGAGCACAAAATGGAGGGAGTTGAAAGCTTGTAGTCGAGCAGGGTTTAGGGGCTTCTGGATTTTTCAGGTGTAGTTTAAGAGTTAAAAATGGTCCCTCTTCTATGAGTTTACGTGCAATTTACGTCTAGTTAGTTTGGTTAACGGTTTGAGTGAGAAAAAAATGTTGCCACACGACTAACACTGACGCATCTATGCTAATAATCATTTATATTTATGGGACACATGGCATTCCACAGTGTTTCTCCCTTTTATTTTTCCGCCCATTTTAATATATCTATCTCCTGTTACCATATCCTGATTTTCCCCAATTTCAATATCTAAACCCTAAATTGGTTCAACAAACTCCTGATTTCAACTCATACCGTATAGATCGGTGCAAATTTAACCCCCGAAGGTATAGATCTGTAAAACCCTATTCCAATTGATAGCAATCCTTTCAGCACCCATCGTTTTTCTGAAATTTACTGAAATTTCCTCCAAAAAGGAATGCTTATTGTGCTTTTCAATTGACTTCATACATATCTTTCAAGCTCAACTGAGCTCATTGTGCTTTTCAATTGACGTTTACTGTTGGTCTTCTACAGTAACTAAGAGTAAAGTTTCATGCTTTAGTAGATATTTTAGAAACAAAATACCAAAGGATCACCTTGATAATCACCTTCTTATATGTAAGTGTGGTTTATTATATACATGTAGGTATGAGTGGATACAAGGAGGAAGAGTTAGATGATCATACTTTAGAATTTCAAAAATTCTGAATATTTCCAAGATAGAGCAATACTTGCTCCTACAAATGAAGTCGTGGAAGAGATTAATGACCACTTGCTTTCAATGTTTCCAGGGGAAGAAAAGAAATACCTTAGTTCTGATAGTATATCAGAGTCAGAGTATGTTCATGATAATTTTGGTCTAAGTTTATACTCTCCTGATGTCCTGAATGGACTTTAACTTTCAGGGTTGCCAAACCATAAATTAATACTAAAGATTGGTGTTCCGGTGATGGTATTAAGAAATATTGATCAGAAGAATGGTTTATGCAATGGAACTCGGCTACAAGTTTTGTCGCTTTGAAGTGCAAATAATATCTGTTAGTAATATTGTCATGATCATAAATAAAAGTCAAGGTCAATCGCTTTGTTAGGTGGGTTTAAAGCAACCGGTGTTTACACATGGTCAACTATATGTGGCGTTATCTAGAGTTAAAAGCAGAGATGGATTAAAGCTCTTGATACTTAATAAAGACGGTAAAACTACAAACAAAACCACAAATGTTGTGTATAAAGAAGTATTTTCAGATTTGTGAATTTTAATTGTATTTTTATTATTTATCTTTGTAGGCAATTAACATTCTTCATTTATCTCACTTTTGCACAACTTTATATTTTTCTTTCAACTTTGATTTTGATATTGCTAATATGATATTTTGTGTTATTCTAGCCGTGTATTTACATGGGTCTATAACATAGTGCTCAATATATTTAAAGTGGGTGTGATGTTGGGGCCTTGGTTGGTGATTTATAATAGAAAAGACAATTAAAACAAAAATGAGAGAAATACTTAATTTGAGAAAAAAAACACAAACACAAATTAATTAAACACAAATCCTACTCTGAGTCCGAACCCAACTTGTGAGAATGATACAGCCAAACATGCTCCATCAAATCCACACGAAGGGCATTATGAAAGTCAGTAGAACGTATTTTCGCATGATTTATGTCATACCCCGGCGGAAGCGTGAAATGCTTGGGTGTGATTTTTCGGTTCAAAACTCATTGATTATAATAATATGTATTCACAACAATTTAACTAAACAAAATTCTTCCATTAGTCATATTTTGCAGGATTACATTATACAAAACTGAGTCTAATAACTTAGACTTTTACATTAGTAATCTTATTCTTAGTACACGTTTTTATCATTTCATTTATTCTTCAGCTAGTAGTGGACATGAACATCCACGAAGAGCCTGAAGTCTGATAGATCAATAACCACCCATATGCACAGCTCTCCTACATAGCCGTGTCAATCATTGCAGATACTGAACGTGTACACGAAAATATAAAACATTATGATTTCCTGAAAAAGCATACTTAAAATGGTCAACAATAAGTTTGTGAGAACATAGGTTTAATAACTTATCAAAAATTTTCTTACTGTTGCAACATAAATAAAATCACAATCAAACCTACTTATATGCCAAGTGATTCATAACTGTCATACATATAAATCACAGAATCAAATAATATAACATCACAACACTTATTTTGTTGGTGCAGGAAACATGTTCCTAAGTAGCGCTACCTATATTATCTGACGGTTCCTTATATGAATTAATGGTTGTAACTTATGGCAGTAAATGACAGCAACTTATCTAAATTCTTATTCACGTTAGCATCCGTAGTAAAATACATAGTATGCTTTTTCCCCTAAAAACTTATAAATGAAAAGGGGCTATGTTACTCACCTTATTTTTAGTAAGAAGTCAAATATTTCCTATAAAATAATTATTTGTTAGAAATAAATCTTATTTCTTTAAAATTTTCAGCATTTATATTTTTAATCAAATCAAAATTTCTAAACAACAGTTACAGTTGTCCAAAAATTATCAAATTTTACAAGCAGTAATATCTTAAAATCCAAATTAACACATAAAAATTTTAACTAATATTTATTTACAGATAATTTCCTATAGTTTTTACAAGTTTCTCATTAAATGGCAGAAATAGCTACTTATCTCCAAAATTTCTAAAAAATTATACAAATTTTTCTACTCAATAATTAGAATTTTATGTAAAACATTTATGATTTTACCTACTGTTTTGTTATTATTTTCGATTTTCTTCATATTATTCCTTCTAAAATATGTAACTTTATTATCTTAATGAAATAGTTCACAAAATTTATTCTGTAATTCCAGCTTACTATTAGGGTCATCGTATAATTTTTCCAGGTTTTTATCAAGTTCAAATCTTCTGTTTGGCATTTTTCTTCTATTTCCTTGAATTAATCATATAAATTAATATATCCTATAAAATTTTCCAAAAAATTCCAGATTATTATTTCCAATATTTTCTAATAGATTTCTAAATTTTTATTTTATTCCCACAATCACAGTTATTTAAATATTCAATCTATTTTACTTAATAAATCATGAAATAACATATGTTTCAACCCTTTAAATTTTTGTTTAAATTCTTGGTTTTTATAAAATCCTTAAATTTTGTTTTTAAACCTTTTCTTACTGATTTTTGATAAAAATCAATTGTCATGAGATTTTGTAAATAACCTTGGTGGTTAATCTTAAAGGGTTGATCATATATGTAGATTATACATATATAACTTCTTAATTTGTTAATCATAAATTTTGAGAACCAAACCTTGTTTGAAATGGAATAAAGTTTAAAGGCTTGCTTTTAGGGTTCTTGTGGATCACTTGAAGTTGCTCTAATCTTGAAAGATGATTACCAAATGTGTTGATGTTTAAAGGATGTCGAGATAGAGACCAAAAGACTATGTGGGGGTGTAGCTTTGTGGACCGAGAGATTGTCGAGTGAGTGGTGGTGGTAGTGTTGGTTTGTGTTTGTTCCGTGAGCAAGGGAACCCGAAGGGTGTTGGTGGTTGTTATGGTATCTTGGTCGAGAGAAAGAAACTATATGAAGAAGGTGATGAAGATGGTGGTGTTTTTGGTTGATGGTGGTTGTGGTGTTGATGGTGGCCGAGAGTTGGACACAAGGACACCAAGTAATGATCACCTACTTCATAGCTTGGGTGAGTTGTTTTGGTATGTGTCAATTTTTGGAGGTGATTAGTGTCAAGTCTTGCTAGGTGTCAAGCTTAGGTGCTAATGACACTCTTAGTCAATAGGCTAGTGTTAGTGTGATACTTAGCTACTAATCCATGTTTAATAACATTCTAATGGGCCGACTACTAATGCTAGGTTTGTGTTTTAGTTTAATGTTCAAGTATTTAGGATTAGTTTGGTTTAGGTTTTTCATGTAAATTCTCTAAAAGTTAACTCATTTGGTTATTGTTTGATTAAGTTGTAATCTTAGTTCACTACACATCAAATGGAAGCATAATATGTAAATCAAATAACTAATCACATAATCTTATAATTTGGTATCCTTAATATCACGAAAGTCACAAAAGCATACATACATGCACACTTAATGATCATGCAAGATTATAGAACATATACACCTATTTATATATGCTAACATATATAGATATAAAAAATTTCTCGCATAAAGTCATCTTAGAAAATTTTAATTTAATTTATGCATATATATATAGAACTAACTTATATTAATTTTTAGTATTAAATTTATCTAACCTTAATTTTTGGGTCGTCACATTCTCCCTCTGTAAAAAGAATTTCGTCTCGAAATTCATCTGTTGTCACTATTTGGTGACATGAAAAGTTTGTCTGTATAACTATCCTTTTCATTCAATTTAACCTCAAATAAGTGTGGATATTTTCTTTTGATTTCATCTTCCCGTTCCCATGTAAATTCAGGTCCTTGTTTTGAATTCCATTTGACCTTCACTATTAGAATCTTTCTTCTCTTTAATCTCTTGACTTCTTTATCCATGATTGCTACTGGTTCTTCCACAAAATGAAGTTTCTTATCTATTTTGATTTCTGTATCGGTATCTTTAATGTCTCATCACTCAGACATTTCTTCAAATTAGATACATGGAAGGTGTTATGTACTCCATTTAATTCCTGAGGTAAGTCTAACTTATATGCTACAGGATCAATCCTATCAATTACTTCAAAAGGGCCAACATACCTAGGGTTTAGCTTATTTCTTTTCCCAAATCGGATGATTCCCTTTGATAGTGATACTTTTAAATAAACCTTGTCCCCGATTTGAAATTCTAATGGCTTCCTTCTTCTATCAGCATAACTCTTCTGTCTATCATGTGCTGCCTTCAACTTGTCTTTGATTTTGAAGTTCTTATCAGATGTTTCCTATATGAGTTCTGAGCCTGTAAGTTGTCTATCTCCTACCTCATTCTAACACAAAGGTGACCTACACTTCCTTTCATATAAAGCTTCAAATGGAGTTGCCCCTATACTAGCATGGCAACTATTGTTATATGAAAATTCTATCAAAGGTAAGTGTATATCCTAATTACCACCAAAGTCTAATACACAAGCTCGCAACATATCTTCCAATGTCTGGATTGTTTTCTCACTCTGTCCATCTGTTTGTGGATGATATGCCGTACTCATGTTTATTTGAGTTCCTAATGCTTTTTGTAAAGTCTGCCAAAATCTTGAAGTAAATCGGTTGTCTCTGTCTGATATAATTGAAATTGGTATTCCATGTCTAGACACAATCACCTTCATATAAATCCTGGCTAATTTCTCCATTTTATAATCTTCTCTGATCGACAAGAAATGAGCTGATTTAGTCAGTCTATCGACTATAACCCATATCGTGTCGTACCCACTTGAGGTTCTGGGCAATTTAGTTACAAAATCCATGGTAATCTGGTCCCACTTCCACTCAGGGATTTCTGGTTCAAGAGGCTTTCTGATATTCAGCTTTGACTCTTGAACATATATTACACTTTTCTACGAATTCTGCAACTGATTTCTTCATACCTGGCTACCAATACTGGTTCATCAAATCCTTGTACATCTTATTATTTCCCGGATGTACTGAATATCTTGACTTGTGTGCTTCATTTATAATATTTTCTCTAAGCATGTCATTATCAGGAATCCAAATTCTTCCTTTAAATCGCAGAATTCCATTTGACCTAGCTTCTAGTTGTTCATTTTTCCCCATCACATTTTTCTATTCATCTTTTTGTTGAGCTTCTCAAATTTGACTCATTAAATCTGAGTGTAACTCCATTCTTATAGCACGAACTCGTAATGGCTTAATTCTTTCCTTCCTACTTAAAGCATCTGCCACTATATTTGCCTTGCCTGGGTGATACTTAATTTCGCAATCATAATCACTCAGTAATTCTACCCATCTTTTCTGTCTCATATTCAACATCTTTTGATCAAATATATGTTGCAAACTTTTATGGTCTGTATAAATTATGCACTTGGTTTCATATAGATAATGTCTCCAAATTTTAAGTGCAAATACTACTGCTCCTAATTCCAAATCATGAGTAGTATAATTTCTTTCACTCCCTCTAAGTTGTCTAGACGCATATGCAATTACTTTATTTTGTTGCATTAGAACACATCCGTAACCTTGATGGGATGCGTCACAATATACTACAAAATCATCGATACCATCTGGAAGAGCTAAAATAGGAGCACTACATAATTTGTGTTTCAGGATCCCGAATGCAGTGTTCCATTTTTCTCCCCAAACATATGACTTATCTTTCTGAGTCAATTCTATCAAGGGTTGAGCTATTCGAGAGAAATTTTCTATAAATCTCCTATAATAACCATCCAAACCTAAGAATTGACGTACTTCAGTTGGTGTTTTCGAAGCTTCCCACTTCTTAATTGCATCAATCTTTGCTGGGTCGACTTGAATTCCATCTTGATTAACTACATGTCCTAAGAATTGTACTTCTCGTTTCCAGAATTCACACTTTGAGAATTTGGCGTACAGTTCTTTTTTTTGAAGTAACTCCAAAGTTAGCCTTAGATGCTTCTCATGTTCTTCCTTACTTTTAGAATAGATTAAAATGTCATCTATAAAAACTATGACAAATTTATCCAAGTAAGGTTTGCACACTCTATTCATTAAATCTATAAATACTGCTGGAGCATTAGTTAACCCAAATAACATCACTAAAAACTCATAATGACCATATCGAGTTCTAAATGCAGTTTTAGGTATATCCTCATCTTGTACTCTTAACTGATGATATCCTGACCTTAAATCAATTTTTGAAAAGTAACGAGATCCTTGCAATTGATCGAAATAGATCATCTATTCTAGGGAGAGGATATCTATTTTTAATGGTTACTTTATTGAGCTCTCTATAATCAATGCACATCCTAAAGGTTCCATCTTTCTTCTTTACGAACAAGACTGGAGCTCCCCATGGTGAAACGCTAAGACGTATGAATCCTTTATCCAACAACTCCTGTAATTGATTCATCAATTCCTTCATTTCTAATCTTGGCAATAGGTGTAGTCCCTGGTATTAATTCAATTTTGAATTCTACTTGACGAGGGGCAGCAATCCTGGTAACTCGTCAGGAAATACTTCCGGATATTCTCTAACAATAGGAACATCTTCCAAGTTATTCTTAACTGGTTCCATATCAACTACATGGGCTAGAAATGCTAAACATTTCTTTTTCAAATATTTCTAAGCCTTTATACAAGAGACTATCTTTATAGCACCTCTAGGTTTCTCACCATATATGAAAAAAAATTCTATTATCTTTAATCAAAGTAATTTTAATCATTTTCTTTCCATAAATAATTTCTGCCTGATTCTTACTTAACCATTCCATACCCATAACAATATCAAAGCCTCCTAAATCAATTGGGATCAGATATATGTCAAAACAATGATCATCTAAGTTCAAAGTACAATTAGAAATAACTTCACTAGCCTCTATCATATTTTCATCAGCTAGTTCTATCGTATACTTATTTTTTAGTTTTTCTGGTGCTAATCTAAGTAAGGGTTTGAATATATTTGAAACAAAACTTCGGGTTGCTTCCGTATCAAATAACACAGTTGCATACTGATCATTAATAAGGAATGTACCCGTCACAACTTATGGTTCCTGCCGTGCTTCTTCAGCTTGAAGTACAAATGCTCAACCTTGCGCATTGTTGGGGTTCCTTGGAGTTTTCCTTTTCAATTCCGGGCATTCATTGTGAAGGTGATTTTCTTTTTCACACTTGTAACACACTGGCTTAGGATTTGCGGGTCCCTTACATTCTCTTGATGTATGTCCCTTCTTCTTGCAATTATAACAAATTACCAGCATACATTTCCCATCATGGTACCTTTTGCAGGCATTGCACCATGGTTGACCTTCTGTCTGTGGCCTTCTTTCCTGTGCAATTCCCATAAAGTTTCTTTCTGGGTTTCTGTTTATCTTCTTGTTCCAGTTTTCTCCAAATTTCTTTCTTGTGTTGTTGTTGTTCCATTTCCTTTTCTCTCCTACCTTCGGATTGGTTAATGATCCGTTCCTTATCATCTCATCAGTCAAACTTCCCGATAAGGTTTCTGCATCCTGAAAAGTCTTTGGCATTGCAGACTTAACCATTCCTCTTTTCTGTGGTACTAAACCCTAGATATATCTTCCTATCCTCTTTGTTTCTGGTGTCACCAAATGTGGCACCAATCTAGATAGCTCATTATATCTATCTGTATACTCCTGATTTGCAGCACCCTTAATTTTTAGTGCCAAAAATTTTGCTTCTATCTTTTCTATCTCATTGTAAGGGTAGTGTTTCTTAATCATTAGGTTCCTAAATTCGTCCCAACTTAATCCATTCATAGCATTTCTTCCTTTGGTTTGGACTTCCATCTTCCACCAAGACTGTCTTCTCCTTTAAGAGAATATGAAGCAAACATGGTCTTGCAGTTATCAGCACAATTATTGATATCTAACACTGACTCCATTTCCTCTAACCAGCGTAAGGCTTGTACTGCTCCACCTTTTTCATCAAAGTCTCGGGGTTTACAAGACATGAAAGTCTTATAAGAACACCCTTTTCTGACTCCATCTACAATTTCTTCCTTATGATTTTCTAATCTATGGACATTTCCTGGTTCAGCATTTCCATGCAGTACACCTACGATGTTAAGGTTTTGTTGAAGTTGAGCCACTAGCATAATTATTGCAGCTTCTAATTGTTGAGTCACAATCTGAGAAATTCATTCATTCTCATTTATTGTAGGGTTCACTTGTGGAGATTCTTCTCCTAACCTAGTTCTTGTTCGTCCAACACGCCTTGTTCTCCGTATAGGTTGAGTATCTCTCATTGGCGGCATATTTCACTATATACCAATTATACTAATATTACATAATTTTTCTCACACTATAACACCATATTAAACAGTCATAAAAATATTTCATTATATTCTTATTCTGCATATTTAAAATAGTCACATAACAGATAAGGTTTCCTATCTTTCTAATTTCCCCAAACCCAGTTCCATATCTTAGTGAAGGTACTTTTGCTTTCTTCCTTCACTTCCTTGACATCTTCTTGAAGCACCCGAATTTCTCGTTGTATCTTCTTAACTTTCTTAAGAATCTGGTTAGTAGTTTCCATCTGACATTCTTCCAACCTTTGCCTCTTAATTCATCTTTCTTCAGTTTCGGAATTATCAGGTTGATTTGCGGTTGTTATATCAAATGTTGGGGAAAGGGTTTCTGGGTTTTTGTTTTCTTGCTCTTTAACTTCCTTAGTTGAAATCTTCTTACCACGTCGTACACTCTTTCTTGGGGTCATAATTGTATAACCTCCCATTTTTACTGGTGCACGTCGGACGAAAAACTTCGGTTTTATATTGGTCTGGGTCTTGGGTTGAGATATTTCTATGTTGTTCTGAGGTTATATTTCTGGTGTTGTTTCTTTATGGTTGCTATGATCCGAAGGGTCAGTTTCATTATAGTAGCTATCAGAATTACCAGTACTCATATTGCAAAAATTCTTTCAAAATTTCAATTTATATTATCACTAGTCAAATAAATTCATAGAATCTCACATTCACACATTAGTCATATACATCTCATGTATGCAATTTCATTATTGTCTAAGCATAGACATGTTCACATAAAGTCATGATGGAGAATATATATATATGTTTTAACCATGCTGATAAATTGTTATCATATGAGTTTATGGTTATAGTCTAGGCATTTACTAATAGTAATACCAATCTGTCACATCCCGACGGAAGCGTGAAATGTTTGGGTGTGATTTTTCGGTTCAAAACTCATTGATTATAATAATATGTATTCACAACAATTTAACTAAACAAAATTCTTCCATTAGTCATATTTTGCAGGATTACATTATACAAAACTGAGTCTAATAACTTAGACTTTTACATTAGTAATCTTATTCTTAGTACACGTTTTTATCATTTCATTTATTCTTCAGCTAGTAGTGGACATGAACATCCACGAAGAGCCTGAAGTCTGATAGATCAATAACCACCCATATGCACAGCTCTCCTACATAGCCGTGCCAATCATTGCAGATACTGAACGTGTACACGAAATTATAAAACATTATGGTTTCCTAGAAAAAGCATACTTAAAATGGTCAACAATAAGTTTGTGAGAACATAGGTTTAATAACTTATCAAAAATTTTCTTACTGTTGCAACATAAATAAAATCACAATCAAACCTACTTATATGCCAAGTGATTCATAACTGTCATACATATAAATCACAGAATCAAATAATATAACATCACAACACTTATTTTGTTGGTGCAGGAAACATGTTCCTAAGTAGCGCTACCTATATTATCTGACGGTTCCTATATGAATTAATGGTTGTAACTCATGGCAGTAAATGACAGCAACTTATCTAAATTCTTATTCACGTTAGCATCCGTAGTAAAATACATAGTATGCTTTTTCCTCTAAAAACTTATAAATGAAAAGGGGCTATGTTACTCACCTTATTTTTAGTAAGAAGTCAAATATTTCCTATAAAATAATTATTTGTTAGAAATAAATCTTATTTCTTTAAAATTTTCAGCATTTATATTTTTAATCAAATCAAAATTTCTAAACAACAGTTACAGTTGTCCAAAAATTATCAAATTTTACAAGCAGTAATATCTTAAAATCCAAATTAACACATAAAAATTTTAACTAATATTTATTTACAGATAATTTCCTATAGTTTTTACAAGTTTCTCATTAAATGGCAGAAATAGCTACTTATCTCCAAAATTTCTAAAAATTATACAAATTTTTCTACTCAATAATTAGAATTTTATGTAAAACATTTATGATTTTACCTACTGTTTTGTTATTATTTTCGATTTTCTTCATATTATTCCTTCTAAAATATGTAACTTTATTATCTTAATGAAATAGTTCACAAAATTTATTCTGTAATTCCAGCGTACTATTAGGGTCATCGTATAATTTTTCCAGGTTTTTATCAATTCAAATCTTCTGTTTGGCATTTTTCTTCTATTTCCTTGAATTAATCATATAAATTAATATATCCTATAAAATTTTCCAAAAAATTCCAGATTATTATTTTCAATATTTTCTAATAGATTTCTAAAATTTTATTTTATTCCCACAATCACAGTTATTTAAATATTTAATCTATTTTACTTAATAAATCATGAAATAACATATGTTTCAACCCTTTAAATTTTTGTTTAAATTCTTGGTTTTTATAAAATCCTTAAATTTTTGTTTTTAAACCTTTTCTTACTGATTTTTGATAAAAATCAATTGTCGTGAGATTTTGTAAATAACCTTGGTGGTTAATCTTAAAGGGTTGATCATATATGTAGATTATACATATATAACTTCTTAATTTGTTAATCATAAATTTTGAGAACCAAACCTTGTTTGAAATGGAATAAAGTTTAAAGGCTTGCTTTTAGGGTTCTTGTGGATCACTTGAAGTTGCTCTAATCTTGAAAGATGATTACCAAATGTGTTGATGTTTAAAGGATGTCGAGATAGAGACCAAAACACTATGTGGGGGTTGGTGTAGCTTTGTGGACCGAGAGATTGTCGAGTGAGTAGTGGTGGTAGTGTTGGTTTGTGTTTGTGCCGTGAGCAAGGGAACCCGAAGGGTGTTGGTGGTTGTTATGGTATCTTGGTCGAGAGAAAGAAACTATATGAAGAAGGTGATGAAGATGGTGGTGTTTTTGGTTGATGGTGGTTGTGGTGTTGATGGTGGCCGAGAGTTGGACACAAGGACACCAAGTAATGATCACCTACTTCATAGCTTGGGTGAGTTGTTTTGGTATGTGTTAATTTTTGGAGGTGATTAGTGTCAAGTCTTGCTAGGTGTCAAGCTTAGGTGCTAATGACACTCTTAGTCATTAGGCTAGTGTTAGTGTGATACTTAGCTACTAATCCATGTTTAATAACATTCTAATGGGCCGACTACTAATGCTAGGTTTGTGTTTTAGTTTAATGTTCAAGTATTTAGGATTAGTTTGGTTTAGGTTTTTCATGTAAATTCTCTAAAAGTTAACTCATTTGGTTATTGTTTGATTAAGTTGTAATCTTAGTTCACTACACATCAAATGGAAGCATAATATGTAAATCAAATAACTAATCACATAATCTTATAATTTGGTATCCTTAATATCACGAAAGTCACAAAAGCATACATACATGCACACGTAATGATCATGCAAGATTATAGAACATATACACCTATTTATATATGCTAACATATATAGATATAAAAAATTTCTCACATAAAGTCATCTTAGAAATTTTTAATTTAATTTATGTATATATATATATAGAACTAACTTATATTAATTTTTAGTATTAAATTTATCTAACCTTAATTGTTGGGTCGTCACAATTTCGAAGCCTTTGCTTGTTGGTTATCGTACAAAGAGGTTGTGAAACGTCACCTTCATAGCTTTGGCATATCGCCTTGCCTTGATCCTCCATAATCATATTATGTAGAATCAAGCATTCGTACATGACATCTCTGATTTTTTTTCTTTTGCCACATACGTGCCGGATTGAAAATGATCGCCTAACGTTTCTTTAGAACCCCAAATGCACGTTCGATATCCTTTCTTGCAGACTCTTGTATTTTTTTAAAAAAGTTTTCTTTTGTCATTGTGTGGGTATAATAAAGCTTTAACAATACTGCCCCTCTCTGAATAAATACCATTGAACAAATAGTATCCATACTTGTACTCTTGATCATTCATATAGAAAATTTGACCAAGTGCAACTCCATCAACGATAATATTTGAAGTTGTGGGGTTTGAATGGATAATAATATTTTGAAGTGGTGGTTTGAATGGAAAATAATATTTTGAAGTGGTGGGAATTTTAGGTGGTTTGAATGGAGAAACGATAATATTGTCATTGCCCAGCGCCATGAGTGGCCCCAAAGGGCTTGCCCCGCACCCCATTGAAATTAGGGGTGTAACGTTGTGCTGGGCGCGGTTGATCCGATGTAGTAGTGATTGACGGCCCAGGGCACGAGGATAATAGTCTTAGGAGTTAGGACAATGAGGTATATCGGTATGAGCGAGAGTGATGTGAAAATAACATGACTCTCGCATGGTAGGTGGGTATCACTTCACTCATATATGGGAGATGTATACCTATGTTAGTGTGGATGTGAGAGAGTTGTTTTTGATTGTACTACTCGGGTTCGCCTAGCCTTCCCAACCCCTTGATAAATTTTATTGAACTTTGAAACCTTTTGGTTAATATCCCACCATTTTGAAGAGAGTTGTTTTTTTATTTTACTACTCGAGTTCAACCATAAGGCTATGGAATTTTTTACTAACCCGCAACCAAAGGCCTCTTCTCGGTTGAGCGTTACCTACAAAGTTTAAAGAAACGAGTTTAAAACGTTATAAAAATAAATAAAACGTAACGACAATGGGATCCTCCGGCGCGTTAATAAACCACTTTTGTCAAGTTCAACTCTTCCTCCGTAATGTACGAGCGAGTGTTGCTTGAGTCGTTTCCTTTTGCCCTTCTTATTCCTTGGTGTCTCTTGTATTTCTATGACACACTTGAACATTTCTTAAGTTTCCATAATGTAGTTAGTTTCCCATGTAGGAGATTGTTGGGATGTACCAAAACCTGTTGGATCCCTACACGATCTATATTTGGTGTTGGTTGAATGAGTTTTATGGTTGAGTGGGTTGGTTGTACGGGTTTCATTCTTGTGCGTAGTGGATCCAATTCAACGAATCGGTCATCGGCTAGATGATTTGGGTTCATTTTGAGTAGTTGAGATGATAAAAAAATGTATAAAATATAAAATGAATATGAGATGGGGTAGAGTTTGGGCGTGAAATATAGTAACAATGTACATTTGTTATAAGTGATATTTTAAAAAAATAATTTTTAAAGTTAATAAAGTAGCTGTTCGAAGGGGGCAATGGTCCAATTTTTAAATCACAATACCTTTTAGACCGTGTGAGAAATCTCACGCAAACCCATTCACGCCCCTAAGGATGGTGTTTCACAGGGGTATAGCGGATAACCTTAGGGTTGTTGGTTGGTAGAATTTTTATAAGAATCAATGGAATTGAAACTTAGATTTCATTTAATGCTACGTTTTGTTGGCAAAGAAATGAAATTGAAATTGAAATTGCAATGAACTCTCTTCAAATCTTTAGCCTAATTGAATTCAAAATCCTTCATTGTTATAAAGGATTGCTCAAAAAACCCACATGAAACCACCACCGCCTGCATACGACGGTTCGCACACCGCCGTCGACTTTTGTGATGGTGAATCACCCTTCGAACCTATACAATAGCCGCCATACGGTTAATTTTAAGGCTTAAAACCCTTGATTGCTACTCTCCAAGAGAAACTATTGTTTGTATTTAAGAATAGAGGAGATAGAGGTGGAGCGTTACTAATTTGTGGAGTAGGACTGTTGTCAACTGACGAGAGTAACCGAAAATCACAAAAAGCCGCTTAGTTCTCCCTTTCTTTCTCTCTCTCTCTCAAGTGTGTGTTTTAGCCTCTCTCTCTTTCTTTATTTCTCTCTCTTTATATTTAAGGGGACGAGTTAGTAGTGGTGGATGGGTGGGGTGGGGTGAGGTTTTTCGATTTCTGTGTGTATATGGATAATTTTATCTTTTAACTAATTTTACATTTCGATCCTATCCACAAATTGGCCAACCAAACAATTTACGAGTTTTAAAAGGATTTCTATAAATTAGAATTCAAAATTCTATTTCTAATATGAGTAAATTCCACGAACTATTCACAGAATTTGATAGAATTCAATGAATTATGAATTTGAATATTACCTTTTAAGTTTTGGTTTGTCAGGATTTTCAAAATTGGAATTTCAATTCTTTTTTAATTGTATTCGGTTGGAGATGAGTGATGAATTATAATTGAAATTAAAATTAAGTCCCTTAAATTCTTTCATATAAAGGAATTCAACAATCTTTTCATTTTGCAAACGAAATTCAATTAAAGTAATCAGGATCTCCAAACACTCACCATCGTCACATCTGCCAACCGACACCCCTCGAACCCATCACCAATGACCCCGCAGCCGGTAATACCGCCCCTAGTCACTACCACCCTCGACTGACACTATGGTAGGTTGGCTAGGCTACAGAGGTGGCCGACAAGGGTGGTGCTACACCCCTACGTGGGTCGGATGCGACCAATTGATAACAATACTTACACAACATAAATTAAAACTTCATTCAAATAAAATACTTTAAATACAATACAATCCGAAAAAAAAAAACTTAACAAGTCTAACCCTTTAAACATAAAGGTACCTCTTAGATATGGTTCCCCCAAGACCTTCCAAAATAAGCAATCCCAGCACACCTCAATCTATTATGTGATCCTACCTCCAATCAATTTAATGAAATCATACATGTTGGCATAAGCCAGCGAGTCGTTATAAAAAATCCAAATCGAATAGAGTGTGTTATAATAATCAACCTGTACTTCAAATTTAATCTTATTCTAGGTTAACTAACAACAAAAAAAAGTTAACTAATAAAGAATACATTACAGCATATATACCACACAATGCAACTACGACAATCATAATACATAGTCAATAACGATACACTAATTACTGAAGATACACTGGCCTGCTCATTAACCGGTGGCAGTGAACGACGAGTGGCAGTGGCAATCGACCGTGAGCCGTTGGCGGTCAACGACGACAGAGCGGGCAGCTAGATGGCCGGTGGCGTTCAATCATATCTATGGTGGTATGGCATGGCGGACAAGGGTCGAGTTGGTTGGAGGTGGTCAACGGACGCGAACGACAACGTTAATCAGGGTCATTATTTGGGGTTTTTCAGACACGTCATTTTAGATGATTCTACTGAAATCCTTTGCAATGTGATAAGATTTTGAATTCTATTAACTAAAGGATCTGGATGTAACCAAATCAAATTTCAAATCCCTCACCTAGTCGACTGTAAAATAGAATTTAAATTCCAATTCCAATTCCATCGTAACAAATGGCCCCTTAGATTTCAAATCATGACTAGTTCAACTTCCTTAAACTTGACCTCAATGTTAAACTTCGGATTTTCAACCGAAGGCCTAACACGATCGTGTCTTAGGAGGACACGAGCGTGTCAATCAATTTGTAGTCCGACGAGACCTAAGCCTTGGTCTTGTCAGATGATGAAATTGTTCATTTGGCCAAGTTCATGGTCCACACCAACGTGTCTTATGAGACTCGATTGTTCCCATACTAGCCAAAACCTAATTTTGCTTAAGTTTGATATCATCCTATTAAATCCCAAATTTTACTCAACAAAGATTTGTAAACTCGTTTCAGAGTTTAAACTTTTGTTTAACAAAAAAAACTGAAAATTTTATTTTCTTTTTTCTTTGATTTCATGGTTTCCTTGGTAATTTCCTGGAAAAATATCAGTCAAAAATCAAAATTAATATTTTCAAATTTTGCGTCTTATGTCTGTACAGAATTTGATGACACTTATAAATTAATTTTTTTCTTTTCTGGGATTTTTTTTAACAGTTATAGATTATTTAGCAGGGAAGAAAGAGAGGTTCGGATTAAGCAAGAAAGCATCAAGTTTAGTAGGACAAAATGATTCTAGTTGATTCATGATCAGTAGCAAGAGCTAGAAGAAGAGCAAAAGTTAGAGCAAGTAACAAGATCGAATATCATAATTGGGTGTTGCTATACATACCCTTTTATTTTTTTTACTTGTCATACCCTCTTCCTTCAAGCTTTTAAATAATACAATTTGATCATTTTGTTTTCATTTTAGCGTTTTGATATTTATTGTGATAATAACCAATAAACTTTTATACTATTTTTAATTTGTTTTTATTCTAATAACCTGTTATTTATTTTTTTCAAAAAAATTGTTACGATATTTTCAAGATAGTATATTAATTTACTTTATCAAGTTAATATATTGTATATATTATTTTACAACTTGAATTTTTGTATAATTATTAGATTGAGTTAGATTTTCTAAGAGTTCAAATTCATATATATCTACTAATTAAAATAATAAAAAAACATATTTAAATTGTTATAGTTATCAGTAAGATATCTTTAACTGAATTCTAACCACATATATAGTATTAGACATAAAAACTTACATTACCATACACAAGAAGCAAAACCAGTTACTACTTCTACATAAACAAAAAAATCGATATTAAAGCTTATACATAAAAGATGTCTGCATTTTCTATTAATCAACTATATCTTTTACTCAAAGGTTGAAGTTGGAATTGTAAGCTTTTGTTTTTTATATCAAATTATATTACATGAGCACGTATAAATTATGTTCATCACGATCAAACTGTTTTGTTGTACTCGAATAAATTAAGTTGTCTTTATACTCTCATTCGACATTCTTTTCGATTGAACTTTTTTATTTAAACATTAATTTAATTCAATTTGAATGTTAAGATAGAATAGGTAATTCAAAAGTATTTTTAAAAAATAACGATTTTACAAGGAGAAATATGAAAAGTTTTAAAATTAGTTTTCAAAAAGAGGGAGTATGCAAGTAGAAAAAGGGGTATGTTTAGCACAACCCATCATAATTTCATAATTTGGATAGCAAGAAGCAAGAAGAAAGTTAGCAAGTTAAGAAAGAAAGAAACAGGTCAACATCAAGATGTAGGTTAATATTGATGGGTCAAAGCCGGGTTATGGAGCGAAATAGTCAGCATAAGTCATTTGATAGTTTTTAGTTAATAGTTGCAGTTTATGTTTTCAGTGGGTCTCTAAGTAGTGGGTCATATTTTTTTTTCTTGTAGTAGTTGGTTCACCTCGGCATTTCTTTATTCTTTTATTTAATGTTTTCGGTTACAATAAAAGAGTAATAAAAAAACAAGAGTTTGCAACATTAGATTTGTTTCTATGCGTGTTTGGGGATGAACCAACACAGTGAGGATACTTACAAACGAAGTTTAACCAAATCATATCTCTTAATTATAATAACAGTTATTATAACATATCCTAATTAATAAATGACAAATAGTTAAAAAAATATTTGACAAATGAGTTTATTGGAGAGCCTACATGTTAATTTACAAACTTTCATTGGTTTAATTTGATCATTGGTGTGTGTCAGTTGGTACAACCTGTTTAAAAACTTTGGCAAAAGTCACACTAACCTAGACCTCACTTCAAAGGCCAGAAGAGGCCAGAGATCAAGCATTAATTAATTATAGTTGGTGTGGGTCAGTGGGTGTGTGGGAAGCATATACCGTGCTCACTAATTAACTTTTACACTTACTCACACCCTATGACACATATACATGTATGCCCACATGCTCATATATAGTTACTTTAATTAACCAATGCATATAAAGCAAACTTCAAAGCAAAAAGGTGACAGAATATTTAAAAGTGATTAGCACTAAGTTAAGTGGAACAAAGTCTCTTGAGTACTTGATTGAGAGCCTGGGATTATACTACATTATCTTCCTTTGTGGCAGTATACTTGGATTATTTTATGCTGACCGCATGTACCTTAGTCTCCTCTTTTGAGATTAAGCTTCACAATAATGTAATACTATATGTGTTTGAGCAAAGTGTCATCGAGAGTGGTGGGTTGCTTGCGGTTCGGGGACCATACTACTCCTAGTGCACACTTTAGAGACATCGATAGACGAATCTGTGTCTCGGGTAGGTGCCCATGCGACCTGAGCGTGCACACCAATGCTGTACTTGTTCAATAATATTGTTTCTGTATCTCTAGGTTTGTGTGGTTTGTTTCACGCGCATATTAGGTGTTTTAGTTCCGCGTATTCTATCACTTTACAACTTATGTTTTTTTTTTCCTTTCTGTGGTGAACATATTTTGTATAACTAGTCTAAATGATCCATGCAAAAAAGGCACTAACTTTTGTTAGTATTTAACTCAAATACATGAATGTCTGAACTAATTTGGTATTTATTTAAAAGATATATTCTTGTATTATATTGATGTTAGTTAAATTTACAAAACTGGTTATTTCATTTTTTATATTAATACAAGATATTATGTTTATCTATTCTTGATATTAGAGAGAATCTTGAGGGATAAAGAGTTGTGAGTAACCAAGAGTGTCAAAAACTTAAAAACTAAGACAAATCATTTTTATAATTCCTAGTTTTGTGTGTTGGGAATACGTTACACCTCTAGCTAAAATACACGATAAGAATGCATACATCTGACAATTCAACCATCACCTCTGCGCATGCGGGAGTCTTATGTACTGAGTTTGCACTTCTTTTGTCTATGGATTATCGAGTTGATGGGTATCACCAACAAAATCTCATTATGTTTTATATTTTTACCAGTTATGTTTTCTTTGGTTATTAATAGTGCTGATTTCTTGTTCACATCACCCGCTGTATCGCAATATGCAGTATTAACAATAATAATGATTAATGAAAATGTTAATTCACGACATCGATTGTGGTTATATTGTTACAACACATCAGAAATTGTTTTCACTAATCGTATCAGAGCCATCGCTTCTATTCGCAATGAGCAATATTAAAGCAGCAACATGCTGTTGGGCTTGGGAAAGGGGAACAGACTTAACATAGGATCCATTGTTTCACTTTTAGTGAATATTACCAACTCATACAAACCTAGTATTCATCAAGATCAAGTTTGCTGTCTCCAAAGTGTAGTTAAATGATGTTATCTGACACTCTAAAGTAAAAAAAGACGAAGAAGAATATATTATAAATGGACGGTTAGTTGACAGAAATATCATGTTATATATTAAGATCTATACAGGCTTTACTTAGCTTTTTGTTTCCCTTTTTAAGCTGGTGGTGAGCTTCTTGACACCCACCAATGCCCCCACACCTCCACTATCTTCTTCACTTTCGACATTGATCATATATCCCCTCTTTTCTCAACTTCAGATCTTCTGATAATATGTTTTGAACCGAAGAAAGACAAGACAAGACAAGACAGACTCTGCTTATGTCCGGGTAGCGTAGTACAAGGAGTACCATAATCATGTAACTGGTTAGTCTTCTTGCATGTTTTTCTCATATGATTCTCAAGAGTTCTTCTTTCCCTATGTTCTTCATCTTCTCTTAATAAACACCTGCATCGGTGAAACTGCTTAGTGACCCATGAAAGAAACAAAAGAAATGATACAGCAATCAGATCGCCTTTTTGTTCTTCCTTTTGGACCATTAAGATCAAGTTTTTCGTGTTTGTTGATCGATTTACTTTTTAGTGTCTTTTTATACATGGATATTTGATATTTTTGCATTCGTAAATCGATATGGGTATTAAGAAACACATGTATAGATCAACATCCAAGAATTGAAAAGACATTAAATTACTGTGCTGATGGTAATCAAGAGATACGCCTAAGTTAAGTTACTTGTTTGAATCTCTCTACATGCTATAAGTGCACATGGCGCTATGATTATTAGCAGATGATATGTTTTGTTTCACGTATACATATGTATTTTTTCTTCTGAAAGGAATAACTTGTTAATTAGAAACTATATAAAATGTTGGACTTAATCTTTGTAATTCACATGGGAAAATTAAAGTTTGATTTTTGGTATGGATCACGTTTTGATTGATGGCAGCCGCTAGAAGTTGTATACTTAAATGAGATTTTTGAGGCTTTTTTTAATTATTTAATTAGTGTGTTTATCGTGGTTAGTTTTATTGATGGAAGCGGTTAGTTAGAGAAGTATCATGAGATTTTTCAGGCTTTTATTTATTATTTAATTAGCATGTTTATCTTGGTCGGTTGGAGTTATATGATATATATTTATCTTATAATTTAAAGATAATTATATGTTAGAGATTGAGTCAACTTACGATTGGTTTGTTGGCTATCTAAGTGAGTCGCATAGCATGTCGATTATTACATTCTTTATTTAATAAAAGTGTTTATCCTAGTTTGATCAACATGTCATTTGGGTGTGTTGGGATTCAATTGCTATCGCTTTCATCTAGGGAAGCAAATAACAATAGCATATTGGAAGCAACAAGAAACAACCAATCAAGCAAGTAAGGTTTGTTTTTATGGTTTGATAACAGCAAACAACAGATCTGAGATAAACAACGACTACAAAATAAAAGCAACCTGTTTTTCTTTTTTATCAAACGAAGTAGGTTTAGCACGAATCAAAATAGCAAGAAAAACATCATGTTTAGCTAGAAACCAATAAGTTTAACAAGAAAAGCTACAAGTAATCAACAACTATTAGCAAGTACGCAACAAGATCAGCAAGAAAGAAAGAACAAAATGATAGCAAAACGGAAGAATAGCAATTTTCAAGGCAAGAAAAGAAAATGCAGGCACGCAATAGTAGGTTAAAAGCAAGATAAGCAAGAGCAAGTTTAAGAAAATGTAAGAAAGAAAGCATGGCAGAAAACACAATAGTACCATGCAACATTTCATTGTAATGTCTCAAATTGACATCCACCAATTATACAAGTTGGTCGGTTATGTTGGAATCAATTTGGCAAGCGTATGAGTTATGGGGGCACTTTATCTAGTAATAATGCAACATCTGAAAGCAGAAAGAACCAACTAGCTAGGGCTTTTATTTTTCAAACATTGTCCAAGGATTTTCTACCTCAAGTGTCGAATCACAGGGATGTAAAGGATGTCTATCAAGGTTTGACATCTAGGAGCAAAGATAGTAAAGAAGGCTCGCATACAAACTCCAAGGTTTGAGATGGAGATGCTGAAGATGAAAGAAAGTGAACGATGATGATTTTTCATGTAAGTTAACTGCATAACAACTAAATTTGTAAGCTTTGGTTCAAGTATGAAGTTATTATTTAAAAGTTACTCAACTCAGCGTTAAGAAAGTTTCTGCCACCAATCATGGCCTATATGGAGTAATACTCTGAACTTGAAAACATGTTGTTCAAGGAAGCAATGGGAAGAATAAAAGCTTAAGAAGAACATCTCAAGTCATGGTTAAACAAAGGAGAATAATCAAGGTAAACTTCTGATAACAAGTTCACATAATCAAAAGGTTGATGATGCTGAAAGTTAACACACGAAAAGGGACGGGTGACGAGGATCAAGAATGTGGTAGGGGTCAAGGGAGAGGTTTTGTTAGAGAAGAAAGAAGACGTTGAAAAGGTCAAGGAAACAATAAAAAAGTAAATCCAAAGGCTATAAATATGATGAACTTGATCATTTTGCATAGAAGTATATAATGTGGAAGGATAAGGTGAATGGAAAGGAGCAGGTAGCTCATCCTCAACATGATGAGAGGATGCCATTGTTGTGAAGGTGATTGGAAATGAACAAAAGATTAGGTGGTAAGAGTTAGACTTAATCTTTGGAAATCATATTGGAAAATTAAAGTTTGACTTTTGTTGTTGATTGAGAGTTTTGATTGATTGGCAGTAACTAGTTTAGAGAAGTTTGTTTATTATACATTTACTAGTTTTAGTAAACCATGTATTAGATAATGAATAAATAAAATATTCAAAGAAAGAAAATTTTTAATCATAAAATTATTTTTTAAGATAAGATATGATTAAAATTACGTATTGGTAAAGATTATAAATAATAATTCAATAATATCAACTTTTAAACTTTTTTTATTTTTTTAAATTAAACATTCTATTTCAAAATATACCGTATGTTATTTTTAAAAATGTTTTTATTATAATTCCTAATTTTAATTATTTTTGTTTTGTAAAAATTTACTTTTTGAAAACACCAGTTTTTGAAAAGGCCTGTTGTTTTGGAAAAAAAAATTATTTTTATAAAAATTGTTTATTTAGAAATAAAATTAATATAAAGATTTCTTTGTTATTATTTAAAAAATGTTTTTACTGTAATATAAAATTAGATAATATTATTAGTAATTAGTGTAATTATTTAATAGGAAAGAGAAATGAGAAAATTTTGGTAAGAAGAAATGTAGCATTGCTACGTGTCCTCATTAGTTACTTTTTAATTAATGTAGAGTGATTGATTAGAGTAGAGTGATTAGTGAGTCAAAATAGTTATAGGTTAGAGTTTGAGTTAATTTAGGATTGATTTGTTGGCTATTTAAGTGGGTCACATGCATGGTTATAATCAGAGTTCTTAATTCAGTTTTTATATAACCAGTGTCGATCATGGTTTGATCAACATGGCCTTTCTTTCAATTTTTCTTTTGTTTTCTGTTAGTTTTTTCAGGATCCAGTTGGTGTGTTCAAACATTTAGAGCAAAAATAAATATTCTAATTCTGCTTGTACAGATGATTTTGCGAAGAATTGAACCTAGGAATGCTAACTCACCTAAATTAAAAAGTTAATATAAAATGGGGTTCAATCAGGCTTGTTTAGCCAGATTGTTATTACTGTTCAAGAGCCGAGCCCAAAACCAAGCCGACTCGACTCGGATCGTATTTCAAATCAAGCTAAGAACTTGAGTTAGAGCTCTGCTTGTTTTGGCTCGGTTTTAAAAAAAAGTTGGCTCCGCTCGATTTGGGCTTGTCTTGACTCAGTTTTTAACTCAACATGACTCACTTACATTGTTAGAGGGAAAATCACAAGAATGTACTTGTTGACTAAAATTTTTGGCAAACTGAAATTAACTTTTGGCCTTTCAAAACTAAATTTATCAAAAAAAACCTATAAGAAATCATCACCTTAACTCACCTGGTTAAGAAAGCTAAATTATAGCCTTCTTGGAAACATATATGGCCGGGTCCACAAAACCAAACAATCATAACAAGTCACGTGTAGTTCACCACTAAAATCTAGACGCCTTTTTTCCTAAGCAACCACAATTTTTTTTAAGAGGAAGAGGTGTTGCATTCGAAGGTGTTTGTAAAGTGTTTCCAAACAATGACAACATGTCTTCATTCGTATAGAGGCCACTGAGGATGCTTTACCCGTTACGGGGGCTTTATGATTCTTATTTACAATAAGGATTGAGATCATTTAATGTTGGTTTGTCTTACCATGTAAGAAATGATAAATAATGGCCTCTATGCTAACTAAAAGTGTGTGATTTTCTAATCTAAAAAAACATTAGATGATCTTAATCCCTACAACAAATATCTAAAGTGTGCACGTTACACAAAATGACTCTTATTACTGCACTATTTTTTTTTTTAATTTGCAAGAAATCTAAACAGTTTCAAGTTTTTGTTGATTATCATCACATAAAACCTTCAGTAAACAACTAACCATGTTTCCCTATGCAGGCTAAAAAATTCAGCTAGAAGTACTAACAGTCTTGAAACACTTTGAGAAGTTATTAACATTGAACCCCAGCCAGTTATGCCATTATCGAAAAGCATAGACCTCGAAATCGAGGTCCACAAAGACGATGATTCAGACACCAACAGCCAGGTTGATTCCAGAATTTCAGTTCATAAAACATCCAATACTATGTATGATCATGTTTCCCTCGAGTTGAGTCTAAACTTCAACTCGAACATAGATAATTTTGAACCAAGAGATTGCATTGGGGGTTCAGTATCAATCACAAGTAAAAGCATAAAAGAAACTGACTCAAACGGACCACCAGCGACTGTATCTAGAGTGTTTCCTTGCAACTACTGCCAGAGGAAGTTTTTCAGCTCGCAGGCGCTTGGGGGTCATCAAAACGCACACAAAAGAGAGAGGATGCTCGCAAAGAGAGCCATGAGAATGGGTATTCTCCCAGAGAGGTATGTTAACCACCTTGCAGATTTCCCTTTTCAGGGAACTTTGTTAAGATCTCTTCAGATTAAAGCTCATTCGTCACAACACCAAACGGTAATGCCTCCTGTTACGAAGATACCGCGCGAAATTAGTAGCATGCCCCCAAGACAATCAGATGGATTTATGGGATTGCCTACATATGTGGAGGATGATGGTCCTGATCATCAGCTTATTTGGCCGGGAAGCTTCCGTCAGGTGGCTGCAACAGGTGTCATGGTCGATTCACCACCAGAAACATCACAACTGCAAATCATGGAAGGGATCCGATCGGTTTATGGTGGTTGTTATGCAACACCAGATCTTACTTTGAAACTTTGATTTAGCTACCTGTTTCTTTTCATTGTAACTTAACACATTTTGTTTATAATTTATCTGGATTCTTGTTTAATATGTACAGTTATTTAAGATTCAGTGGTCATCACTGTTATGTTGCAAGTTTGCATGTTTATAGTAGGCTCCTAAACATTGTGTCAATTCACAAGAGCTAAACAGCATCAGTAAGTATAGCTAGAGTATTTTGATGTTGAATGTGAAACTTGAGTTGGCATTATTGTTCAAAGAATCAAAGTTTACAGCATTGTGAATTGGATTTTTACAACAATTATGAGGCTATTATCCTGTGACAAAATCAAAGGGCATATCCATGACAACAGGCATCATCATCCAGTCTATGAAACCCATGCCATCCATCTGCTTCGGGTACTTATGCGCCCCAATCGAGTCACAACATCGGTAACAGATGAACAGTGGTGGAACCACCTCGCCCTCATCGATCCCACTACAGCGGGTGTGCTGCCACACCTCGCAAAGATCACACGCCACCATCCTCTCTCCATCATCATCCCTCGCGCCACATTTGCAGTTCACAACCCAATTATCCGCGCCACCTTCATAGTTAAGATCATTAGCAGTCAGCAAGTCCACCCCAAACCCACGCACCCTGATCTCAGACCCTGACTCGATGGTCCCAAACACCACCTCCTCATCATCTAACCCTTCTAGTTCCACAATCTCCCTCACCTTTAGCTTCTCCATAGCACAGTAAGTGTCCCGCATCGCGTTCTCTGAGGCGGTTTTTAGCTCACGAATGGTGGCGTGAAGCGGGACCACCACCAGCTCCCCCATTGAGTTCTTTCTCGACTCTGCACTAGCTAATGGGATCACTCGACAAACGAATCGCAAAAACTCATCGTCATCATCATTAAAAGGCCACTCTTTTGTGAAGTTTTTGCTGTCCAAAATGGTCCTGACAGCAAACTCAACAGTTTCAGAATCTGAATCCAGCAAAACATGCTGATAGAAGTAGGCAAGGTCTTTGTATATATCACTATCCGTGCATTTGCTAATCACTGAGTCAACTCGGTCGATCGGTTCCTCGCGTTGATTGAGCTCTTGAAGTGAATACTCAAGAACACCTGTGTGAACATTGACTGCGCGACGAACCACATACCCTCCTACAATCACATTATTCATGGATTTCAGCACGTAATCAATCAAACCAGTGTCACCAATGTGCAACCTGGCTGTGTCGCGTACCTCCTGCCTGCTCATTGAGCCATTATTCCTTTCTTTTAGCGCTTTACAACCACATTAGCAACATCCTCGAGCCTTCTCGCGTGCCATCTGCTGTCCAGTTTAGCAGCCAAATTAGGAAACTTTCTACACCTCGTGTGTTTCTCCTTCTTGTTCATCAGATTCAATCGCAGTTTTGAATTGGAAACCATGTTGTTCTTCGTCTGCAGGGTCTGAAACTTGAGAGCCAGCATGAATCTAAACAGATCTCTGATTGTAATCAAGTGGGAATCACTCAATTCTTGATATTTACAGATCAGTTTCTTAATGGATCGATGCTTCATATTGTGAGTGATGATGTCAAGTTCAATAGAGCTTAGGATTTGAAGTGCTTGCTCGTATTTAGCTTTCGTGACCCCGAAGCTTCCATGGCAGAACCTGTAATCCCATCTTCCAAACCATGTGTGCCCGTATGCTACCCCGTATAAAAGTCGAAGATCCATCTGTCTCTTCTTTGATGTATCAACAATGCTTATCTGCCTTCATCCAAACAAAACAAATTTCAAGATTCTTGAAGAAAACAAGTTGTAATATGAAGTAATGAAGTTGAAAATAGGAAACTTAATGGATGACCTGCTGTGAAGAGATGTGCAGATTCGGTCCCAAAGATCCATAACTTCTCTACCATAAATGAAACTTGACCCGCCCTCAATTCCATTGATACAGAGAAGGTGACCGAATCCGTTGCAATGGATCAGACCGTGTAAGATGTGAGTTTGAATATCAAGAACGCCATTATTGACCGGCTTGTTCCATTGGTTGTCAATGGGGATGATGAAATGGTACTTCCTTTTCGATACGAAATGGTGACTCCATCCTGTAACAATGTAAGATTCATCAGAGATGATCATAATGGTCATTCACATTCAAAAGGTGTAACACAAGATCAGATCATTGAATCTAATTTTCAAATGTAAGAACCCCAACCCAGATCATAAATTCAAATCAAGATTAGGAAAACCAAAGCAGATAACCAAAACCCCTAATTCAGGTAAGATCAGTAAACACAAACCCTAATAAATAACTATTAACGACGATCAAAATCCCAAAATCAAGAAACTCTAAATCATCTAATAAAATAACCGAAACCCAATTCAGGTAAAATCAGTAATAACAAACACTTATCGAAATAGCAAAAACCCAGTTACGAAATTGAAATTTAAGACTAGAACACATGAAATTTGAGGCAAGAACGCCAAAAATGCATAACCCCCAAATTAATGTTACAGATTCAGTTCTTAAAAGTGAAATCCACCCCAAAACCCAATTCGAAAACAGTAATTTGATCAACGATTACGTACTATCCCAATTCGAAAATGGTGATTTGATCAACAATTACGTAGTACTAATTACCAGAGCATCGGCAGTGATCACAGAGCGGTTGAAGAGAGTTCTTAACACACTCTTCAATAGTATACAACGGAAGCACAAAGCCCCTGTGTTCGTGAAACAGAAACGTGCACCAAATCGGCATTCCTTCGACATTATACTCCTCAAGCTGCCCACATTCCTGAAGAAACAACCGAACATCGTCACGAAACGGACCCGAGGGAGTAATCGGGCAACCGGGCTGGAGAAAGCTCTGTAACCCATAATACTTGGCCGATTTCATCTTCCTTTTCTTGCCTCCGATCATCTTCATAATGGGTATCGAGAGTTATGATCGAATTCAGGTTTTGATGCTTGTTGTTTGAATCTGAATCGCTAGAAACAGAGGATAGTGTTTGAGGTGATGGGGGTTAAGCAATTGGGTTGAAGATGATGGGTTGTTATTGTGGGTATGAAATTTGAATGTTTGTTGTATTGGTAATTTACCGCTCGATTGGTGGATTTTGATCGGACGGTTGAGAGATGAGAGTGTGTGCAGGGGGTTATTGTTGGCCGTTGGATTGTTTGGTAAGCAGTTGAGGGTGTTTTTTGATGCGGCAATTTGACGCCGCTAGCCTTTATTCGCTTTCATATGTTATGTTCACTCCAATTATACTTGGTAAAAAAATGAAGTTTTTTTACTTACAATATTAAACTAGTAAAAATTAAATTCGTAATAAAATAGTTAATTAATAAATATATTTTATTTACAAAACTTGTATTGGACTATGGAATTTTCCCGCTTGATACAACGAAAAACATTACTATATATATTAACGGTATATATCGGTGACTCTAGTGGAGTCCTAAAACTTTTCAAATTCACACCAAATGAGATCATTATTTGTAAAAGCCTCCTGTTATACAATCTTTATCTCATAAATATAATCACTTTATAGTTCAACAAAAGTTAACCGCTATTAAACAATTTAACATGTATTTTAATTACGTATAGCATAATAAAATAACTATCTACAAATGATTGATATTGAATGAAATTATTGATTTTAACGTTTGTTATATTTAGCATCCAAATAAGTTTAATAAATAAATTGTGTCAGTCTGAAAATTTAGGTGAAATGTTAAGTTTATTAAATAATCTATTACAACAAAGATGCTATTTTTAATTTTGAATGCGAATACGGTTTCCATAACGCTTTGAAAAGACCCCGCGACAACGCACAGGGGTTTCATTCCTAGTTTATATTACAAAAATCAATATTATGTTAATTGAATGTAACAACACATTTGTAGGATTGGATGAAATTCACAATTGGTAACAACGAAAGAAACAAACTAGTAATTTTTATTTAATTTCAAACCACTGTTTTACAAAAACTTATTATAAAACGTTGTGTATCATCCTAAGCTTCTAGAAGCCCATTGAGAATAACTATCCTCTTGGCATGCACATTTCTTAACTATCTGTACAAGCATATTAAAAAACAACGTCAGCTAATATTGGTAAGCTCATGAATCATGCATAGTTTAAAAGCATACAGTTTATTATGCATCACAATATGAGTCATATTTCGTCTAGAGGTCTTGTGTCTTTTGTCTGTAATGGCTTCCGTAACAACCATTGGAAATAGACCACGCCCCATGGTCGTTGCATGGGTATGAGATTGTGTTTTCTATTGGGTCCTAAACCCTGGTTGGGTGGACTCCTCACTCCTCGACACATGCTTATTATGACCAGTTTGACCAGACGAGTATACTTTACAGTAAAACAAACATGATAACTCACCTGAGTTTAATAGTCTGAATCTGGTTTACGAGAGTATTCAAAACTTTGTTCCTATTGATTATCATGATGTGCTTAAGTGACTAGGAATAGGATTGAGGAATGGATGATCATCATCGAATTTAAATAACCAAATCGAATCTAGAATGTACATGAAGTTGTTAGATGTTGTTGAATCGCTAGATGTGACAACCGGTCAAAAATCAGGTCAACGTCAACTCAATTCTGTCAGATAATAATAAACGTTTATTTACTTATTCTGACGCGTTTGGTTATCAGAAACCTTGACCAATGTTTCACGTGAAACCTGTTGTCTGTTAACCGGTTGAGACTAAAACTAAAATAATAATAATAACTAATAATAATAACTAATAATGATAATAGTGTGATTATGTGGTGTAGGTGCATGAAAGCCACCTAAACACCACAATCCCCATATGATCTCTAGTGCACACACTTCACATTTCACTCAACCTTTCATCTTCCTCTCCTTCATCCCTCTCCATCGGTTCCTCTCACCCAAGAACCCCACCACCGCCACCTGCCTGTCCATCGCCGGGAATCACCACACCCGCCAGCCGCTGCCGCACCACCGCCCGTCAACATCCACCGCAAGCCACCATCGAATCCACTTTCCACCGCCACCCTCACCCTTCGACCGAGAGCCACCATCACCAACCACCGACCACCATCTACTACCGAAGCCATCCACCGCCACCTTCACCATCCGCGATCACCTTCACCAACCGTCACCTCACCACCTTCGGTCACCACCAACCCCTCACTCCATTTGGTTTCCATAAGCATCACCACAATAAGAAACCATCACCTTCTTTTTCTCAAGTCAAGAATCGAGAGGATTTTCAAGTTAAGTTGAGTTTAGGGCTTGAAAGTGGAATCGGGTCTTGAAGAATCGAGAACTAACGCTAGAAACCTCTGGTTTAGGCTTGAGGTATAATTATTTGGGTTATTTGTATATATATGTTCATGCATGGTTGATCAAGATGGAAATCTTGATGATTTGGTTCACCCGCTTAGATGTTTTTGGAAAAAGTTGGCATTTTGATGAAAAAGGATTTTGATTTGGGTTATAATCTGAAAATTTGATGTTGTTGTAGTTTTAGTTGATAAATCCTATTATTGTATGATTTTGGGTTATGAGAATGTAGTTAGATGAATGTATATGGTTATTTATGTATGGATAGGTAAATAAATATGGTGATTATGGTTCATAAGGGTTTTAGATAGAACTTTTGGATGTGTGGACAAATGGATTATATTGACATCTTAAGAACCCTTTAGATAAATGAGGACTTAAGGACAAATAAAAGATTTAATTAGGAAGAATGATGACGTTGAATACAAATTCTTAGAAAAACAACTAAGATGAAACTTTACAAAGTATTAAGGAAAAGAGACTTTAACAAGAAATGTTAGTTAAAAAAACATGAAGATTTAATTCAAGGATAATAGAATAATATGAAGGATATATATATTAACTAAAAATGACATTGCAAGACTTAACTGGTTAATTTAAGATATTGGGATAGTCTTTATAAGAAACAATAGAAGAATTAGAAATAAACTAAGATATTATTAGATGTTAGTAAGTTTAATTATAAGTGTTAAATGATTTATTAATTAAGAAAGTGATTAATAAATGATAATCCTTTTAAAAAATGAAATGATTTCTTAAAAACATCTTCAAATGGTTTAAAAAGCGTTTTATAGACAAAAGTCAAATAAGTTGGGTGAACAGCATTTTTGAGCAAAATTTGCAATTATTTAAAGTAAGTCTTTCACGTTTAGGATCGTGATTAAACCGGTGCGAGACGCTTAAAACTGGAGATTTGAATCAGCGAAGGTGAGTTCTTCGGCCCCATTTTCTTTTTTTTAAATAATGTTTTATTTAAATTGTTTTGGGGGAAAAACATGAATGAATGTTTAAATTATTTTTATACATGATGGGTAAACGAGTATAATATATTTTATGACGGTATAAGTTGAGGCAATAGTATCAGTGAATACTATTGGGCTCTAAATCCCCTCATAATCATTAACCTCTGGAAGGCCGCAGACTATATTGGTAGATCTATCGGGTTAGAAGGGCTCGCTCTCCCGACCAGTCGCACTGGTCAGGTTGTAGCGAGAAAGTTTATATGTCTGGATAGTTGTGGGGCAACGACGTGTTTCTTGGCTTGATTATGGACTTATGACCTGAATTTAAGCATAGTACCTAGCTAGTCTATGTTAAGTATATTATCTCGCTACATCATATAACTTTTCTTGGAAATGTCGAATGTTTTAAATTATGAAAACCCGAATACTCACCAACTTTATGTTGACAAGTATTTTCTCATGCTTTTTAGGGTTATAGGTATGCTTGATCGGCGAAATGATGGAAATGTGTCTTTGGGAAGATCAAACGTTTTAAGTTGACTATTTTAAGACTTTAATGATAAACTTGTAGTTTTTGTAAATTAAACAATGTTAATGCAAGTATGTTTGAATATTATATCATGTAAAGTTAGTCAACTCATCAAATTTTAACGTTTGACTACGACCGTTGGAATAATTCCAACTTCAGTTATCACCACGTCACGTGACTTTCCGCTGCGATTTTCGGGGTGTGACACTAGAGGTTTGAAAAATGCTTAAACGATGATTTGAAAGGGAAATTTCATTTTGAAATGGTGAAGGAAAAGCAGAGGTTCGAACCTCAATATATAGGCTAGACACTTGCCTCGTCGCGGTCCATTATAGGTCCAGGTGGCGGTCCACCAACGACCCCCACAACCAACTTGTCCTTTATATCAATTGGCGGACTGTTACCCGTATTGGTGGCGATCATCCATGGTGTTGAGACATCGGACACGTGTTAAGGTTCAATCATTAGTCATCAAACACGTCTCAACTCCCCATAGATTGCTTAGTTGGGTCTTTCGCATACCGTTATGAGATTAATTTTTTCGAATATTCCATAGCGAACCAAGAAGCTTATGGGGTGGTGATCCGCCACCTTTTTTCAAATATTATTTATTTTTGACGAACTTTTCTACCATAGAACATGCCTTCTTAACAAATTTTTTGCACTAACGAGGCAGTTCTATCCCAGCTAGGGGTTTTGCCCCTTGGACTCCGCTGGACACTGCCTCCGGATCCCGACTGCTCTCAATGCGCTATCTTAAACTTGATGTATTACATTAAACATGTTATAACTCGTTATCTAAACCATGGTGACAGGTACGTCTTATCAAACTTTAACACAATTATTCATATTAAAAGTAATTAACTATTTATATATTAAATATGAAGTGGATGCTACAACAATTTTATTTTATCTTTTAAGTTTTACCACTAAATATTTTTGTTTACCTTAAGAGCATTGTAAATTATTTATTGAAAACTTGTGTTTTTAATAATATGTATTTTGTAAATTTGTTTATTAAATTTGTAAATAATTATTTTACAAGTGCAGAAAATTAACCAAAATATAAATTTGTAAATCATAAAATATTAAATTACAAAATATATTAAAGATGGTGTTAATATTAAGTCACCATTTTTAATTTATTATATGATCAATGTCCCTGGTAATTTACAAAGCTATTACATGATCCTTTTTTATTTTATTATTTTTACTAACCAATTTATGACATATTGCTCATGTGTAACTTTTTTTTTCTTTTTTCTCTTACTGACTATTTATTATACTGCGAATGTAACGCGTTACTCGTAACCTTTTTTTCTTTTTTCTCTTACGACTTTTTTAATAAAATTGCAAATGTAACGCGTTATGACTTGTATATTTTATTTACGTTTCGATATGAATTACATTAATTCATAATTAAGTTGTGTGTAACAATATACAAGTAATAGCATAAATATACAAGTCGTCAAAGGATTGATTTTTTTACTGGCTTTTCCTCTTTAATATTTAAAATATGTTTTTTTTAGAATTTTATTACTACGTGTTTCTTTGTTTAAAAAAATGTCACAAATTAAATAATAATTTCTAAATCGTTCTATAAATTTCAATACCCATCGCAGTACGCGCATTTCACCCGTCTTTATTAATTTAGCTTTGGTTTACTAACAAGATGAAATATTGTAGTCTGTGTGTAAGCTATAAATAATAATAAATCAACAGTCAACCCATGCATGCATGTGATCTATAAATGCAACGTCTATCTAACCTTGATTCCTTCATATTCAACCTTATCCATTTCGAATTTTCCATCATCAACTCACCATCGATATATTCATTCATCAAACTCATAATATGCATTCCACAACACATTACTCTAATCTTCATGCCACATTATTCAATTCCACCAAAAAGATACAAAACTAGTAAAAAGAAACAATTTCTCAACCAAAATCCATCACAACTAACTACAACAGGTATAAATGATTAATAGAAGTAGATTAAAAGCTACAGGAGAAAACTGGTATATGCGATTAATAGAAGTAGATTAACAGCTACAGAAGAAACCATCATTTGTATTTGTGGTTATGATGGATAACAGTTTCTTGTGATCAAGAAGCATAGATCTACACAAAGGGCAATTCACACTCCCAAAGTCTACCCATTTATCAAAACACTCTAAATGGAACATATGTTGACAGTTGAGAAGCTCTCTGATCAACTGATGATCATCAATACAATCCATGCACACCATGCACGTGGCGGTGTGACGGTGGTTGGAGCCGGAGTAGGGTAAGATCGGGACGGTGTTCTTGATGGAGGTGGTGACGATGTGGGCGGGGACGCGAATGAGGGACGGGGCGGACCCGTTTAGGATGAAGACGTGGGTGGTGGAATCCGGTGGCGGTTTGATCAATAGATGGAGGTGGGAGAGTGAGGCTAGTAGCAGTGATAGGAGATGAGATGCAATGTTTGAGAGGATCTTGAAGGTGGCTGCAGGTGAAATGGTGAGTGGTAGATGCAGAAATTGATGGTCCATTGATATGATGAGTGTTTGGATGTATGATCAGATGAAGGAGTTGAAGTTTCAGTGGTTGGTTTTATAGATGATGATGATGATGATGATGAAGATGATGATGGTTGTGTGGGTGTGATGGTGCAAAATGGCAGAAGATATGAATAAGGAAAGACACTCATCTGTTTGTTTTATTGTTTATGATTTTTGGTTGTACTGTTTTTGCTTTGTTTTTAAGAAATATACAGTGTTAAATGATGGTCTCTTCATAGAAGTTAGGGGTTCAAGTTTTGTGTTGGGGTATGAAGTAATATTAAGTGTGGGTTGGATGAGTGTGTGAACTTTTGTTTAAAAAAAATAATTAAAGTACATTCATATAGGATTGAATTGCATACATCATTTTTAAACTTTGTATTATACTAATTGTTTGCTTAGACTTTTTGCAACTTTTTGGGAATGGATTAGGGTTTCTAGAGTTGAGCTCTTACTAGTGGCGTGGGCAGTTGTGTGAAATAAGGGGTTATGTTTTATATTTTATTTTTTTTTACCTTCTAAATATCTCTTCTCTAAAAGGAAAGTGATCATTAAAGGTTGAAAAATTAATCTCTGATACTTTGAAAACAGTCCCTCATGGTTTTTTTCAGTGACTAGGGAATTCAGTCTTTAATACCGTGTTTTTAAGGACCGAAAATCAGTCTTCAAAACATATAAATTCGGTCCTGAATCTATCTCCAGGCACCACATCATTGATCATTTCAGTCCCGAAAACATTTTGTTCATAACAGAAAATTAATCTTCGATGTATACCATGATGTTAAAGACTGAAAATCAATCTTATATTTTATGCACTTATAAAACTCAGTTTATTTAGTTTCATATACCATTCATTAGCTTCAGATTTCACAACATTTAGACCTAATAAGATGTATTGAAGACTGAGAATTAGTCCATGATATATATCATTTTAGTTTTTCATATGTTTTTTTAAAGACTAAAAACTAGTTTACTACACTATATTCGAAAAAGTAAAATATAAGCTAATTACGACATATATATAACTAAACTTAAAAGGTTTTAACTGTTTTTCTTTATATAATGTGTGAATTTAAGATTAAAAGTAATCAAACTTCCTACAGTATTCTTCTTTCAATTCATCCAACGCTCAATCCCTCTTATTCTGATGCTCCGTATCTTCTCTTCCATGACGCCATATAAAGGGCATAAGGATAACCGAAGCATGTTTATAGTAGGACGGCTATCAGGGGTAGTCTAGCGGAAACAACACCCAACCCCCTTGTGGATTATTTGAAGATGTTGATTTCGGGTTATCCAAAAGCCGAGCCAATATTTTTGCAGATTTAACCCATACTTTTTTCTGTACCAATAGTCGATGTTTATTTGAGTAAAAAAGACAGTCAAAAAGTCTATTTTGATGGTTTTCCCTTAAAAGTTTCCTTCTTTCGTATGTGTGTACTAAATCAAAGCTTCTTGAACCATATTTTCATTCCATGTTGCACTCTAGGTTTTATGTTTTGAATAACAATGAAGCGTAAACTTGTTCTTGTGTGTGCAGGTCTATATATGCAAAATTTTCTAGTGTTGAAATTCAGATGTTTTTAAATAGAGTGGTAAAAGGGTTATGAAGATAAAGCTATAGAGGTGTATCCAACTATCCATTAGTACTTAACTTATCTGAACCAAATCAAATAGGTAGATCCGTAGATTTGTGTATGTGTATTTAAATCTAATCTACAAGGAGGTTACCATGTAGACTTTTGTGAATATATGATGGAAAGTTATCAACATTACTAAAAACATAGCCGATTACTTTAGGTACGAGTATAGTCATTTTGTGAGCTTTGATTCATATAAGATGTATACGATACACCATAGGTTGACTTGCTTTTTACATTTGTTATGTCATTCGTTTATGAACTTGGTCCTTTGATTTGTGAAGTATGATGAATATGGCAACATCCTCTTCTTTAACTTCTATTTCAAAAAGAGCTGTTCATATAGCTTTCTTGAGTAGGAAGAAAGATGACCATATGCAAGTACAGCATGCGCAAGGTGCAAATCATACATCAGCATGTTTACCCGGGTAGCTTAGTTATAATTGAAGTTATGTTTACAATGGTAATCGTCTTCTTAGCCAAGTGACTGTCAAGAACACTACTTGGAATGTTAAAACAACTGATCTTTTCCATGAATATTTCAAACTTCAATATCTTGGTGGGAGAGTATGGTCAAAAACTTTACTCTGCAAAAAAATGAAAAAACAGTCCCGTTGAGAACCTATGCAAAAGATCATTCCAGATAGAGGTGACAGATTCAACCTGTTTACTAATGAGTGGGTGTGTTATAGTTTTAACATGCAAAATGTGTATAACTTTTAAAAAAAGAAAGCATTGCCTAAATGGTTGGTCAATGGGTCGAAAGTCACCCAAGTGCCATTATTATGCATTCAACATCCTAGATCACTGTATCTTAACATTTAGGCCATTATTGCATGAATATTGCTTTTTCAATCGTATCTAAAGTTAACAGATGAAGAAAGAAATGTTTGCGGACCAGCAAAAAGAATACCAGTTAGATCAGTTACCTCCCGCCCGAACCCTCCCGCTTAGCCACCTCACAACCATCAGGCACACAAAGGAACATAGAGATTGAAAAAAGAATGCTACCGCCAAGTGAATTACGTCTACAAATGTTTAGCTCTCCAGTCAACAGCATCATCACTATCTTCGTCACTCGATGACTCGTCAAGGCTACTTTCCTTCTCCACCACTTGGGAATCTTTAGTGCGCTTGACTGACCTGGCAGCCTTCAGCTCCATCTTTTTCCTCTTAAACATTTCCACTCTCTCCCTGCAAAACCTGCAATAAGTTGCATGCATTTTCAGTATCTTGATCTATCACAGTTTTGCTTCTACAATCTTACCCGATACTGAAACGTGAAAAGTACTTACTTCTGCTCCACAGTTTCTGCCTCTTCAATCATCTCAGCTGCATCATACTACATTATTATCATTACAAAACTAAAAATTAGAAAGGATGGCTGTGATTGGCACACGGTTATGTCTGACAGGTTGAGTAACAAATTGAAACAGTTAAATTATTGGTTTGGGTCAGGTTGACTTTAAAACTTCTTTTTCCAATCTTATATAAGTGTGGTAAATATGACTACGAAACAAATTAGTAGGTTGTTTGCATTGGTGACTTTCAACCCATTTGACCTGTTTCCCTTTTTAGCTAAAATTTTTAATTTTCTCATTTGACCCGTTATAGATAAACATTGATTTGACCCATTCAAGAGTAAATGGGTCAAAATTACCAACTCTACCAACAACACTAAGGTGGCAGGACCAAATTTAAAAAGTTTGTGTGTGAAGTCGTGAACGATCACTTCAACCATGTGCTTATTAGGAGGATAAATGCGAAAGTGAAATAACTAATACTTGATATTCATCATGAGAATATTAATTCAAACCTCTTCTTCTTCAAGCCGGTTGTCCACCTCCTTCAAGTCTTCTTGTATCAACTTCTCAAACTCCTTGTATTCATCTCTGATTATCAGATTTTTCATGAATTAAATTAGGTGCTTCATGAAATTAATTTAATTCCATTTTTGTATAATAGCCACATGTCAAAAAGGTGTTTAGACTATTAAATTTTTGTATGAACAGACATGACACCCTTGCTGCTGTCTAGTTTATTTTATGTGCACCTCTAAGGTAGGCAAGTTCAACTGTTCTTCACTTCAAATAAATTGATACGCATAAGCCATAGATAAGGCAAAGACAAGAATAAAGATTCAAGTCATTGGCTTTGTAGGGAAGTAGTTAGAAATGGACCCTTGTTTCAAGCAAATGACTTTTGTTGGAAAGAAACTACCAGAAAAAAGAAAATATAACACCAATACACAAAACACATTTGAGGCCTTACTTGATGTCTAGCTTAGCAGGAGTAATTCCACGTGCACGTAGATCAGCGTCTTTATCATCAAAGAAGCCTTCTGGAAGAGCTAGTGTTTGAGAAGCCCGAGTCTCATCACCTATTGTCTCCGCAACTGGGCCACTAGAGACTTCAGCTCTTTTATTCTCCCCATCAAATGGATATGCAGCTTTAGCTTGGGCAGAACCCAACTTATTTTTTTTATCATTGTCCATCAGCTTTGCATTATGAGTTTCTAGCCAAGGGATGACATTCAGTTTCAGTATAGAGAAAACAAGTCAGGTGTATGATCTAATTGATACTAAGGAACATCATTCAATTAATATACTAGATGCAATTAGCAGAGGAATTACATAATGAGTTCACAAATGCAGTCAACTAAATAACTTGATGTGCATGATTGTCCAAAAAGAGAACGTTTTGGAATCACTTACCCTTTACCAATCTTACATATTTTTATTTAGAGGTACACAAAAATGAATATTATAATTAAGTACAAAGACTGTCCTTAGAGGAAGGCCTAGAAGGGGGCAAGGATAACTCTAAGCTATCATATTAAATGGCTAGTCGCAAAAATCTGAAAAGGAAGAATTCCTTTTGGTGAAAAATAAAAACAAAACCTAATTCATGCAGAACTCAAATGACATGAGTTAAAAACAGAAGACAAGTCATGTAACACTCCAGATTAACATGTCCACATAAACATTCAAGAGATACTTATGTAAAAAAGGCTTGTAAAAATTATGATGATCAAGTAATGTAATGATTATTGTGATGTGCTCTTACCATTTTGTTTCATCTTTGTCACAGGTTTATCAAAGAAATCAGAAGGAAGTACAGATTGGGGCTGAGCTTGAGGTGGTCTGGTTTGACTTTTATATGACTCGGCGGGATGCTCAGGTTTAGCTTTATTAAGCTCTGTAGAAGCCCCGGGCTTCACATTGTTTACTCGACTAGCTGCGGCAGCATTTGCTTTCACATTTTTAATTGCCTGTTAAAATAAGCAATCTTATTAATGATTCAGAGGGGGAAAGAATGAAAAGAGTGTGTATGTATACATATGCACATATGATGTATGTAAATCAAACGGGTGTGCTTATATACAAAACAATACAGATTAACATCAAATATGTGTTAGTCCTCTCATAATGAAGCAGCAAGCTGAAGGGACAAAAACACATTCAACATTATCAACTACTACATTGATACCAATCTCAAGTCCGAATTGCTATAGTTTAGTTTAAATATTAGAGTTCCTGTTGTCTGTGATTTTGTTTTAGAACTGGTGTTTCTTTGTAATCGAGAGACTTGTCCTTTTTGAAGTGGGCTGCAACCTGGCTTCAAATCTATATTGTGTTCCTATCATACACTGATGTACTTCATCTTTATGTTAGATAGAACCTTCTCATTCATCAGCATAAATAAAAATGAAAAAAAAAGAAATTAGGCATCTATCGGATACAGAAACACACACACATACATCCATATACATATATCTATATATCTGGACATAATTGTGTGGGTGTCAAATGAATTTAAGAAGCTGTAATAGGTTTTAAGAATTCACATGGTCAGCACAGGAAACAAAAATATTCTCACATTCACAACAGAAACTGTAATTCATCATCATTACTTAAGGATCAATATAAATTAAGCATCATCACATAGACACAGTATTTGTTAATTTGATGATTATATATTTGTGTATGAAGCTCCACATGCACATGAAATCATATTACCTCACGATGCTTTGCAGATATTTGGTGTGCACTCCAAGCAGACTCAGATTTTAGAACAATATCACAAACTTTACAGACAGGCTGGTCGGATTCATTGTACCTGGATGTAAAATAGCATTTTTTTTTTAATTTAAAGTGCATAGTTAACTGGAACAGTAAGTGATCTAACAATGCAAGCAGATTTAAATTTATTAAAATACATGCAGAGCTAAAAGTCATACAAAATCCGCTGTCAACATGAGGGCACTTGAACATAAGATGTGGTAGTCGTATGATTGTTAACTAAGAACTTTGTATCTAGGTGGAAATAAAAGTAAAAAAAATAAATAATATGTAATGAGAATTCAAGGCCAAAAAGAATCCGTGAGCCCCTGAAAGTTGAATGGAACATAATAAAGGTACTAGTCTACTTTCTTCTACTACTTCTCTTTTACAATGATTAAGTTTTCCTAACTACAAATCTGATATCATCAAATACCTGGTATGTGAAAAGTTCACAAATTCGCTGGAAAACTCACAAAAACTTAACATCAGAACTCCCTCTATTCGCATAGGTATGTCAACTACGGTCAAAACACTTTTACTATGGTCATACAAACTTGAAACTCTCATAAACTTAAAGTGATACCCTAAAACCCTGACTCATCATGATCCTTCATAACATGCATAACAACAACCTAGCATTGTAAGAGTGCTCAAAACAAGTTAGATTAAAGCAAATAAAATCAAAACGTTAACAGCCATCAAACCTTTTTCCTGTTAAGCATGTTAATGAAGGCTAGTTTTTACTAATAAATTCATGAAAAACTACAATTAACCTGGTTATGTCACGTCCAAATTGTGATTTTCCCAACAAGAAAATGAATATATTAAGAAAAAAGAAGATCAAAAGATCCAGCTATTCAAGTTACTATTAATCTCTCATTTCCAGCTGGTTAACCAGTGCTACCAGTATAATCTTGCAAGTATGTATACAAAGTCATTAACATCATATTATCACAAATCATTTGCATAAAATTAAAATTTGTATACCTCACGAGAGGAGAATCAATACGTTTATCCTGCTTTTGCGCTTTCAATTTAGCACGATACAGTGCCTTCTTCTTCGCTTGAGCATCCATTACTCTGCAACAAAAATTCAAAGATCAATCAAATATATAATCTTACAATACCGGATTTGGTTAAAGTATACACACACATATATTTAAAACTTAAGTTACTAATTAGGGTTAGGGTCGATATTACAGTAGGTAATCGTAGCTTCATATGTTGCAATCGACAACGAATTGATGAAATTCATATAGAGTTATGAGATAGAGCAATAGATAGAAGATTTTTACCCTTACGCCGGTGACGATGGGCGAGCTCCGTTGTTCTCTCGTCGCCGCCGTTGCTGCTCCGATTTGATATTCTACCACCCGAATAAATAACCGAAAGTTTAATATTTACACTGGTATATGAACTAATAATGCATAGTAGTAACTAGTAACTAGTAAGTAGTAAGTTACTGGTATTTTGCTAGTAAGTAATGTGTAAGTATTAAGTATTAGCCGAAGTATTAACCGAGCATTAACGGTTATAATGAACATAGGCAGCAATCGGGTTCGGTAACAACTTGGAACCTCGGTAGTATATAGGTAGTTTGATAGTTAATAATAGCTGTCAACAGTTGAGAGGTATGATGGTTACAACTTTCAGCGGTAGTATCTTTTCGTGAAGAATTGAGATGGTTCTTTATACGAGGATGATTCATTGCAATTACATCCACTAGCAGCCGAACCAGTTAATGGCCGAGTAAAAAACCTATTTCTACAATAACCTATTCAATATATAACCGGTTTTTGGGTACTACATAAACATAACCAATCTAACCAACAATATTTTTAACGGAACAAGTTAACCTAAAAAATCACGCGGCCTTGTGTCTACAAAAGTACAAAGGAAATCTTCATTTGGGCCTGGCATCGAAATAGAAACCATTAGAATCTATACACAAATTATGGGCTCGTCCCAATAAACACCCCAATCCCACTATACCCATTTCTAACACACGCACATCGTGTCATCGTGTACGTGGTGGTGAACGACCGGAGATTGCACAAAACCCTAACCAGATGGATCGAACGAGCCGGAAACACAGGGATTCCGATCGCGACAGTCACAAGGATTCAACCAAAGACCACAAGCATCGGACCACCAAACACACCGACGACCACCACCGCTCCAAACACGACAAACACCGAGACACCGCCGGAGACGATCGACGCCGCCGGTCGGAGCGCGAGAGATCCGAAGACGTCGAAGATCGCGTTAAGCGCGAAAGGTCATATGATGGTGAATTGAGAGAGAAATCGGTGGATAACAGGCGGCATCACAAGAGGAAAGACAGAGGAGACAGTGAGGATGAAGATCGGTATAATGAAGTTCGAGAAAAGCGGAATAGGGTTTCGGATGAGAGGAAGGAGAGGCGGAGGTTTGAGGTTAAAGTTGCTGCTGCTGAGGATGAAAGAGATAGGGAGGAGAGGAAGGAGAGGAGGAGGTTTGAGGATAGAGTGAAGAAGGAAGAGATGGATTTTGATGGTACTGATGGAGGTAAGTTGCAGCAACGGAGTTTGAATGGGGAAACGATGAAAATGGAACCTGAAGATGAAGCCTATGGTGTTTCCAGTGCCAATGTAAGTTTTTTACTGCCTCTGTTCGCTATCATGGTGTGGTTTATATTTTATGGTGATTTAGATGACTGGCTGGAGCTTTTACATAGCTTGGAGATTATATTTGGTGTGCTTGTATCTTATATTTGTTCTTGGTTTCAAATTGTAGTCACTCATTAATATTTGATGTGAACCTAGTACTGCTTAGAGGTAAAAATGTAATTTGATGATTTTGTTGCATAATAAGCGTCATTGTAAATTAGTAATCCTGTTTATTGGTGTTAGGATCAAACTGGTATGAACACACACAATAGAGAACAAAGTAAAAGAGTAACAGAGACACGAGAGATTTATAGAAGTTCGGTCGCAGTGTGCAACCTACGTCCTCTTGGGCTCTTGGGGCAACTAGGGTTTTCCTATTATTGAGTGATAATAATTACAAGTACAATGAGATATATTTATAGGCTACAATTAGGGTTAATCCCTTTAGTTAATAATCTAACTAAACTGGGCCTATTTAGAACTTGTGCCGGCCGAGCCCAACTGCTCCAAATTAGATCACCTGAAGCCTACACCCAACAATTGGTGCCATTTTTATTTTTCATTAAAATGTTTTAATATTGTTGAATGTTAATGTTAAATAGAAAGCGTAGCTGTTTTTGTGGGTTGTTGGCTGCCTGTTTTTGTCGGTCGGTGATGATTTACAGGGTTGTAGACTTGTAGCTGATTTCATGTCATAGGGAAGTAATACTTCCACAAATGGCTAATTTAACCTGATAATCAGATTTTTCTGGATTTAGTTGCAATAACTAATTGCTGTTATTATTTGGAATTTACTTGATCATGGTGTATGGATTGGTTGTAGGCTTGTAGCAGTTTCATTTGCAAGACTTGTATTGTATAATTTATGGAAAGATGTCAGCAGTAAGTAGCCCTTGTTTATAAAAAAATTATATATGTAACTATAAGATGGTAAGTAAGCTAATTGACATTCTATAAACATGGTATATGCATTGATATTTGACCTCTGTTGTGTATTCTTGAGAAGCATTTCATGATGGTTGCTGCATTTGATGACCTCTGTTGTGTATGTACTTGTGCTTGGTGGAGATCTGTACTGGAGAATCAACTTAATTTAAGGGATATATATTATTTTTGCAGTATGTATTGGCATTCTGGCTTTTTGTATGAGCTGTTCTATTGTCTACGATTTAGTTTTTCTCTTCTTACAGTTTTTGATATGTGTTATCATATATGTTCGATATCATCTTGCTTATATATGTTGACTAGTGTTTCATATTGGCTACAGGGTGATGCATTGGGATTGCACGGTAAGGCACTTGGAACCCCACATGAGACCTCGTTGGTACCCAGTCATCCTCCTTCTAAGGTATCTTTGATTTCTACCAAAAATGAAAATGAAGGAGTTAATAGTAACAGATCTCATGAGGTTCCTGGGAAATCCAGTACAGATGGGAAGTCTTCAGATGCTGGCAAGCGTGGTGGCATCTCTCTCGATGCCTTATCTAAGGCTAAAGCTACTTTGCTGAAGCGAAAGGAGCTTGCAGAAAAGATGAAGAAAATTCCTTTGGTTAGTTGTGAATCCAAATTCTTAATAACAAGTGTGCCTTATAGTTTTCATTTATCATTTAAGTCAGTATCAAGATATAAGGTTTTGTTGGTTGTTTTTATTTTGTGTTTGTTTTGGTGCAGTTAAACAAAGGTGCTGATGCAGGAACAGACAGAAGTGGTCAGATGTCTACAAAAGAAGGTGTGAAAATTCCATTTGGCTCAGGAATATCTCTTGGCCCTCCGCAACCTGTAAGCACAAGTGCACAGGCTTCACTTTCTGGTTCCACTGCTTCTCTGCAGCCACTTGGTAGTGGTGCGCCCCAACTTGCAGGACTTACTGCACCTAAGTTTGAAGCTGTAAAACGTGCACAAGAGCTTGCTGCCAAGATGGGATTTAGACAGGACCCAGAGTTTGCTCCACTTTTAAACATGTTCCCTGGACAGATGCCACCAGAGGTCCTTGTTCAACCTAAGCCTGCTAAGGCTCCTGTTCTTCGTTTGGATGCATTGGGAAGGGAAATAGATGAACATGGAAATGTAGTGAATATACCAAAACTAAACAATCTGAGCACCCTTAAGGTCTGTTCTTTTATGCTTTTATGTTTTTAGTTTTTGTTTTTGTTTAGACGTGCAGTTATGTTTTGACATATATATTTGCTTTTTCTATAACCATGCAGGTTAACATTAACAAGCAGAAAAAAGATGCATTTCAGATTCTGAAACCTGAACTAGAAATAGATCCAGATAAAAATCCTCATTTTGATCCTCGAATGGGAATAGATAAAACCAAGCTTTTAAGGCCTAAAAAGATGACATTTCAGTTCGTGGAGGAAGGCAAATGGTCCAAGGAGGCAGAGAACATTAAATTAAAGGTATCTTGTGTTTTGTTGTCTCTCGTTCTGGTCTACCTAGTTTCACTTATCACCTAATGTTCTTCATTTTGTTGGCATTCGTGTTTTCAGAGTCAATTTGGAGAAGCACAAGCAAGAGAATTTAAAGCAAAGCAAGCACAGCTTGCTAAGGCCAAGGCTGAACCTGATATTAATCCTAATCTCATAGAGGTATCAGAGAGAATTAGCACTAAAGAAAAGCCAAAGGACCCTATTCCTGATGTTGAGTGGTGGTAAGTTATTGCAAGTTTCACCAATGTTCCACATTTATGTTTTCTTTTCTTTGTTGATCTAAATTATGCGTAACTTCTTTATAAAATTAAGTATTCAGTTCAACCCAACTTGATGCTCAAAAAATCAGCTGTTTTGACCCTCTTGTCTATTTTTCCATCTCTACTCGTATGCAAAATGTTTATTTGATGGGAGTTCAAGCTATTAATTTGTCATGAGTTTGGTATTCCTATTGTGTTTTGTGAACTTGACATAAACTTGTTTTAAATTTGCAGGGATTTACCACTTCTAGATTCTGGTACTTATGGAAACATCACAGAAGGTGGGTTAGCAGAAAATATACTAAAGAAAGAAAAGATCACCATATATGTGGAACACCCTCGTCCTATAGAACCGCCAGCCGAGCCTGCTCCGCCCCCGCCTCAGCCACTAAAACTTACTCAAAAAGAACGCAAGAAACTACGCACTCAGAGACGTCTAGCTACTGAGAAAAATCGTCAAGAAATGATTAGACAAGGCCTTCTAGAACCTCCTAAACCTAAAGTCAAAATGAGCAATTTAATGAAAGTTCTGGCTCCGAAGCAACCCAAGACCCAACCCGGCTCGAAATGGAGATAAGAAGCGCCGCAGCAGAACGTGAGCAGGCCCACGTCGACAGAAACATTGCACGGAAGCTAACTCCAGCAGAGAGGCGTGAAAAGAAAGAGAGGAAGCTTTTTGATGACAACAATACCCTTGAGACAATAGTTTCCGTGTACAAAATCAACGACCTTTCTCACCCTCAGACAAGGTTTAAAGTTGATGTTAATGCCCAAGAGAACCGGCTGTCGGGCTGTGCAGTTATCTCACCAGGTATATGTGTCGTGGTGGTGGAAGGTGGTAATAAATCTATAAAACGTTATCAGAAACTGATGCTAAAACGTATAAATTGGGAGGCTGCTGTGAAAGACGAGGATGAAGATGAAAATGATGAGAAACCGAAGAACAAATGTGTGCTGGTGTGGCAAGGGAGTGTTGCTAGACCGAGTTTTCATAGGTTTTTGGTGCATGAATGCATAACTGAAAACGCTGCTCGCAAGGTTTTCTCTGATGCAGGAGTTGGCCATTACTGGGATTTATCAGTTAACTTTTCAGACGAGGTGTGATTTAATTCGAATGCTTCTTTTTATGCACCTCGCGGGTATCGGTCCTTTTACTTTGACTAGTAGCTAGCATATGATTAGTAAACCTATATACCAAATGTTCTGTTCAAGGTCCAAACCGAAAGAGATGATATCTTCTTGAAGCAAGTTTCTTTCTCGTACCGTCAAATAATTAGCTTGCTCTGTTAATCCATGCCTTGTTATCTTCTTTAAGCCAATCTAAGATGGTGCCTTCACGCATCGACTAAAGACATGCTTTTGTCTTTCATGTTGCTTGATGAAATATCCAACATGATGATATACTTGTGAATTGTTATTTTCATGATTTGTGTTTTGTAATGTGCTATGATTTTGTGTTTTTCTTCTTGATTTGGTAGTGAATGTTTATGTCTAGTTGTGTTTATGCAGACGGGGTAAGCACTTATGTAGGAGTTTTGGTTGCATCATAAGAAGGATGCAAAAACCTCTATTTAAAGCAACTTCCTAACTTTAGACGTTGGGAAGTGATACTCTAAAACGCAATCATTTTAGTTTCGGATTGAGTTGAAGTAATAATACATCTCGAATTGAAAGAAATAAGATGTGTGCTTTTTTATCAATATTATTTAAATTTAAATGGATGCATAGATGATTTGTATACAATAAAATAGTGATATTGTCAACATTGTCATTGTTTGATATCTCAAAATGTTACTCGGTTCGTCTGAGAGACTAAATTGGTATAATATTCCCACAAATCCACAATGTTTCATAATAAATGAGAGAAGTTTTAGAGGATTAGAGATTTTGAACTCCTTCCAGGTGAAAATCGAGCTAGTACCAATCCGCAGTCAACTGCCAGCAGGTGTTATACCATTTAAGATGCAGGGAACATAGAGGGTATATCTCAAAGGTAAGCGGCTTCCTGTAGACAACTTCAGTTATAGAGTTTCAATTGCAATCATGGATGTTAGATGAACATGAATTATGTCACGCTTCTCTCAATTGCGTGATGGTTCTTAAAGTTGAACCGAGTCTTACGTGTATCAATATTAGCTCTGGTCACTAAGAAGCATACACGAGCAACAATTGTTACGTGCTTTAGGCTCTTTCTTAGTGAGTCTATGCATGTACGACATCAATCCGCGCCTTGAAATTCCAACTTTAAACCGTTAATGGATTGTTAGAAAACATCAAAGTTGTTTATACAACAAACTCATTCTATCTTGAGTGGCTATATTCGAACAATTAAAATTTTTATTTAAAAACATCAATATTGTCTATACAACAAATTACTTTTAATAAAATTCTAACAGTTAAAACTCTAGTTGAAAACAACAATTATGCATAATATATGTGTATATAAATTTTGTTTGAATACTTTTATAATTTTAAATTATTTATAATTTGTCCGGTTTTTGAATCCGGTTTGATTGATGCAACTGGTCGAACTGATGGACCGATAAAGCGTTTGGTTCAATGTCTGGTCCGGTTTCAAATACCTTGATAATAACTCTAATACTCAATAAGTAGCAACTCGGTACTCAACAATTTGAACCGTAACTAGTTTTAAAAAGTCATATTTTCAACTAATTGATAAATGGGTTTATATTGAGTCATCCTAATAGAATGTTAATAGAAGGTTATATCAAGTAATTTATCCATATGCATTTCTAGTATGACATTATTAACCCTTCTTCAATTATGGAAGCTTATATAAACTAGGCTATACCTTATGTTTAGTGGTTTTATTTTAAAAGAAAAATACGAGTACTAAAGTACATTAAATTCTAAACACGAAAGTAACTTTATACCTTATGTTAGAGATGGGCATAAAACCCAGGTACGGACCCGACCCGGACCTGGTTACGGGGTACGACCCGGTAGAGGGTATACCCGGTTTGGACCCGAAAAAAACCAGAGGGTTGGAACCGGGTTTAGTTTTATGACCCGACCCGGAACCCAACCCCATTGTACCCGGGTCCAACCCGGTTTTTACCGTTTTTTTTCAAAAAACTAGCCTTTTTTAACGGCCATATAGCCGTTACCTTTGATTTGTGACCGTTTTTTTGGCCATTTTCGCCCTATAATTTAGTATAAATAGGTGTGGGTTGATATGGTTGAGTACCCAAGTCCCAAATGCAAAAACATATGCAAAAAACGCAAAAACTACTCTCGTTTACTCTCGTTTTACACTTTCACTCTCTTCAATCTTAATATGGCTCACTCACAATCTTCCGTTGGTCAAGGTTCGTCCAACGCTCCAACCGTCGTTCGTGTTCTTGCACACAATCGTAACATGGATGTTTGGTGCAATCGGGATATGGTTGAGTTGAGTGACGGGTCTGTAAAGGCTCGTTGCAAGTTTTGTGGAGCTTTGCTTGCTAAATATTCTAACACGACTTTAAGCAAACACATTAGCAAAAAGTTTTGTAAGTAGTTGAAAAGTAATCCGAATTCACAACAAACACAATTGGGTGGAGACGGTGGAATCTTTAATTACGATGTTAATACGGTTCGAGATCGAATGGCGAAGTTCGTGATTCAAGAAGCTTTGCCTTTTAGTCACTTCGACTATCCTCGGTTGACCAACTTAATTCGAGAGACGCTTCAACCTCGTTACACCCACGTAAGTCGTACTACACTTAGACGTTATTGTTTAAAATTATAGAAACAAGCAAAAAATGATTTAATTGTATTATTTGAAAATTTAAATACCGGTGTAAACTTAACTAGTGACGTTTGATCGGCTCCACACGGTTTACCCAAATCGTACCTTTGTGTCACCGCTCATTGGGTAGATCCCAATTCATGGCAAATGATGAAACGTACGATTGCATTTGATCTTTTTCCGTATTCACACACCGGAGAATTTTTGTTTTACTTTTTAGATAATGTAATAAGTACTTTTAAGTTACAAAAGAAAACTTTTTTCAATTGCATTTGATAACGCCTCCAACAACACAACCGCGGTTGAAAAATTAAAATTAAAACATCTTCCGATTGCAAAAGGTGATTTTTTTCAAAGTCGTTGTGTTGCACATATTATTAATTTAGTAGTGCAAGACGGTCTATCCGTGGAATTTATTGATAACTTTATTAAAGCTTTTCGATTTATTTTACATGACATTTTTAAAAAAAGTAGAAAAAGATATCAAGATTATAAACAACTTTGTAAGGATACGAAATCTATATTTTTAGGTCCTAATTGGGATGTCCATACTCGGTGAAATTCCACTTGTCACATGTTTGATTGTGCTTTAAAACAAAAGGGCACTTTGAAAGCTTTTCATAATAGTCTTTCGGATAATGGTGAAGCCGACCCATTTCTGGATGCGGGTTGGAAGAATTTTCAACGTCTATCCGAGTTTTTGAGGTGTTTAAAAACTCAACAATAAAATTATCGAGAGTTTATTATCCCACTAGTTATTTGGTGCTTCAAAAATTATATTGCATGGCTTTGAATTTTAAAAATTTCTAAAATAAAAATCATATGTTTAGTCAAATGATAGAACCAATGAAAGAAAAGTTTAAAAAATATTTTAAGGAGTTACCGCCCGTTTTTACTTGTGCCGCCGCTTTAAATCCATTTTTAAATGTTGTGGGGTTGAATGTTTGATAGACGAGATAAATGACAATTTGGATATGCATGACGAAAACCCTAATTTTTCAAACAAGGCAAAAGTAAATTTTAATGCAAGTTTAAAAACAATTTATAATTTTATTTAAATAGACACGGGCCTAATGTAAACATAACCATGCCTACCCAATCAACCTCAAGTGCTAGTACCTCGTTTAAAGACCCGGTTTTGACTATGTTGAATGTTGTTCGGGATGTGACGGTTAAACGACAAAGGGGTAACGCCCCAACAAGTGAGCTCGGTAGATATAGTGGAACGGATTTTATTTTCACTATGACTACCGAAGATTATCGTGCATTCGATATTTTGGCTTGGTGGAAAGGAAAAGAATCTCAATTGCCAATTCTTTCTGCTATGGCCCGTGATTTACTAAGCGTCCAAGCTTTTACGGTAACTTCGGAATCTTCTTTTTCTCTTAGTGGCAGGGTAATATCATTAGGGAGAACAAGACTAACTCCGGAAGCCGTGGAGATGTGCATTTGTTTAAAGGATCACTTAGACGCAATGGATTGTATACAAGACCAAACAAGCCTCGAAGAAGAAATTACACTCGAAGCTAAAGTACATGATGAAGAGGTAGAAGAAGAAGAATCTTCTGGCATATCCGATTAATCTGATGTTTTTTTTTTTCTGATTATTGAAGTATCATTCAAACATACTTTATCGAAATTTATACGAAGGTATGGAAATGTAGAATCATACATATTCAGTCTACGTAACCATAACCATAATCATATTCATTACTAGAATCATACATGACGATTAATAATAAAAACAATAACAAATAATAATGATTTATATTAATCAGCAAGTTTTATTAAAACATAAATGATGAAAACTACCAAGTGTTGAATATAAATAAGTGTATAAAGTCTTAGGCGCATGACAACTGTGAAGACACATAAGGCTTAAGTGCATGAGCACTGTTCAGGCGTTTGGAAACTGTTCAGGCACATGAGGCTCAGATGCATGAACACTGTTCAGGCGCTTGGGTACTGTTCAGGCGCATAGCTAGACAGGCTCAGATGCATGAGCATTGTTCAGGCGCTTGGGCACTGTTCATGCGCATGGCTAGACAGGCCTACACTTGGAATATTTTCAACATCACCACACGCCACGCCTACAATAAATCTTCAGATGCATGAGCAGGTTTTAACAACCAAATTAAACAGGTTTCGACCTAACTATATAAAAAATTAATTCCTACTTGAAATCACATATTCATATACTTATACAAAGGCCTAACAGACACAAAAAAATCTTTAGAACTCAGGGTTCGACCTAACTATACATAAAATTTACATAAAATGTATACATAAGCTAATTTGAAAGTAAAAAAAGTAACGTTTAATAAATCATCAACATGATTACAAATAATAATGATTTATATTAATAAAAAAAACCCGGGTTGTATCCGGTTATGAATCTGACCCGGACCCGACCCTACCCTAACCGGGTATATTGGGTAGGGTTTGGTGAATGTAAACCCGACTCGGGTTCGTACCCGGGTTCACCAATACCCGGGTAGAAAAAAACCCGGTTGGGCCCAACCCGGTTTGTATCCGGGCTTGGGTACGGCCCAAAACCCGAAACGTACACCTCTACCTTATGTGATTGGTATTATTAGGTGTTCAAAATAATTTGTTCGAGACTAAATTTATCAACTTCTAGCTTATGTATTTTTTAATAAAAACAACACAAATACTCATTAAATCTTACTCTTAAATCTATATCATTGTCCATAATAAGACTCAAATCCTTAACATTATAAAAATAGACATCGCTATGTACACACAATATATTATTAAACTACAAATTCTTTAGTAATTTATAGTGAAGTTGTCTCGATTGGACACTCTGCATAAACGATGACTCCCTAGTCTCCACTATTCAAAAGGCTGAATGTTCGAATTCCACATAGTGCCGATATAGATAACTAAAATGAATAAACTAGAAGTTGTGTTTTAAAATGTTTAAAGTTAAAGTCTATTGATGTAACTTATGAAATAACACAAGAACTATACATTCAAACTGATAAACCTCCTAGAAGACTCCACCCATTAAAAGATCTAACCTAAGTAAGATATCACTTTATTTATTCCGTTCATACTATTTATTCTATTTAAAAAACCAAATAATTAATTTCTATTTTTTTCTATTTCTCTCTCTGTATCATAAATCTTAAATTTTAAAAGATATTTTTCATTAAATAAAAAACTTAGTATTTTGATTTAAAAATATACTTTTTCAAATTCAAAATTGTCTAAACCTATAAATTTTTTCTAAAGCAGAGAAATTTTTTTAAATTATGAAATATTTTAAAATCAATCTTTTTAAAAAATAAGAGTTATATCTAAAAATATTTTTTACAAAACAAACCCGAAGTTTTTAAACAATGAGATATTGATAAGCAAAACAATTTCTTTTTCAAAGCAATAATTTTTTTTAACGTTCTAGAATTCTTAACTTTTAGTTAATAAATATCACACGTGTTATAACCTAGTAAGGGTTTTAGCACAAGCCGAAACAAGATAGTAGACGTTGGTACAGGGGTGAAAGGGGCAATCGTGATCACCTTCGTCTTCACGTTCACCTTAAGCTTCTAAAAATGGCGGATGAGGAGTATGAGATGGACGGAGGGTACGTTAATGCACACTTCTTTTGTTCTTCGTTCCTTCAAAATCTATTTCGTTGTTTCTGTTTTTGCGTGGGATGTGTTCATATGGTTTCATGTAGTTTGTTCTGTGTGAATCCTTTGTGTACTGTAAGGTCCTCGTGATAGTTGAATCTGCTGTTATTGTTTGATTTGTCATCTGGTGTTGTTCACTCGATTCTCAGGGTTCTAGGGTTTGGATAATTGGATTTTGTTGCGGTTTAACTTGCAATGAGTGATTAATTTTGCTGCACATTGTTGATGTGCTATTGCTGTCGGTACCAAAGTAAAATATAGGTTCCATCACGAACGCACTTGTTGAGTTGTTGATAGTTTCAGACAGTATGTTAGTGCTTATTATCAGGAATATTAATATGTTTCAGAGGCTCTATTTGTAATTCTTTTGCATGATTACAGTCTTTTGTGGTGTGGAGGATTATATGTTTTGTTGATTCTGTACTGATTTAGCGTTGCTTTTTGAAAATCTGCAAGTTGATTACTTAATCAAGTGATTTGATGTAGTTAAAAAGGGGAAATCCGGTGCATAAGGCTTCTGCATGCATGGGGCCTGGGGTGTTGGGCCACTTACTCTGCGTTTTTGCCAGAAGCTGTTTTCACAACTCGAACCAGTGACCTCCAGGTCACATGGTAGTAACCTTATCGTTGCTCCACAGATCACTTGGGCCTGACTTGATGTAGTTGTATACTTAAATTCTTGTTCTGGGATTTAAAACCTGATGGAAAGTTGAAATCCAATGCATCTCTGAAAGCATTAGCTCGTCATAAGCTGTTGTTATGTATCTTGTGGTCTTAGGCATTTGTTATTTTGATTGTCTGAAAGCTTATTCTTAGTTTTGTTGATTATCTTTTGGCTAATAAAGTATGTGACATAATAAGTTCTTAATATCTTCTTAGGTATGAGGATGAGCCAATGGAACCTGAGCCTGAAGTAAGAAAATGTTTTTTACCGCATTTTATTTCCTTTTGATAGCACAATAGTCATTGAATTTGGATGGATAAATTGCAGGAAGGAGCAGAAGAGGATGTTGAAGGAGAGAATAAAGACGATGACATGCCAGATCCTCTACTAGCTGACAATGAAGATAATGAAGAGCAAGAACAAGGAGAACGACCTCGAAAAACATCAAAGTATATGACAAAGTATGAAAGGGCTAGAATCTTGGGTACACGTGCTCTTCAGATCAGGTTGTGCTTTCTTTCATCCTCACATTCCTTGTTTCTAAGTTCAGATATTATGTGTGTATGTTTTCTGATTCAACAGTTTTGATCTGAAAAATCATCTAAGCTTATTTATGTTTGAACAGCATGAACGCTCCTGTAATGGTTGAATTGGAGGGTGAGACCGACCCCCTTGAGGTGAATTTCTCAACTACTCTCAATTGAAGATCCTAATGCATATAGGTGTGTAAACAAGCCAAATCAATCCAAGCCCCAGCTTGTCTAAAGTAGCTCCGCTCAGCCGATCTCGAGTTACTTATGTGTGGCTTGGCTAGTTTACACCCTAATTAAAATTATATATTTATATAACTCAGTTGAGCTCATTATTAAATGAAATTTAATTTAGGTTTAAGTAGCTCGGCTCAGCCGATCTCGAGTAACTTATGTGTGGCTTGGCTAGTTTACACCCTAATGAAAATGATGACATTACCTTCCATATGTAGATGTGGAATGAAATGTGTACGTGCCTATGTGGAGCAAAACTTTGTTGATTATGTCTTAAATTCATTTATATTGTCTTTAAATCGGTTGTATGTAGATTGCCATGAAGGAGCTTCGTGAGAAAAAGATACCTTTCACCATTCGTCGATACTTGCCAGATGGAAGGTAATATCATCAGCTGCATCTCATCGTCCATTTTACCAAGTTTTTCACTTGTTTTGTTTTTGATGTTGTAGTTATGAAGACTGGGGAGTTGATGAGCTTATTGTGGAAGACTCTTGGAAGAGACAAGTTGGCGGTGATTAACATTGCCCGTTTCCTGCTCATTGTCGTGTAATGCATGCTTAATCCCATTTGTAGTTGGATAATAATATTAGCATAGGCCCGTCAGCTAGCCTGACTTAGTCGTAAATCTAATTGCTATCCGTTTGTTTGTGAATAAGATTGTTGATACTGTTTGGAGCGTTCTTGTTTAACATATGGACTTTTTGTTGATTAACTTATTGCTGTCTGTGTTTAAGGCCTTTTCTTTTGAGGTTACTTTTCCATGCCAAATTGAGTGGTTTTTGGGGCACCTGAATGTTGGGTGAATTCAAGTAAATCTGCCATAGGTGGCCATAAAAACAACTTTGAAAATTAAAGTTTTTTAGCATTGGTCGAGTATTACCATTGATGTACTCAATACTTTTCGACAATTGGTTCATCATTGACTGACTAAATTGACACGCAAAGTTGTGAAGCTTGTTTAGGTATTACATAAGATATGGTGATATTGTGATGCCTCCTACTTGGGTTTGATGTGTTATGCAAAAATGAAAGGTTATAGCATACGCATCGAGGCAATTGAAGGGTCATGGAGCTAGCCGCAATGATGTGTACTGATGATAAGCATTTGCTCTCTCTATGAGGCCAAGTGTACAATTTACAAGGACAAAGGGGGTCTCAAAATTTTGATAAAAAAAACCCTCAATTTGTGAGATAAAAAAGATGCTGGAGTTGGTGAAAGACTCGTGTTTAGGGATTTTATAGCATATGAGCAAGGTAAATGTCATTGTTGATGCCTTAACTCAGAAGTTCAACCATTGTGTTAAAATTAAGGCTATGTAATTAGCAGTTACATCCGAATTAATCAACGTGATCCAAATTATTGTGTTAGAGTCCTCGCAATGCAATTTACATTTATGTGATGCAATTTACATGAATATGTAATTTTTGGAAAGCAAAAAAAGGAGACACTTATGTAATTCAACTACCATGGCCATGCCATTTCTGAATTAAGAAAAAGTAAGGAAATGCCTATATGATTTAATGCCACATGACTTTCTGTTAAATTTCATAATTTTTTTGTAAAAGTGAGGACATAACTTGATGGTGTAAATTTAAATAGCCGTCTGACTTTCTGTTAAATTCACTCAAAACCAAATTATTTAAGTTTGAGCTTCATATAAATAAAACATATCTAAAGAAGTAAGGACAAAAGAATTTTTATCAATGTAACATCAAGTGTACAAAACAACTAATTCAGTATAACCACTTGGAACAAGTATATTCTATTATAAGAGGACACAGGGTGAAACTAGGGAGGAGGTGGTGAAAACCTGACCCTGGATGGGAACACCACCTCCTGGTTCTGGTGACAAAAAAACCCCGACTTGAGGAATATTCACCGGTACTCACCGGTTGAATTTGTGGGTATGATTTGTATAGTACCATGTAGGATTCCTCTTGGCTTACGAGTTCCTCTCCTCTAACAACAAACTCCATAGAGAATGACTAGTCCTCTTGGCTAAGGAGTTGGCAAAGAAACTTTATGTCTAATACGTACCATGTAGTTGCTAGGGAATCACTCCCAAAACACATTCATCTTGTACTCGTAAAACAAATGTGCATCAAATTGGCTAATTGACGTGTCGCACGACCCATGCTATTTCGTTTTGAAAGAAGTTTCCACAATGAATATAAACATACCAATTCATACAACCCTAAGTGATTGTCTTAAATTATGCCTGTTTTATTATGACTACATGTGCAAATTTCATGTCTTTACTCATAAAAACGTTGAATACAAAGATTAATTGATTTATATTGTTGCATACGTTTAACAATCCATACGATGTCAAAAGGAACGAATGATAAGAAATCAAAGAGAAGCAAATGATTATCATATTTACCTAGGCGTGTAGTGTTGTATCATTACACACCTTATTTGAATATAGGGTGTGGTTGGCAACAACATTGCGTGTGTGGGTGTGGGTGGTTGGGGGGGGGGGGGGGGGGGGCGGTGGCGCTAGGGGTTATTGTTCAATTTTTTTTCCTAATAAATGAGTAAAACGATCATTTTACATAGATCTAGTTTCAATTAGAAATAAATATAAATGATTCACTATTTACAAATGGCAGAATCAAAATCTTCATTGAAAACTAATTTAAACCGTAAAACATACTTTTTGCATTCATCATTCGTATTATCAACTCATTTATCACTAACAGGCATTTGGCCTAATGATATCTGAGGATTTAATAGTCACTCCTTTTACGGCTCATAGTGTCATCCCGGGTAGGGGAATTAAGAATGGGGAAAAACAGGGAAGACACGTGGAGGGTGGTGATTGGCGGTAGAGGTGATGATGATAGTGAAACCCAGTGAATATTTATTGCGTAGCGCTAGGGGTTATTGTTAATTTTTTTTCCTAATAAAAGAGTAAAACGATCATTTTACATAGATCCAGTTACAATTAGAAATAAATATAATGATTCACTATATAGAAATGGCAGAATCAAAATCTTCATTGAAAACTAATTTAAACCGTAAAACATACTTTTTGCATTCATCATTCGTATTGTCAACTCATTTATCACTAACAAGCATTTGGCCTAATGATATCTGAGTATTTAATAGGCACTCTTTCTTTTACAGCTCACAATGTCATCCCAAGTAGGGGAATCAGGAATGCAGAAAAAACATGGAAGACATGTGGAGGGTGGTGATTAGTGGTAGAGGTGATGATGGTGGTGAAACCCAATGAATATTTATTGCGTAGGGATGAAATACAATAACAAGACCATTGGCTTTCTGGTCCAATGGTACGGAAAGTGATGGTTAGAGATTGAGATCATTTAGGTCTCAAGTTCAAAACATGAATCAAGAGAGTTTTCCTTCGTGGTGAGTTTCCTTTTAATGATATTCTTGAGTGAGTTATGAATAGAATGTTAAAATCAATATGAAGGGTTGCAATCTCGTTTTAGAAAAGATCACTCAGATATTGGGATAGTTCTAAATGTCGTTAAAAAGATATTAGGCGAGACATTAAAAAGCCTCATTTATTCATAAATATTTCTTAAAGTTGTATATTTTACGGTGACGGGTGATCCTTGAAATTATTTTTTCTAGACTTGATAAATGACGAATCCACCAAGTAATTTGAAAGTTATATATTAACTGGTCTGGATTCACTCTAACCCCTTTTCAAATCTAACGTTCGACTCTTTGACCATCAAGAAGAAGCCATGATGCCTTGAATCCGCCGTTGCCAAAATGGGTGTAAAAAATCTGTGGGAAATTCTAGAATCTTGCAAGAAAACACTTCCTCTTCATCATCTCCAGTAAGTTCTCTCACTAATTTCTTCAAAACCCATGTCAATTTCTGCATCAAGAACTGTAACTTGAAGCCTTTTTGCTCATATTTTTATGGCGATGGAGTGTAGGAACAAGAGGGTTTGCATAGATCTATCATGTTGGATGGTTCAACTTCACAATGTAAACAAATCCCACTGTTCTATGAAAGATAAGCTTTATCTCAAGGGTTTATTTCACCGAATCAGGGCCCTCATTGCCTTGAATTGTAGCCTTATATTCGTTACAGGTATTATGGTGCCCTAATTTTAAAAACCCATTTTGATGGTGGGTTTCATTGGCAAATTCAATTAGGTTTGGTAGTTTCTTAAATACTCAGAAGTCAGAATTACACCCGATGGCTGAAGTAGGAATTTCGGCATCTTTAACCGAATTAAGTATGATTTAGGGGTTGTTTGGATGTGAATTTAAAAATGAATATTAGGGGTGTAGGTTATGATCTGCTTACTTATCAGTTTGGGTTGTGTTTTGTGACAACTATGTCAAATGGGTCATGTTGTATGGGTAAAAGGGAAACGGGTCAAATAGGTTCCCGAATTCTGTTTTTAGTGCATACAACGTACTATATTGTGTTGTTCCTAGTTAAATTAATTTTGTAATTGTATTGTTTTTGTGCTGTAATTAAAGCATCCATAATCTATGAAAAATGGACAAAAAAGTGTTAGCCGGTCAATCCAATCTGGTTTTGTCCGTTTTGAATTGTACTTAAGTGTCGCTCTTGCTTGAACCTGTTTTGGCATGTTACCTAGATGTCTTTCCATCTTGTCACCTCCACTGAATATTGCTATTTGAAGTCGCAAGAGATGAGGATTTACTTTGTGGGTAGAACTATGTTCTAGTTTTAGGGACAAAATACACTTATTATTGTAATAAATGTAAAATTACCTAAATATCTATTGCTCTAAGCAGCTTATAATCACTTTGCATTTGCACCTCCATACATGATGCACCACCTTTGATCCCTAGTAATCCCTTGGTAGTTAATAGGTTTGCTATACATTGCCTCCACAATATTTTCTGGAACGCATTTTGTTTCTTCATGTTTTTTTATTTGAATGGGTTGTGGTAATTAACAGATGGTTCAATTCCGGGCATCAAAGTATCAACATACAGAAGGCGCCTACACTTGGATGAGTTGGTAATTTCTATGTCTGTGAAACTTTCTCTTTTATTAGTCGTATATCTTATAGCATTAATTTGATCTTATATTTATTTATTTTATTGTAGGGCAATCGAGACGAATCGTCTTCAAACAAAAATACTTCACTTCAGAGGAATATGGGATCTGAGTTCTCGTGTATGATAAAGGAGGCCAAGATTCTTGGCTCAGCATTAGGGGTTCCATGTTTAGATGGGTAATTAATATGAATAGTTTAAGTATATATATTTGACTAGAGCTTGTGCTAAAGGTGGCTAATTTGGCCCATTTTCTGGTTATTTTTAATCTCTAACTGGTTAAATGGGTTGAAAAGTCCCCCTTAAGTTTATTAAATTCATAAAACCCCTTGATTCATTTTATTTAAAAAGTTAGAAAAATATTGAAATAATATATGTTTTATAATCATATATGAGACGCTAAATACTTATATGAAGTTTTAAACTTTGGGACATAGGTGTATCCGGTCAGGCAACACGACCCAAGCCCCAAAGTGTGTTGATTTTCAGAAAAATATTTGTTTTGACCCATTATCTAACTTACCTGAACCACCCAATTTGACGCCTCTAGCTCATGCTCATACATTGTTCAAATGTTTAATCATGTAAACATTAAAGAAAAATGGAAGCAGTTTCATTATAGATTTAATAGTTGTTAGTACCAAGAACAAGAACCAAGAACCAAATATTTAAAGTCCTATAATTAAGAACCAAACTTTATATTCATAAGCTTATTACCATGCCCTTAATTAACCTTTTGAACTTCTTGCTACTCAGTCTTGAGGAAGGTGAAGCTCAGTGTGCATTATTGGACTCAGAGTCATTATGTGTAAGCAAAAATCTGACATAATGATTTATGATAATTGAAATGGACCCAAAACTCATACACATCACCATTTTGTTATCATGTTAAGTTTTTAAATACACATTTCACAATCTTTTCCTTTTTTCAGGATGGATGTTTCTCTTCAGATTCCGATATCTTTCTCTTTGGAGCAAGAACAGTGTACAGAGATATATGCCTTGGTTAGCATATCTAACTTTCTGGTTTGCTTATATTATAGCTGGTTTTGTTGAAAAATAAACCTAGAGATTATGAGTTTGACTGCACTTTTTTTTTGCCCATTGACCGGCTCCACTAGAAGTTTCTGGCCCCTTGATTCTTCGAAAGAGGTGGCGAATTTTGGTCTGGTGATAAATAGCAAAATACAAGTGGTTGAATATATACACGACACTTTTGTTTAATTTTTAGAGGCTTAAATGTGACTATAAAAGCTATGTTATTACGATATTGATATGTTTTCTCATAGAGCAATTTAGGAAGTTGTAACTTGTACGCATTAAAAATACTCTTTGAGGGACTCTCAACCTTTACCTATTTTTTGTAACTAATCCTTTATACGGGCCATTTGATCCTACTTGTTACTGGTAAAAAATACCAAAATTTATCAATTCAAGTTGGAATTGCTATCTTCACTTAGTATGCTTTTGGATAAAAAAAAATACCAAATGACACTTGTAGTTTCCTATGGGTGAGATTTCTCAGGGCTTAAAAAAGGTCTTATTATTTAGTGATATGCCTCTTTATCAGTAAATGACACTTGTAGTTTCAGTGGGCCTGCTTTTGGATAAAAAGGTAGCAACTGGATTATTCACCCTCTAGTAAATACAGACCTACATGATTTGCTCTAGAATGTCTTTCTTTTTAATCGTAGTGCATGCTTTAATATATACTTGTTATGGCAATGCATTACAACACCTTGGTCAAAATTTCTGCGTCTGCCACTTAAAGTAGTCCGAGCCGTAGATGTAGGATTCTAGGCTTTATGTATAAACCTGCATAGACTTCAGTTGAATTTAGATTGAGTATGTTCTTCATCATTATGCTAATCCTATCCATCTTTATTTTTAATATTTCTCAGGGGAAGGCGGTTATGTTGTTTGTTATGAAATGGATGACATTGAGAAAAAACTTGGATTTGGAAGAAACTCATTGGTGAGCTATGTTACATTTTCTTGGGAACTTTTGACATGAAAAATAGGTTAAAGAATATGTTTGACCATTGACCAATTGTTGAAAATGCCCCTTAATAATTACAACATAAAGGAAACGGTGTGCTAAATCAGTGTAAGAAATGCCAAATAATGGTTTCTAGTCCAAAAAAGGTAAACCAGAATACAAAAAATACCAAATAAAGAATTGTTGCATAATTTGGAAGGTGGTTTTTATATTGAAAAGATTTGAGCTCACTTAAGTTACTATGGTTTTCAGATTGCTCTAGCGGTCCTTCTTGGATGTGATTACTCGCCAGGTGTCCGTGGGATTGGTCCAGTAAGTTCGAAACTTATAATCATTTATTTTTAATTGGTTTCACTTAATATTCATTGATCACTGCCAATATCTATATTAGTGTACTAATATCAATATGGCCTAATATGCAGGACTTGGCATGCCAGATTGTTAGATCTTTTGGTGAATCTGGAGTTCTTCAAAGACTTGCATCAGATGAATTGTTGCTTAGAAAGAAGGCTAATGGTTCCAAGAAACAGAATCAAGTACCCGGCTTTAACAATAAAGAGAACATACCGCCTCATGAATCAAACATCAATGGTAAATAAGCTATTTAAATGATTTGAAATGTCAAAGTTGTATTTTTCATTATGAAAATTAGTTGCTAAAAGTTCTCTTGGATTGGTTGAAGTTCTATACTTCAACTAAAACTTGAAGGTAGTAAATACTTCCTTAGTCCTGACACATTGCTTAAGTCTTTGAATTTTATGACCATTTTATCCCAGAATGATGGCAAAAATAATAGAATTTTGTGGACAAGAACTTATATCCTTATACCCTAATATATTCTTGAAAAGGAACCTTTGTAATTTTTGTTGGACGTCCCAAATTAGAATTTTCAAGACTGTAACAAAGTAATTATCAAGAGTGTTAAGTTCCAAGATGAATTAAGTGGTTTGAATTTCGACATGCGCTCTTTTTGTAGGGCATAAAAGTAACTTACCAAGAAATCATGAGTTTCTGCAAGTGATGGATGCATACCTCAAACCAAAATGCCATTCAGCTGACTCTCAAATGGTCCAAAGGTATGTTTTAACGTGTCACGTCTAATTTTTCTTAATTATTGTCACAATAGTAACATTTCTAAATTCAGGTAAAGAAAACATATTATTGAAACATCCAGAAAATAGAATCTTTAAATTTTAACATTTACTTTGGCTGCAGGGTTCTTGGTATGCATCCATTCCAACGGACCAGGCTTTTGCAAACATGCCATCGATTTTTTGAGTGGCCTCCTGAGAAAACAGGTTTGTTTGTGTCTTTAAACAAACTTAGTAAACAGCATAGAATGAAGAATGATTTATTACTCTTGCTTTCATTTACATAAAAAGAAGGGCTTGTGTTGTTTGTGGTTAGATGAGTATATTCTTCCTAAGATTGCTGAAAGAGACTTGAGACGATTTGCAAACCTTCGGTGCACTTCTTCTCAATTTGGAGTTCGGCTTCCTTTAGACAAGGTGATACTCTAACCTTGGTATGCTCTTTGAATGTGCTTTTTTAGAGTCATTATGTGATGATATAATGAGAATCTATAACAATATGAAGATGTTTAACCTTAAATGATTGACCTTTTAACCAACTTATTTGACTTTTTCTATTTTTGCAAATTACCCATTGTTGTTGCCAAAATGCCAAAGCTATAGCTTGCAAAAATGAGCAATTGCAGAACTGTGAATCTAACAAGAAAAAAAACCCACTTGTTTGCAAAGAAAAGTCAAGTGTAATAGTTGTATAAAACTGTAAAATCTATTATTGCAGAGCAATTTGATAACCATCTCTCTGTCATTTTTAATTGTGGGGTTTGTCTAGAGGTGGCAAAATGGGCAGGGCGGGTAATGGATCAAAGCCAGTAACTTTTCTATGAAATTTGTAAACTTTTATAAATAGTTACTTTGTTAAAAATGATTACAAAAACTATATATTCAACAATGTTAAACTAATTCTTTGGAAAAGCAATTTAGAAAGTCATATGCACTAAACAGACTTTTTGGCCCTTTTGACTCTCTTCCTTTTTAACTAATCCTTTTTGGTCTGTTCACTAAACGGGTCGAGATTTCTTCCACCTTTAGTTTCTACTTTAAATTTCAAGTATCCTGTTTTAAATCAAGTCTTTTGGTGGTTACAAACTTATGAAAGCATCATCATGTGTACAGATGCCAGTGAAGTGTCCGATTTCTGGAATAATCAAGCGCAGAAAAGCTCAGGGAAAAGAATGCTTTGAGGTTTCATGGGAAGACATTGATGGACTTAGTAAGTCTATCGTGCCAGGTGAACTCGTCCACAGGTAATAACTAATAACTCTCATTTTCTTTTCTTTTAGACAGTGATTATTCAGTATGAAATAACTTAGAATAAAAGTATAATATTTTCAAAAACAGTGCATGCCCAGAAAAGATAGCTGAGTTTGAACAAAGAATAGCCGAAAAGAAGCAACCAAAACCACGTAAACCGCGACTAAAGAAACTCGAGACAAATAAATCTGTCGATGAAGTTGAAGCCAGACTCCAAGAACTACTGCTGGAAATCGAAGAAGGTGCGTGTTCTTTTGGTCAAAACTATCGTTTAATCGATGAACCACCGGTCAACACGAGGTCAAACATCGAGGAAATGAACACGGCAGAAAACAGTGGATGTGATATTGAGACAGAGGTTAGCAGATGTTCTTTTGGTCAAAACTATCGCTTGATCGACGAACCACTGGTCAGCATGAGGTCAAACATCCAGGAAGTGAACTTGACAGAAAACCGCAGCTGTGATATTGAGACTGAGGTTGTAAATCTTTCTTCACCTTTAGTAATGAAACCAAGCAGAAAAGATGAAACACAGATCGTCGATCTCGTGAGCCCGTCTTCAGTTGTATGTCATTCGAAAAATGCAGCCGTTGCTTTCATTGATCTGAGTGAATCTGAAACAGAGGTATAGCCTGAACACGCGAAGAAGGTTAAAGAACTTAGATTATTTGTAGCAAAAATCAGAGACAACTTGTCCTGATATTCATGTATGTTTAACTAATTGTTAGTGTACTGTAACCTTCTCTTAGGAAGTGTGGTGAGAACAATCTCTTATAAAGTTCGCTCAACTTAGTTATAAAGCTTCCATTTATATATGATTTGATCGTGCATTCTGCATCTAGAAACTTTGGATTCACTGCTAGTGTAAATGAGTGTAAGAGCCACACGATTCATTGAAAGAATTGAATTTTGACAATATCCTTTGCTCTGACTGAAATTATTAAACAAATAAGAAACATATGATTGGATGAATACAAGAATAGATATGGAATGGAACACTTGTTATATAGTAAGTTTATTGTATATAAAGATGTTTAATTTAATATAGTGTTTTTTTGGTTTAACTAATAAAAATAAAAATGTTAGATGCAGAAAACGTAATTTTAAAACCTTGTAAAATCTAATCATGTGTGTTTTAAGGATTTTCATGTATTATTAACAAGTTAATACAAGTATTATGCCATCAGAATTGATCATAGATTATTGATGGGATCTTCTGCAATTCTAGACATACTTATTATTGGAGTGGATAATTCAAAGTATTTAATAGTTTATTTAGCATATATTTATCAATAAAAACTTTAAGTTTTAATAGCCATAGAGTCGTAATCCTGTAGTCTAGCATAGTTTGCTTTCTTTTCTATTGTTTGAGTCGGTTTGTATACATCTTTATTATAAGCAACACTATTGATCAATAATAAGGTAGCATTTATGTAGCAATGAGAAACAGAGTGAAATGAACCATTGTGAATAAATGGAAAAAGACATGTTTCGTTTGTGAATGTAATGAAATGAACCATTTCATAGTTGATTTTATTTACTCAAATTCATTCCATTCATCCCTTTTTTTATCATTTCATTTCCTTTCCATCATTAGTCACCCACGCCATCCACCCACCAAGATTGATCGTCACCGGCCACCGCCGCTGCCGCCGCCAACCACCGGCCACCGCCGCTGCCGCCGCCAACCACCGGCCACCACCGCCACCAACCACCACCGGGCACCACCACTGCATGTCATCTCCACCATAACCGCTTTTACATTTTATTCTTTCGTCTTTTCGTACTTAACTAACAACACAAAATAATGATGTATTCAATTCTTAAAGGGTAATCAAACAGGACAATGAATTGTAATGATTCATTTTATTCTCTAATACATTTCATTCTTTCATTTATTTCATTACCTCATATCAAACAGATCCTTAATAGTAGAATTTTGTGATGCAAACTGTGCAATACTATCTCTGATTTAAACTTATTAGTTTGAAAATTGTAAAATCATTATACATATTTACGAATACGTAAATTAACATAACTAGTATAAATTAACGTTCTATATGATAAATGTGACTTATCCAGTTATATTATAGTATCTATAAGTTTTTTGCTATATTTTATTTTATTAAATAATATTTAAAAAGGTCATTTGTTATATTAGAAACTAAATAGTTTTATAAATAATTTATTACTAAAAATAAAGTAGAAGCGGTGATACTGTGTAAAGATAGGGTGATAAGTTGTAAAAGATATAGATAAGTGAAGCATATAAAGACCAGTTTTGTAAAAGGAAAGAAAAAAAACGAAATATTTTGTTCACTAGTTTTAGTAAACCTCGTTATTACACGGGTTGAATAAATAAAATATAAATATAACTAAATTTTATTAATTATAAAACGATATTTTAATATAAGGTATGACTCAAATTACGTAGGAGTAAAAACTATAAGTAATAAAACAACAATATCAACTTTTTAGAAAATAATTTCAAAAAAAATCAAACATTTTGTATAAAAAAATTTCATTGTTATAAATTTCCTTATTATAACTCTCAATTTTAATTATTTTTGGTTTATAAAAAATTTACTTTTTAAAAACACTAAATTTAAAATATTTCATATTTTTAAAAGTTAGATGTTTTAGAAAAAAAGTATTTTATAAATATTTGTTTCCTTACAAATAATATTAATAAAAAGATATATTTCTTAATTTATTAGAAAAACATTTTTTAATCTAAAAATGACTTAAATAATATTATTTGTAATTAATGTAATTATTTAATAGGAGAGAGAAACGAAAATTTTTTATGAGAATGAATGTGGTGTTAACATGTGTTCTTTATAATTATTTTTTTTATTAGAGTGAAATGATTTAATTTGAGTGTGAAAACAAAAATTTAAACACTTCACAATTTCAAAAATATTAATCGGGAGAATGCTATGGATGGTGAAAACTATTTTTTTAATAAGTAGGGAATTTTACTACACTCATAGTCAAAGATTATAACTATGCCCGGCAAAACCAACCCATCCATCTAGTTTTGGATTTTATGGGTCTTTAAAATAACCTTGTGGGTCATTTTGGGCAATCCTAAAATGTTTAAACGGGTTGTTTTGAGCTGAACTCAAACAAACTAAATTTAATAACGGGTCAGGATGGATCGTGAGAATCTGAGAGATGGTTTGAATGGGTGGTAGCTTTTTGTTATGATTTTCTTTTATTTATCAGAATTTTAAAGAAAAAGAATTGAAGATAAAAAATTGCCATCGGGAGAGGAACCCATAAGGATGTTTCTTATTTTATTCTTAAAAAAAACCCATGCCACTTTCTGGGTAAGCGCCCTCCTATATTCTAAACTTAATTTATTATTATTATATCATTAATTATTATTTTTATAAATTATCAAATTTGCTGTTTTTTAAATCAGTTGCATGTTCATGTGTATATATATAGTCTCATGCTAGTGATATTACAACATAAATATTTCTTAAATCAACCCATTTTGAGCCAACCCATTCTGACCCGAACCATAATGTTCGTTTTTTTAACTCTGTCAGTTCTAACTCGAACCCGTCTTGATATGAACTCATTCTGACCCAATGTCATGCCCGACCCTACCTATCTGTTTTGCCAAGTATAAGAAACAATAGATCAATGTATAATTAATAAGTAGCTAAATGATTCAACTCATTCTGACCCATATCCATCTGGACCCGAACCCATCTTAACCCGAACCCATCCTGACCCATTTTCTAAATCCGCCCATCCTGACCCGAAACCATCCTGACCCGAACCCGTCCTGACCCGAACCCGTCCTGACCCGGTATCCTGCCCAACCCAACCCGCCCATTTTGCCAGGTATAATTATAACCATTGGTTTGTAAGTGATTTGTAGATACTACTAGAGGTGGGCATAAAACCGGGTTCGGATCTGACCCGGTGGATCCGACCTAGACCCGGGTAGTACCTGATGGGAGGTATACCCGGGTTGGACCCGTTTAAACCCGTAGGGTTAAACCTTGTTTAAATTTTGAGTTTTTAGCGAACCCGACCCGGTCGAACCCGAGTTGAACCAGGTATTGGACACACACACAACGCAAGAAAAGAAAAAAATAAATAAATAAACCCGGTATTGGACCCGACCTGACCCGACCCGACCCGGGGTATAGCAGGTAGGGTTTTCAAGTCAGTGAACCCGACCCGGGTTCATACCCGGATACAAAAAAAACCCGGTTGGACCGAACCCGGTTTGTATCCGGTTTCGGGTACGGCCCAAAAACCGTTTTGCCCACCTCTAGATACTATTAACAAATGTAGTGATATGAGATCTTTATGCATGTATGATGCATATAATAAAAATTACATCCATAATTGAGATTTACGTGTTTGCCTACGGGTTCTAATACACCCAATATTATAAGTCGACACCTGTGGAAACCACTGATTCTGCTGGTGGATCGAATATTACAAAAGTAAATAAAATTACATTTAAGCTCAAATGATTACAAAAATATAGTTCTAAGTCTGATAAATTCTCTATTGCTGATGCGTGACTGCCGGGTGCTGACGTCATTCGGGACGACCGCTGATGTTGACTGTTGACTTTGACCACGGTTGACCAAGTTTGACTTTGGTCAATTTTCTTTGTTTTGATCATATCTTTAGCATATCTTCACCATGTCGATTTTGGTAATCATCATGAGATTTGGCACTTAGGTTTTGGTAAGTATCATCTTCAAATAGTCCAGCAACACCACATTATACGTCTCGTATAGCACAATACGTTACGTATAGCGTTGGCGACACTAAAAACGAGAAAAATTCATGGGGGCTGTCAAAGAATTATACGTCTCATATAACCCTATACGACCTTTTATATGACACATATAGGTCTATACGACGCGTAAGCAAAATTCGACAATGAATACGGTGGAAAATTCAAGGGGCTGTCAGATAGGTTATACGCTTCATATAGCACTATACGAACCCCCCACGACACGTATAAGGTTATACGACCAGTATAAAATTCCAATATGTTAATCTATAATTAGGGGTGTCTACATATAAGTTCCAAACAAAAATAGTTTAATTCTTGCCTATAAACCATGTCGGTGAACAAAAGTTACCAAAGTTTGAAAAAATATTCGGTGGATGGACATGAGTCACTTCACCTCTATCCTCATATTGTTCTTGACATACTGCACGTGTTAGTGTCAAGCGATGCCAACTTACCTTACAACCATCATCAACTCCTATATATTAATCCTCAATAAACATCACATCATATTATTATTATTAGTATTATTATTATTTCACTTTACCTATTACACCCCACCGCACCATCAAAACAATGGCTTCCGACATGGTGGTGCACCACGGCGGATGCCACTGCAGACGCTTGAGGTGGCGAGCTGAATCGCCACGCGACGTCGTCGCGTGGCGGTGCAATTGCTTCGATTGTAACATGAGAAGAAACACTCACTTTGTCGTTCCTTTTGAGCGATTTGAGCTTCTGGGGGACTCCGAGAAATTCATCACAACCTACACTTTTGGGACTCACTCAGCAAAGCATACTTTCTGTAGCGTTTGCGGGATAACGTCGTTTTATACGCCGCGATCGAACAGCGGGATAGCGGTCACGTATCGGTGTGTCGACCCCGGGACGTTGAGTCATGTGGAGGTGAAGCATTTTGATGGGGTGAATTGGGAGAAGTCGCACAATTCGAAAAATGATAAATGAAGATTTAAAGGGTAGGTTTGATGTATATATAGTAAGAACTAGCAAGTAAGAACTAAGAAGTTATCGGAGTTTAAGGGTTCGCAATTGGTTTGTATGTTTAATAAAAATAAGGGTTTTGGGTATCTATGCATATCCCAAAACTATTTGTTGTGGTATTATGTTAGTTGGTGTAAAGGTAAAAGATATGAGATATATGTAATGGTAAATTGGTAATACATATATGAATTAGAGAAAGTAACCAAAATGTGCACTTTAAACTAGGTTTTATGACCCATGAAGGCATAAACATGTGTCAAAAACTTATGTTAAGTTGAAATGTTGACGTAAACCCGTGAAATAAAGCGTAACATTATTCTTTTCTCATAGAAAATTATTTACGTGTTCCGAAGCTATAAATCATGAAAACAATTAACGTTTTTGATTATTTATTTAAAAGAAGAATTTTTTTTTTAATGTAAACTCACTCGTTGTGACACGTTAAACACTGAATCATAAGCGTTTTCGATGCTTGGTTTTAAAAACGCAAAACCTATTATGTAAACTCATGTGTCGTATGAAACTGTTAGAAAATGTCAAAACATTGAAACTTTAAAATTTTTAATCACTTAACTTGGTGGCATTAATATGATTAAGTACATATATTAAACATATGAAGTTATGGTCGCACAATATAAGAGTCTAAAACACATATATATAACACTATTACGTATCTCACGTTGCAAATAAATAATTAATATATGGTAATTTAACCTAAAAATATAACAAATGTAAAAGAATTAAAAAAATAAAAAAGAGTTGTAAAAATAGTGGTTCGAACCTAGATGCTGCAATTAAAAGAGGAGGCTTCGAACCACCCACACCAGTTATGAGGATATGAAAGTATTATACATGTGGATTATCAAGATTGGTTGCTTCTCATCAGCCACATACCTTAGTAACATGAGGAGAATCGAAAAATATAAAAAAAATTGAAAAAAGAGTTTGAGTGGGATTTTATTTATGTCTTAAAAATAAGGAAGATCGATTATTAAAAATAAATTGAATGGGGTTTTATTTATATAACTTTTGAAATAAGGAAGATTATATGTACATAAGAAATATTATATTGAGTGAGTGCTCTTTCTAGTTTGATATTAAGCAATTTGGAGCTTTAGCAGTATGAATAAATTAGTTGTAGTTTTACAAAAACAAAAATAAATAATAAATAGTTATGAATTAAATATAGAAGTTATCAATTGAGTATGTAATGTCTTGCAAATACAAAGGGTACCACTTTTATATTATATTAATTAAATTAATTACTATAAATGAGTAGTTAAAAAAAAGACATATAAAGAAAATCAATATGGTAAAGAATATGTTAACATATTAACTATTTAGAAAAACAAATACCTTTACCTAAATTAAATATTGCATGGGTGCTTTATATAAAAAGAAAAAGGAAAGCTGTCCCGAGTTCATTCTTTTGAGTCGTTATGAGTGGCATCATTGTAAAGATCATTTAGCTTATTACATTTAAACTTTTTATTATAATTTAGTTAATGTATTATAATAATTATTAAGAACCAACTTTTTCACTACAAATACATGAATTCATTATTGAATCATACTATGGTTCAATAAATAATGTAGTCGTCGTTTAATACCTGTATTGGCCAATCAACTAATGTATATCTTTTTTAATATTTCACATACAATATATTCACCGATATATAAACGCATCTATCCATCGATAAATGAAACAACTTTAACAATTTATAAATATATTGTTGTTCTCAAATTGAATTTATATCCTCTTTAAATTTTAGTTGTTTCAATAGTCTTTTGGATTGAGCAAAAAGTTTCCGGTTTATTACTTTCAAAAAGTATTTATTATCAATATTATATAATTGTTGATATTTTTAATAAGTAAAATGACTGTGATTTATGATATTTTTCTACCTCTTTTTAGTAAGAAACATGTTTATAAAATTTAATTCCAAATATCGCGTGGAAAGAAGCCTTACAATTGGCTATTCATGTCTTGCTGGCCACTTTAATCATTCATATACTATTAAAGAAACGGTTGAAGAAATAATAAAAGGTAAAATATTTCATTTTTCTAATTTATGTGCCAATTATAAAGTAGGAACTTCGCGGTGGCTAGTTACTTTCACAGAAGAAAAGAAAGTACTTAGTATTCTATTGTACTTATGAAAAATACTTTCATGGTATGATTTCTCCCTTCTGTTTAATATATTGAGTGTTTAATCGCATACGGTATAGTTACAGATAATTAATAAGAGTAGTTTAATCATTGTTTAAAAAAAAACCCATTTTCCATTCATATACGTGTTACGCAAGTGCCATACGGTATAGTTACAGATACTACTTTAATTTAAGATTAATTTTCTGTAACACATGTATCTTTGTATGTATCTTCTTAATTTGAATCGTCAATAGTTTCTTAGAGGGCAGTAAATGTTAGTTTTTATAGATGACTTGTTTCAAAATGGTAAAAATAAAGCTATTTATTAAAATTAGGCCACTAGACCATAGATAAAGATATAAGGTCCAAATGGACCATGTATGATATTTAGGTTGTTGGATTGCAATGATTAGCAAACTTGACTAACACGTGAAACGAGTTAATAGTTTTCATAAACAATCTTCTTTAACTATATATTTATTTGTTTGAAATCCTTTTTGGATGTCATAAAATCGATATCACGTTTGATAAATCGATTTTCATCTCATTTATTTTACAAAAACTAGTTTGACTTGTATGATTATTATATAACACGTTACATAAATATAAAATGAAAGATTATTTATAACTCATGGTTTTCTTGGGATGAAGAATAGATCAAATCTCAAGACGTTCTGGTGGAAAGATTGGATAAATTTTAAATTTATGTAATGGTGTAATTTTTTTTTTTTTTTTTTTTTTTTTGCTTTGTTTGTTCTTTCCCTCTTGCTCTGACTTGGGGTTTGTGTTAACAAAATTTATCTTTCGAAAAGAAAAAAAAATGCTTGAATGGACCTTAAAGTTGTGTGTTTAATTACTTACAACGTTATGGATCGTTATATTTATAGGAGCATATTTATAAGTTCTTTGTCTAATATTACTTTTACCCCCACCCTATAAAATTTGCCATTCAATTTAAGGTAATTCTTTCGATTTGTTAACCAATCAAATCTGCTACATGGATTTTGTTACCTCTAAAGTCATGGTTTACCAAACCATTGCTAATCGATGAAGAAAGGATTAATTGATTGGTTGAAGATAAAGTTTGATTAGGTAAAATTGATTCTTTAAGTAAAATAATAATAAATTATGATATATGCAATTAATAAACTAAACATAGATTTTACAATATGTGTTGGTAAAGTATCTTATTAATTGATTGGTTGAAGATAAAGTTTAAAATTTTACATAGGTTTGGTTTGATGGTTTTTTTTAAAACTGGTTATTTTCGCTTTGGTTTTGGCTTTGCTTGTAATAAAAACCGAACCGAAACCATACAAACCAAACTTTAAAATTTAAAGATGTATTCATATATTTATAAATATGATTAACATATTACTTACTTATTTAACTTATATTTTAATATTCAGATTTTTAGAATAATTTTTAAGCTTCTTTGTTTGAACTGGTAGATTAAAATGTTTTATTGAACCTTTTGTTATTGTATTTTATAAATTGCAATACATTTTAATGTCAAGTAATTTATAAGAATATGTGGATTATATTTAAATCTCAACAAAATGGCGTATGCTTAAAGATTTTAGTTTATATTTATTAATTTGAATCAAATTTTTCTTTAAAAACTTGAAGTCCAAATGGTAAAACCGAAACCGAACCGAACCGAGACCGAAGTGAAAACCGAAAATCAAAAACTGCCAAAGCCAAAACCAAATTATTGTAAAAACCTAGAAACCGGTATATCGGTTTTTGGTTTGATTTAGGCTAAAATCAAACAAAACCGACCCATGCACAACTCTAATGGAAATCATATTCTTGATTCCTCCTTGACAGCTTCTTCTATTTGGTCCTCACACTTCCGCATTCTTAATCGACGGGTTCTATTATTAACTGGATTGACTTGATGTCTATCTCCTCCTCAAAGAAATCAATTGATGCGATTGTGAATTTGTGACGACTGCTTGATGGGTTTTTTAGCTTTTGCTACACGTGTGGTTTAAACTAAATATTTGTTGTGTGGAATCTTTTTAACATATTTTAGGAATCAAACATACTAAAAAATGAAAATCAATTTTCTCAATTCTATTAAATTATGCGAATTAAACACTTCTTTCACAAACTCAAACAAGTTAAGCTCACATATTGTTTTAATTAGTAAATATTTCATCGATTTCACTTAAAATGACATGATTTTTCGAGTGTCTAATTGGTACGATGACAAGATAACACATTTCGACGCGGACGATTATAAACTTGTTCGACTCAGGTGACTGTTATGTTTTATGTTAATTACATAGACCATAACACACCCAATATATGCCGACACCATTATCTAGTATTATTTATCATTTTATTTCACTTGAAAACAATAATTTCATTCACTTTTTTCCTCAACATATGCGAATTTCATAAAATAACTGTACCTTGTGGCTAAACTAAGTAACAAATAAATAAACTTTATATGCAATAGTAATTAATCTTAACAAAAACAAAGTATGTCTAGGATAAAACATCTCAAATTGATAATTTTTTTAATAATATATATTGTAACGTTACAATAAGAACAAACATATGTTCTCTTTTCCATATAAGAACAAACATATTGTTTCGGGAAAGTGATGTATATAGTGTCACCCTCACTTATAATTTAGAGTTTGTTGGTATGACTTTAAGCATCATCCAATTAAGGCATTATCTATGTATCTACCCCCATTGATTCTACTTGTCCTAGTCATTTGGGTAGGCCAAATATGTAATGATAGATGAAGATGATGGATTTGCTATAAGCACTACTTCATGCAGGACCGGGTAAGGGTGATAAAGTTTGCAATTAGCTTCACAGGAGAGAGAACTTTAGATCACTTAACAATTCAAATAGAAAACTGGTAACTATTTAGAAGATACTAAGCACACACAAGTAATGTAAGTGAAACAATAACAATATCACAAGAACACAAGATAAAGTTTTCAAGAAAGTTGTACATTGATTCTCTAGTTCTATTACAAGTGTGTTTTTGTATATCTTAGTTACAAGAACTTGAGACTCTTATATACTACAACCTACAACCGTCAATATACAAAAAGACAGTTGGGATTTGACTAATCTAGACAACAAGATCAATCTACAGTCAAAAGGCAGATTGTCTTTTGACTAGTGACTATGACATGTCATAGCTCACTGACTTTATTTAATAAGACAAGTCTACAGGAACAATTATGGGAAGTTACAGGCAAAGACCTTCTTTTACAGTTTGATAAAGTATGGAAGTTTCACCAATTAATGAAAAGCAGGTGAGTCTTCAGAGCAGCAGCGGAAGCTACGGCAGCTTTATCAAAAAGTAACCCAGAGAAAGCATATTTTCTCTGTCTTCGGAAGAAATCAGTCAACTCTTCAAAATGGCTTCGGAAGACTTTGTCTTGTGAAGCTTCGGAAGACTTCATCTTTGGCTTTGGAAGAATAAGGTCTTTGGCTTCAGAAGAAAAAGGTCTTTGGCTTCGGAAGATCTTACACTTAGACTTATTTGTGAGTGTAAGACTTCCGAAGCTAGTTCATCCTTGTTCTTTAGTGCATGCTGGAAGACTTGGTTGTTCTGGTATCCTTTGGTTGTATCAGCCTTTAATCTTCAGATGTTCCTTACAAACTTCCCTAGGCTGATGCTACCAAAACAGAGAAGTTCTTCAGATTTTGATAGTCCACATCAGTATCTTTAGCATTCCTTTCTTCATCTTAAGATCTGGATCCTTCAAACTAACATAGAACCTTCTTATGTCAAAGAGATCATGCAGAGGAAGTTCAAGCATGTCACTTGTGAAGTAGACATGTTGTTCTCCCTGATCTCTTATGACATACCATCTGTCTGGATCTTCAGCAAAGGTCCATGACAGAATTTGTCTTCCAGTAGCAAGAGGCTCTACTATGATTGGAGTTTATTGAGAGACCTCTTCATGCACTCCCTCAGGATGCTCTGACTCATCCTAAGGTTGGGAGGTGGATACCTTTCTTCTCTTTTTCTTTGAAGTGGATCTTCTTCTGGCCATCCTTTTTCTCCTCCTAGATTTCTTCAACTGAGAGGGCTGGTCTTGAGTACCAGTTGGTTCTGTTGTGTCACTCTCAGTTGGGTTCTCCTTTCTCACAGGTTCAGAAGAAGAGAGAGGAGGACCCTGCTATGGGTCAGAAGATGAAGTTGGCTCAGATGCAGCTCCAGGTTCAGGTTGTGTTGTCTCAGTAGGTTCAACCTTCACCTCAACTTCAAGTTGAGCTGGACTTGGTGGAGAATGCAAGTCCACCAGCTCTCCTCTTTTTATCTTCTACTTGATCACCCTAATATGCTCATCCATTGTGGATAGATACATAGGACCAAGCCTCCTTCCGGAGAACCCATACAGCTTCAAGAAGCTCATCATCCTTTGTCTGTCAGCAGACTTCTTTTGGCTTTTGTGGATGACGGCCCTTGACTTTGCAGCTTCTTCCCTTAATCTTTTCCTTGCAGCTTGCCTTTCCTTTTTGGCTTGTTCTTCCAGCTGCTTGTTGTATTCAAACATTATGTACTCATATGATAAGGGAAGAAGTGCAGCTGCCTGATAGAGACCTGTGGCACTCAGGTAGTTGATCATCTTTAATCTTTCTTCTTCATTAACTACCTGAGGTTGTTCAGTGGCCACAGTCTCTTCCTCAGGATTTTCTTGAACTGGAGAGAGGACAGGAGCATCTTTGTAGAGTCTTTTAAGTCTCATTTCTTCTTTGATTTTAGGGAGCAATTCTGCATCCTCTGCTTCCTTCCCTCTTTTGACAATTCAATGTCAGCCAGTTCATTTAGCTCCTCTAAGGGGAGAGAGATGAGTTCATTAATGTCGTAGTTTCTGGTTCCCAGGTAATTCAGCCTGGTTGCCCTTAACTCATCTTCCTGAGTGTTTAGCCTGGGGGCAGCCCTGATTACAGCTTCTATGAATCCTGGGGAACCACTTGAACTCTCTCCCCTCAGCTTCCTCTTCCTCTCTCTTTTCTCCTCAATCTCCTCAGGAGTCATTTTCCTTTTGCCTTTGTCAACCACAGGCTTTGGTGACTCAGGCTGGAGAGAGCTTTGGCCTTCATTGTTTGATTCAGCTATCAAGCTCTAGCCAGAGAGAGGTTTTGAAGCACCATCACCAGCTGGTGTTTCACTGAGGGTAATGGGTGCAGAGGGAGATCCTGTCTCAAGGTTCACAGGTTCAACCTCTGGGCCTTCAGTCAAGGCTTTCTCTTCGAAGCTAATCTCCGGGTCCACCTCAACATCCAGTTGACCAAAGATCTCACCTGCTAGCCTCTGTCTATATCATTTTGATCTCAATTTGAATTCCTCTAGCACCCTGTCTTGGATTCTTTCTGCCAATCTTGCAGCTTGTCTATTGTTGCTTGGGTTGACAAGTGGCAGATCCACCAAGTTTATACTCTTATAGTAGCTCAGTCTTGAAATGTTGAAAACTTCTACTTGACCTTGAGCTCTAGAGATCACAAGAGCTCTCTTGTTATTGTCATACCCCCAACCCCTAATTGGGTTCTCAGAAGGGGCAGACATTGCTCTTGGTATTCCCTCCTCAAACAGTTGTTAGATGAGCAAGTCTAGATCACTGTCATGAGGAAGTTGCTGAGTATGGACAAGTTCAAGAGAGGGTGGTGAATCCTCAATGTCCATACTCTAGGAAGAACTCCCAGGTTCTGTGGCTGTTAAGACTTTCTCCCCTTTTTTAGTAGCATCACCCTCTTGACTAGGTGAGCTGGGGAATTGGTGCAAGACATCCACAGGTTCTTGTGGACCTGGTTGAATTGTCCTCCTTAGTCCCTCAGCTAACTGGCCCTTAAGTTCGATGATCTCAAGTTGCTAGTCATCGACCCTCTTCTGTAAGATAGTCACCTGAGATTCCAGGTGAGCTATCTTTGAGACTAAGTATGTGCATGTTTTTGTCAGTTTGTGCACCTTTTGTTTCAGACTCCCCTCATCTTCAGTTAAAGAATCACTGGGGGATGAGAGAATTGGACCTAAGTCTTCTTCCTCATCACCACTATGGTGTTCTTGGCTGCTGGATTTCCAATGCCTAATGACAACTTCCAGAGAAGTGTCAAGAGGCTGGGTTGCCATGGTTGAGGTCCTATTGATGTTTCACTTGTAAAAGTGAGAGCCTCTTCGATATGGATCTCCTGAACAAGTTCAGGAGCATCCACCTCAGTGGAGGGTAGTTGATGTGGGCTAGACCTGGGTGAGTCAGAAATACTCATCTCTCTTTGAGCAGGGGTGGAGAAGAGAGACTCATGGTATTCACTGACATCCAAGTCCTCATCATCATAAAAGTCTAAGCTGGGTATTGGTTGGTTGAGATCTAGAGGTTGGGGATGGTAGCTGTCCCCTGAAGGTTGATCACTTGAGTTTAGAGACTCAGAGTGAAGGCTAGAAGCTGTTTGGGTAATGAGCTCTTCAGCCTGAGCATGAGGAATCTCAGAACTGATTATTGGAAAGATGGGAGTGGTCTGCTCCTTAGGGGAAGTGGGAGCTCGAGATTCCACTTCCTCTTGTATGGGTTGTGATAAGGGAGCCTGCACATGCTCAGTAGCAAGTGCAGGGGTTCGTTTGGATTTTCTTTTATAGGTGATGGTGATGGTAGGTTGTGTTTGAGGTGGTTGAGAAGTGGAGGGTGTAGGATCAACACTAGCTGGTGCTGCTAGGTTGTCACCCTGAGCAATGAGCTCAAAATTTGTGGGACAAGGGCTGTTTCTACCCTGAGAAGCCAACAGTTGGCTTCTTCAAGATTTTGAAAATGTTGGGCCTCATCTGTCCCAATTTAAGAATATTTCCTGTTCCCCTCAACTGTGGTCCCATTTCACAGTTGAGAATGTGTTGAATATACCTGGGGAACATGTAATATTCTAAGGAGTCCAAGTTAGCAAGTAAATTTGTTTAAACAAACTGATAGTACCTGAACTTGACCCCTTGTACCATCCCATGGACTATGAAGGAGTGGTCTTCTAGAACTTGATCCCATCCTCCATGTTTGTTAGATAAGCTATGTATGATGACATGGATGAGGAACTTCCACTGGGATGAGACCTTCCCTTTCTTGAAGGTTTTGACTGAGAAGTAACCTTCATAGGCCATCTGCTGGAAGTAATGGTTGACAGTAGATTTTGGAAAGGACAGTTCACCTGCTTCATCATCCAGCTGCAGATGGGTGTTTATGATGGCTGGAGTGATAAAAACTGTCCTCCCCTGCACCGTAGCAAACAGTGCCTTCTCCCCATCCATGGTGACCTCTTGACAGGTCCGCCAGAATTCAAGCAACTGATCCTCATAGAGAGTAGGATCGATTGTAAGGGCGGTGAAGTAGTGAGACGAAGAAAGGTACCTACAAACATCTGAGAAGCTTGGATCCTTCTCAGAGTTCAACAGAACAACTTGATTGTGTTGCCTGTGTAGGTGCATGGTGAAATCAGGGTCATTTCTGCGATCGATGTTGGCCATTTGGTGAAGCTTATCAGTGAAGAAAGGAAGAAGAAAGTGAGTTTGGGGTGAAACTAGGTTAAAGATTATGAGAGTAGAGAGAAGAAATGGAACCGTTGAGAAGATATATGCAGTGGATTTGAGACAAAGTTAGAACAAAACGATAAACTTTGAAATCCGCAAGTGGGTCCCACTTCTGAAAAAGTGCACAAAAAGTTAGTTTTCTTGGAAGTTGAAAATCTTCCGAATGTATTTTTGCTTCAGAAGTTTTGTAAGAAAAGCTTCCGAAGGCAACATTGCTTCGGAAGATATTTCAAAGAGTTATGAAAATTTGGCTTCGGAAGGAATATACTTATAGAAATTTCTTCTAACGTAAATTTTGCTTCGAAAGAACTAAGTCTGAGAAAATTATTATCCATAGATAATGAATCTTCCGAGACGAATTACTTTCGGAAGATATGTGTTCTTTGAATGCATTTAAGTACTTATAAGCACATTTAAGCTTCAGAAGATATTCTAAAAATTTCTTTCGAAGGTAATCTCTTATGAGTAGTTAAATTATTAAAAGACATAAATTTCTTCCAAAGGTAATTTGAGTTCTTTCGAGACAAAATAATAAATTTTCACAAATCTAAGGAATATAAAAAAAATTTACTTCCAAAGAGAACTGGGCTTATGAAAGTGATAATGTAGACAACTTAGGACACACAAATTTTAGAAATAAAGTTGATTAAGTGTTTAAAGAAAAATCTATTCAAAGTTAATCATCCCAATAGCTGATATAAGATATTTAAACCTCTGTTCATCAAAAGCTTTAGTGAACAGATCAACATATTATTCATTTGTGTTAACCTTGATTAGTTTGATTAATCCTTTCTCAAAATTATCTCTAATCAAATGATACCTGATGTTGATGTGTTTGGTCCTAGAGTGCTGCACAGGATTCTCTGTAATAGAGATAGCACTGTTGTTGTCTATGTGGATAGGAGTCTCCTTGAAATTGAATCCATAGTCCAGCATCTGATTCTGAATCCAAAGCACTTGAGCACAGCAGCTTGCAGTAGCAATGTATTCAGCTTCAACAGTTGATGCAGACACACAGGATTGCTTCTTGCATTGCCAAGAGACTATCCTTCCACCAAGGAATTGGCATTCCCCAGATGTAGACTTTACAGTCATGTTGCAGCCACCATAGTCACTATCTGTATAAGTATACAGATTAAAGTCTGAATTCTTTGGATACCAAAGGCCTAGTTTAGGAGCACCTTTGAGGTATCTGAGAATTCTTTTCATAGTAACTAGGTGTGACATCTTGGGGTTGGCTTGATATCTTGCACATATGCATGTGACAAACATAATATCAGGCCTGCTAGCAGTGAGGTACATAAGAGACCCAATCATAGCCCTGTAGAGATGTTTATCAACATACTCCCCTCAAGATCAGGACCAAGGGAGTGGTTTCCGGCTATGGGTGTCTTTGCAACCTTACAATCAGTCATTTTGAATCTTGTAAGTATGTCTTGTACATACTTTGACTGACTAATGAAGATGCCATTTTCAACCTGCTTCACTTGAATTCCTAGAAAGAAGTTGAGTTCCCCCATGGCACTCATTTCAAATCTATCCTTCATCAGCTTCTCAAAGTCTTTGCAGAGCTTTGGATTAGTTGAACCAAAGATGATGTCATCTACATATATCTGAACTAGCATTATTTCATTCCATGTTTCTTTGATGAAGAGAGTCCCATAAATAGTACCTCTTTTGTATCCATGTTGACAAAGATACTTTGATAGTGTCTCATACCACTTTCTTGGAGCCTGATGCAGTCCATATAGAGCTTTATCAAGCTTGCAACATAATCAGGATGATCTGGGCCTACAAAGCCAGGTGGTTGTTTGACATAAACTTCTTTATCTATCACCCCGTAGAGAAATGCACACTTTACATCAAGCTGGTAGACCTTGAAATCCTTGGATGCAGTATAAGACAGGAATACTCTTACAGCTTAAAGTCTTGCTACAGGAGCAAAGACATCAGTGTAGTCAGTTCCTTCTTCTTGAGTATACCCCGAACAACCAGTCTAGCCTGGTTCTTGATGACAATCCCTCTATCATCAGTCTTGTTCCTGAATACCCATTTGGTTCCTATGACACTTTTCCCTTAAGGAAGAGAACATAAGTTCCACACATTTTGTCTTTTGATTTGAAGCAACTCTTCTTGCATTTCCTCAATCCAGCTTCCATCCTTCAAAGCCTCATCAACTTTCTTCAGCTCAATCTGGGATAAGAAACAAGAATGCAGGCAAACATTGCTCTCATGTATTTGTCCTCTTGTTCTCACCCCTGTATCAACATTTCTAATGATGTTTATGGTGGGGTATGACTTATGGATCCTAAGTTGAGGGATCACAGCAAGTTGATTTGAGAGATCTAAGTTAGAGAAATTTAGATCTGGCAAAGAAGTGCTACCCACCACATCAACACACTTATCAAGAGAAGCTTGATCCAATGAGTGTGTTACATCATTAATGTTGTCTTCTATGGAGTGGTTATCAGCATCAAGAAATTCCTGATCACTGTCACCACCTCCATCTCCTTCTGCATTTAAAGTTCCTTCACCTGGATTTGGAACCTCTAAGTTGGAATTTGAAGGCATCTCAGATGAATCAGCAGTATTTGTCATGCTTGTGCTGATAGGAGCTTCACTTGCAGGGTTAGTTACCATTGGAGCTGAAGTAGTATTCTTGTTTGGTCTTCTCAGCTCAAATCTTGGGTCGGGATCACTATTTGAGATATTATCTGTAGATCCTGAAACATTCTCACAAGACTTGTTAAAACAGTTGGTAACTAAATCAAGATCAAACAGCCAATCCGGACCAGAACCTTTAACACTGGGAGTGTTTTCATTGAAGGTCACATTGGCTGACTTCTTAATTACTCTAGTTCTTAGGTTGTATACTCTATAAGCCTTAGCTTGAGAGGAGTATCCAACAAAGTGTCCATCATCTGATTTCTCAGCAAACTTGGCTACTTGATCTTTGGTATTCAAGATGGTGCATGGACATCCAAATGACTTGAGGAAACCAATGAATGGTCTCTTTTTATGCCACAACTCATAAGAAGTCTTACCATGAGTCTTAACTACTAAACCTCTATTCTGCACATAGCAGGCTGTGTTGACAGCCTCTGCCCAGAAGGTGATAGGCAGTTTAGAGTAAGACAACATAGTTCTAGCAGCCTCAATAAGTGTCCTATTTCTCCTCTTAACAACACCATTTTGCTAAGGAGTCTTGGGAGCACTATATTGTCTTGAAATACCCTTTTCATCACGAAATGTATCAAGGATTTGGTTTTTAAATTCTATTCCCTGATCATATCTTATGGTTTTGACCTTGTGATCACATTGATTTTCAATTTTTAGAATGAAGTTCTTCAAGATCTCAAGAGTCCCATCCTTAGTTCTAAGGAAGAAGACCCAAGTGAATCTTGTGAAGTCATCTGTGATCACTAAACAATAAGAGGTCCTTCCTAGACTCATTACACTGGTGGGTCCAAACAGATCCATATGTAACAAGTGTAGGGGAGTAGTGATGGAGTTGGTTTCCTTTGGCTTGTGAGACACTTTGTGCTGCTTCCCTTTCAGGCATGCAACACAATGGTCATCACTTGTAAACTCTTTCTTTGGCATTCCAGTTACCAAATCATTTTTAATCAATTTATTCATGTTTTTGAAGTTTACATGACATATTCTTTTATGCCAGAGGAAATACTCATCACTATTTGCTTTAGATAGAAAGCAAGACACTTCTCCAGAGAGAGTTGTTTCTTGCAGATCCATCTTGTACATGTTTCCCTTCCTTGGGGCTCTGAGCAGGATGTACTCCTGAGGAATAACCACCCCAGGCTTGAGAACAATGCACTCATGCTCAGTGAAGAGCATGTGATGTTTTTGGTCACAAAATTAGGATACACTCAAAAGATTGTATCCAAGCTCCTTGACAAAGTTTACATTCCATGCTGAGCTTACCATTTAAGACCATGCCCCTGGCAGTGATGTAACCTCCTGCATCTCCTCCAAAAGCAACTGGACCTCCATCAAACTTCTTAAAGTTTTGAAGCAAGGAGCCATTGCTTGTCATGTGTCTTGAGCAACCGCTATCAATGATCCATACATTCCTGTTGGTTTTCAGCTGCCCCTACATAAAAAGAGATGATTTAGTTACATTTGGGAACCCAAGCCTCATTGGTCTTAGGCTTGTCAAAGTGAATAAAAGACAATAAAACAGTAAGTGATCATATGTTCAGGCTTTGAGGATCATTTGCAGTTACTGATGATGAACTTTCAGTCACATGGTCTTCCTTCATCTTCTACACCACCTTCGGAAGATTGGGCTTGACCTTCAAAGCTTCGGAAGTTTTAACAACTTTGGAAGATTTGGAGACTGGGCCTTCGGAAGATCTAGCTTTCACTGCAGCTGGTTTTGGTGCTTCGGAAGTATTCCTTTCTTCCGAGAGCATTTTTCCTTCCGAAGGCAATTTTCCACCTATTTTCCTTTTCACTTTGGGGCTTCCGAAGGAAACAGATTTTCCTTCCGAAACTAGCTTTTCCTTTATCTTCCCAGAAGCTTTCTCTTTGAACATGTGGATAGTGCTTTTGGGATTGTAGATACAATCTTTAGCCAGATGGGAAGTACTACCACACATGATGCATTCCATTTGCTTCCTTCTAGGAGTCTTCTTCTGAGAGCAAGACTGAACTTGAACACTTTCTTTCTCCAGCTTCTTCTACACAGAAGATGAAGCAATTTTCTTAGGGAGAGACTTGCTCTTGGAGGAGGATGGTTCAGACTGTATAGCAGTGGTACACAGTAATTCAGCCTTCTCTTTGCTGGAATGAGTTGGAACTGTACTAAAACTCCGGGTACTAGAGTTTGTAGTTGATTCCTCAGCCTTTACCACTTCAAATCCTGTAGAGATGGACACTTGTTTCTACTTGGAGTCAAAAGTGGCCTTGATCTCTTGAGCCTTCTTTGATCTTCTCTTTGCTCTTCTGATCAAGTTCTTCTTCTTTGTCTTTGTCATACCAGCCTTCTTAATCTCCTCAGGAGCATGGTGACCCTTTTTGGATTGACTCTCTTCACTCATTTCAGAGTCATCCTCACCATCTCCTCTTCATCCTCTTCAACACTAGGGTCTATGAGGGGAAGCTCATCTTTACCAGTTCCACATCTTGGAGATCTTACAGATAATAGAGTGTGTGGAGGAGCTATCTCAGTAGATCCTAGTCCCTGCTTATTCTGATAACAGACTTTTGCATGCAGAGATGAGGATATGATGTTCTTGAAGGTCACTTCTTCAAGAACACATTTTTCAGCCCGGGCTTTGCTAATCACAAGCTCAAACTGGCATTCAGTCAACTTGGTAATGAGATCTTTAATTTGAGTCCTGTAATTTGTTTGCTCATGTTAAGAGTTGAAATTGTTTTCTCTAGATCTTCTATCTTAAGTTTATATTCATTTTCAGTTATTTAAAATCAGCTTTTAGGATATTCAAGGACTTAATATCAGATCTCATTTCCAAGCTGTAGGACCTGTATCTATTCACTTTAGCAATACATTCAAGAGAGCAAAGATGTTCTAGTACCTTAGTCTCATCATGGTCAGCCATGAGTGCTTGATTTGGTAAAGCATCTTTAGCCTGAAAGCTTCAGTCAAAGCCTTCTTCTTCAACAGCAACAGCAGCTTGCTGTCTTGGCTTCTTATTCTGGTGCCCTCCCTCAGTGTAGTTTGGCCTGGATGATGCTTGGCCACCATTTGACTTAGGTGCCTTGCATTCTCTGGCAAAGTGACCCATCTGGTTACAGTTGTAACACTTCACTTTGCTCTTGTCCAGTCCAAACTTGCCACTGGCAGCATTGTTGGGAAACCTTCTCCCTGTCCTCTTGTAGAACTTCTGGGCTCTGTGAGTGAGAAGAGCCATCTACTGGACTATCTCCATGTATTCCAGATCATCTGGATGGATACAATCCAGGTCTTCAAGAGTGAAAAGAAAGTTGCCTGAACTTTCATCAGTAGAGACAAAGGCTTGAGAGGTGTTTGTCTCCTGGAATGGATTTCCTTGGATGTAGCACTCTCTAGGTGTCTCTGGAAAGGTGATGAAATGGCCCTTTTATGAAGTTTCAGGGTAGTAGATAAGATGGTACTGTGGTTCTCTGCTATCCCTTTCACCCACATGAAGGGCAGAACTCTGGTGAGTGTTGGAGTTACCAGATGGATTTGTATGTTCATCTCCATATGGTATCCACTGAGTATTCTATAAAACTCAGTGAGAGTCAGGGTCTTGAGGTTTTCAGTCCTCTTAATGACCACACAATAGTATGTCCATTGTCTGGGAAGAGAGGACATGAACTTCCTAACAATATCCCTATTCTAATAGTTACTCCAACATCAGCCAGAGTATCCACAATCTAACATACCTGAAATACTGTTGAGTCATGGTTTCACCTGTCTTGAAGGTGAAATTTTCAAACTGCTGCTTCAAGAGGTCCTTCTTGTTTTCCTTGGCTTCATTAGACCCCTCATACATTAGTTTCAGTGCCGACAGTTGTTTAGCAGTCTTGCACTTCTTGAAACCTCTGTAGATGGAATTTGAAAGAGCAGTCTGAGGGCTGTCATGGCTTTCTGATTAATGTCAATCTTCTTCTAGTCTTCTTCAGAGAAGTCAGCCCTTTCTTTGAGTATCATACTACCACCAGTAGCAGCTGAAGTGGTGGATGGTACATGAGGTCCGTTGACAACAGACTCCCACATCCTGGAATCTTGAGACTTGATGAAGCCTTCCATTCTTTGGCACCAAGTGTCAAAATCCTCAGGAGTGATCAGTGGGGACTTTGTCATAGTTCTAGTTTCCATATCAGCCTTAGAGATAGCTGCCATTTGAAGAGTTAAGTGATGTGTGAAGCTAAGAGGATTAAAGATGGTGAGATCTTACAATCAAAAGTCTATAAAGCTCTAATACCAATTGCAGGACCGGGTAAGGGTGATAAAGTTTGCAATTAGCTTCACATGAGGAGAGAACTTTAGATCACTTAAGAATTCAAATAGAGAATGGTAACTATTTAGAAGATACTAAGCACACACAAGTAATGTAAGTGAAACAATAACAATATTACAAGAACACAAGATAAAGTTTTCAAGAAAGTTGTATATTGATTCTCTAATTCTATTACAAGTGTGTTTTTGTATATCTTAGTTACAAAAACTTGAGACTCTTATATACTACAACCTACAACCGTCAATATACAAAAAGACAGTTGGGATTTGACTAATCTAGACAACGAGATCAATCTACAGCCAAAAGGCAGATTGCCTTTTGACTAGTGACTATGACATGCCATAGCTCACTGACTTTATCTAATAAGACAAGTCTACAGGAACAATTATGGGAAGTTACAGGCAAAGACTTTCTTTTACAGTTTGATAAAATATGGAAGTTTCACCAACTAATGAAAAGCATGTGAGTCTTTAGAGCAGCAGCGGAAGGTACAACAGCTTTATCAAAAAGTAACTCAGAGAAAACATATTTTCTCTGTCTTCGAAAGAAATCAGTCAACTCTTCAAAATGGCTTTCGAAGACTTTGTCTTGTGAAGCTTCGGAAGACTTCATCTTTGGCTTCGGAAGACTTCATCTTTGGCTTCGGAAGAAAAAGGTCTTTGGCTTCGGAAGATCTTACACTTAGACTTATTTGTGAGTGTAAGACTTCCGAAGCTAGTTCATCCTTGTTCCTTAGTGCATGCTGGAAGACTTGGTTGTTCTGGTATCCTTTGGTTGCATCAGCCTTTAATCTTCAGATGTTCCTTACACTTCATATACTTATTTTACTTTTTATTATAACTATTTTGTATAATGGTTTTTACTTATCTTTAAAATAAAAGATAATTGTTAAGTTTCTCGTCCTTTAATAGGATTATGATGGTTTTAAAAGTAAAATTGATCCAATGGATCACTGATTTCACTTGATCACGAAATAAATAACACGATAATTATTCTTAAAATGTTACAACTACATGTGTAAAAACAAAAAAGAAAAATTAACATAATACAAGTATGTTCAACAATTTTATTTTTTTTATAAGAGAAAAAGGATAATAAAAGGTAGAAAAAAATATATTTTGACAAGTTAATAATTCCTTAAACCTCCCATCATAGGCTGAGTTCATATCAAATAGTTTAGTCGGAAACGAAAGCTAGGTCTGTAGTCTATACATTAGTTCTCTTTTGACGGGTTGATCTGATTGAGTTTTCCAAACTTTGGTTATAATATTCCTATCGTAATAACTATGTTGTCAGTCATATAACTTAGCTAAATTTTTTTGAAAAGATGGTGTTTTTACTACTGATAGCAAGCATAATTGTACTAGATTTACACAATATAACTTGTTGGATTTAGAATGCTTTTTAAAACTAAATCAAATGGTTCATATGTTAAACCTTAGTGGAAGTCTTTATTTCGTATTGGCACAAATTATCATTTGTCCAAAATCGAGTAATTGCATTCATTTGATCTATTATCATTGCTTACTAAGAATACCACTATTCAAATTCGAATAGTCTCTCCATGCCTTTGTATCAATTACCCCTTTCACTTGCTAGTTGAGGCTTTATGTGGAATACATGCACCTAATATATTCTTAGAGATAGATATTTAAGATAAAAAGGTTGTGATGACGTTATAATGTTTTCGATCCTCTTATTGGGATGCTTGTTCATGTTTTTTTTAACTATGAATGTTTTTTCAAATGTAATAGCTAAGTATCATATTTTTAAGTGTTTTGGATCTTGTTATTGGTGATTCTCTTATGATTTCATATTTTTACACACATATATACAAAACATTCTACTTAATTTGTTGACTGAGAGCATTCACAGTGGGTTCCTCATTTTTTATTTGAGTGTGTGTTTATATTATTGGGATGATTGTAAATGGTTGTGAGTAAACGAGAGAGAAAATTTATGCGGATTGTACTGTGTTTTCTCATATTTGAAGAAACACGGTACAACCCTCATAAAATTTTTAATACTTTTAAAAAGTGGCAGTGAACGAAGAATGGAGAAAATATAATGATAAATATATAAAAAAATATTATTTAGTTGAAAGAGATAAAGAAAAAAAATATTTTATTGTAAATATAAAAATAAGGATGAGAAAGTTAGTGTGAAACATCGTGTCAATTTAAAAAAAAAAATAAACACTTATTCGACATAATAGAATTTGAAATTATAGAACACATTTTCCAAAAGGTTTTTTTTAACTTTTTGCATAATAGGTATTAACTAATCCGCCTTCACTTGTTTGAACCTCAATTCATAAATTGTCACGTCTCTTTTTGTGAACACTAGTTCATAAGTTCATTTCCCCTCAAGGCTTAGCATAAAAAATACTCGGAAAACATGTACTTTGCAGAAAAAAAGAATTCATCTTTTTTTAAAGGTTAAAGAATACTATAAACCCGACCACTCGGGTAAACCCATTGGCGAACGGCCAACCACGTCCTACAAACACAAATAACGTTAGTGACCCGGCCTGCCCATCATTTTAGGAGAAACCCACCACCTAAAGGTCTATTGCGATAAAACATCTAGCCCACCTAAAGCATATTGTACCAAGAGAGACTTAAACTCACGACTTCTACTTTAAAAGGTCATGAGGTGAGTCCTATTAAATCAGTTAATCTGAGACTTATTGAGAAAGAAGAATTCATATCAGTGCATGAAAAACATTTATAAATCATAAAAAAAATAAATTGATATACAGTTAATGTATTATGAGTCCAAGACAGAAGAAATTACATGAGACTCACCTCTAAATTTTTCCATCAACAAACTATAAGTGCACCCTTTTTACTTTGAAATATTTTCTAGTGTCATGATAGTATACCTTTAGACTTTACTCAAGTATTATATATAGTATACATCCTAAGTTTATTGGAAGAGGGTCATCCTTGGTCATTACCTTATTTTATTACCATACTTTAACTTTTCATAAGAGGGGCACATAGTGGGCACCGAGGAGGGTAGCAAAAACCGGCCCGGGTGGAAACACCACGTCGCCATCTTCCGAACCCAATGAGTCCCAAAAACTCTCGACCCTAAAAAAAAACAATGTGCACCATCGACTCCACATCCCCACTTTTTCTTTTTTTCTGGGTCAAACGGGAAAACTAGATAAATTGGAACAACTCCTTGCATAAAAGGAATAAAAATGGGAGAAATTGAGAAAATAAAATGATATGACGTGATACTGATGTGTTACCTGGGGAAAAACAAAAAAAATGAGATGACTCTCTATAGCCTAATATATGAAAATTTAATTAATTACGCATGGGTCATGAACCAAGAACTTTCGACTTATAATTATGTGCAATTGCATGGATTTAATTAATTATTGTGAAACGTATGAAGTTATCAAAATACGACCCTTATACTTTTGGGATAGACATAAATTTTCATATATAATTAGGCACCATATATTTATAATCAATAATTGCGTGTCACGTATATATAATCATGCATTGTTATAATTGTTTAATATTACAACTATCATATTTACATATCACCTACATTATTACGCATTATCTTTAGAAATTGTTTAAAAGAAAACTATAACAACAGTTTATTACATCAAAGATAATAAAATTCTCTATTTTATAATATAATTTCTCAAGAAAAATAACAAACCATATAAAACTCATTTAATTTCCAAAATTGATTAAACTAGATCTCATCGAAAAGAAAAACCATTCATACGATACCACTTTTAATGGATGTGAGTGGTTGTGATGCCGGTGATAAATCATTGAGTAGGAAGTTTATTTCGTTCACCGGGTTCGAAGTTTTCCCACCCTCCCTGGTCACGACTCTCGTGCACTCTAATAGTTCTTAATCATTTATAGGAAAAAAAAAACTTTTGTTATGATATCTATTTGAATCGTAATTCTATAATATGAAGGTCATGTGCAATGCAATTATTTGTATTTTTAAGGTTAATCAAGATAAAGATTAAAAAAACTAACAATAACAAAAGAAAATATCAAACAGGGCAAATTTTGTTCCAATACAAGATTCGAAACCAACTCATTTCCATAAGATAACAGGTATGGTGCGTTAAATAAAATATATCAATTACCTATTTATATAATATTAAAGTATTAGCTATATGGACTTTTTAGTTTTTGTGTTTTGATCATAAAATTTTTTTGGTTTTTATATTTTGCACTTTTGATTTGTCAAGTTATTTTAGTAATCAAAAATTATTCTCAATACCTATTTGTTATGTCGTTAATTTAACACGTTTGTTAACTTTATTTTGTTATGTTGACGTTATTTCTTTTTTTCGTTTACTTGATGTTTTTTCTTCGAGTTTGAAGTCGAAGTGATAACCATTAGTATATTATTTGAATTCGAGTTTTCGTATTCAAGTTCGTAATGCAATTACCTGCGTAACACTCCTGGTTTAGCTAATACATAAGTAGTCGTGACTTATAATAATAATATTTCTCTCTCTCTCTAATAATAATAATAATAATAATAAAATAACAATAATAATAACTCACTCATCTTCTACACATACTGTCATACCACTCTACCGTTACCACCTCTTTCTCTCTCAACAATGGCGAAAACCAAAACCCCCATCTTCTTCACTCTCCTCACCCTCTCCTCCCTCTTCATCGCCGGAAAACCAGACATCTCCGCCGACAGGTCCGCCATCCTCGCCATCCGCTCCGCCGTGGGCGGCAGATCCATCCTCTGGAACATCTCTCAGCCCTCCACCCCCTGCACCTGGCCCGGCGTCGTCTGCGACAACACCACCAACCGCGTCGTCGAGCTCCACTTCCCCGGCATGGGCCTCTCCGGCGACCTCCCGGACAACACCCTCGGTAACCTGACCCAACTCACCACCCTCAGCCTCCGGGTCAACGCTCTCTCCGGCCGACTCCCCCGCGACATCTTCACCCTCGTTAACCTCAGGAATCTCTTCCTTCAAGACAATCTTTTCTCCGGCGAGATCCCCGATTCGTTTTCCCAGATGGTGAATCTCGTGAGGGTGAGCTTCGCTAACAACAAATTCTCCGGTGAGGTTCCGAATTCGGTGAATAATTTGACCCGTTTAGCTACATTGTATTTGGAGAACAATGCGTTTACGGGTCGGGTTCCGGATCTCGCCGGCACAAATATTGCTCTGTTCAACGTCTCTAATAATAGATTAACGGGTGAAATACCGTCGAAGTTATCGGGTTTCCCGGATTCTGCTTTCTCCGGTAACTCGCTTTGTGGAAGACCGCTTGGATCTTGTGCCGGGTCACAACCCGGGTCGGGTTCGGACTCGTCGGATAAGCTCTCCGGTGGAGCAATCGCTGGAATTGTGATCGGATCTGTGCTGGGTCTTCTGTTAATTTTGGTAATTTTGTTCTTTTTGTGCTGTAAGAAGAGACACCAAAAGGAGAACACAACATCAAAGGATTTGGGGAAAACAGAGCATGTTGAAATTGAAATGCCCAGTGAGAACGCGAAATCGATATCGAATTCGAAATCGATCGAGAATGGTGACAGTTTACCGTCGTTAACAGCGGCGGTGGGTGGTGGTGCAAAGGGGAAATCCGGCGAGGTGAGTAAGAAGCTAGTGTTCTTCAAGAAGAACAAAGAGTTAGGTGAATTCAATTTGGATGATTTATTACGTGCTTCTGCTGAGGTTTTGGGCAAAGGGTTGTTTGGGACTGCATATAAGGCGTTGCTGGAGGTGGGATTTGCAGTGGTTGTGAAAAGGTTGAAGGATGTAACAATGGCGGATAAGGAATTCAGGGAGAAAATTGAAGGTGTTGGTGCAATTGATCATGAGAATTTGGTCCCATTAAGAGCTTATTATTGCAATGGGGAAGAAAAGCTTCTTGTTTATGATTACATGCCTATGGGAAGCTTATCTGCTCTGTTACATGGTAAATTATCAGTTTATCACATCAATGTTGTTCAATTTCTCGCAATTATCATAATTTTACAGCTTAATTACGATTATTATGCACGAAATCGTGGATCTTGATTCTTAAAGTATGCAATTTTTTAATATGATTTAGTAAATCAAGAGATGTCGAAGATATCAAGGTTATTTAACTCTGTTTTGGATCACAGGAAACAGGGGAGCTGGAAGAACTCCATTGAATTGGGAAACCCGATCCACCATAGCCCTTGGAGCGGCCCGCGGGATCGCGTACCTACACGCTGAAGGCGCGACAGTCTCCCATGGCGACATCAAATCATCGAACATACTCTTAAACGGTTCCTACGAAGCCCGAGTCTCTGATTTCGGGTTGTCTCAGCTCGTCGGTCCGAGTGTGACCCCGACCCGTGTGGATGGCTATCGTGCACCAGAGGTGACAGATGTACGCAAAGTTTCACAAAAAGCAGATGTTTATAGCTTTGGAGTTTTATTACTGGAGTTGTTAACTGGTAAAGCGCCAACACACGCGTTACCGAACGAAGAAGGGGTTGATCTCCCTCGATGGGTTCAGTCGGTGGTTCGAGAAGAGTGGACCTCTGAGGTTTTTGATCTCGAGTTACTTAGGTATGAGAACGTTGAAGACGATATGGTTCAGTTGTTACAGTTGGCTATCAACTGTTGTGCTCAGTATCCTGATAAGCGACCCCCTATGGTGGATGTGGCTAACCACATTGCTGAGCTTTGTGGTTCGAGTGGTTCGCAGCCACAAGAACCGAACCCGTTAAACGAAGTCGTGAGTAATTCGTGATTCTTACGGATCGGGTTACTTGGATGATTGAACTTGGTGTTTTCATATTTGAAATGTTGAGTATACATACACATTTTGATGTTGATTGAGTAAATTGTATTTTGTAATTTGTAATATGAAATCCCAATGCTATTCTTTGCTTTGTTAGTGTAACTAAGGTTTATTTTTCTTTGTAATTTTGTTTGCTGTAATTGTTTATTTTATATATATTAAATATCAAATTGAAATTTGTTATTGGTGTACAGTAACGTAGGAATGGGTTTAAATTTCTGAATATATTTATGAAAATAAACCGTTGTATGATTATTAAATTGTATTTAAAGACTTAAAAATTATTTTTTAGACTAATGTTGAAAAAATTAAGTATTATATTACTTTTATTTATAAATGGCTTATATATTTTAAAATATGTTTTATATTATAAACGATATAACAAGTGAAACAGTTGGTAATGCAAGGAGAGTGGGCTATGGGACACCGACAAAGAGCACGGCAAGTGAGTGAGCTAGGATTGATATTTAAGGGACACGGTCGTGTACGGGAAATGGTTGGCGAAGCCCGGCCCCGGGTGGAAATATCATCTCAAGAACCTGAGAGCAAAATAAACATCCGATTGGTAATCTTTCACCGGGCATTACCAATCACCCACACACATAGCACACGTGAAAAAGTTGGTGAAAAGAAAAAAAAAAATGACAAGACACCCTATAAAACAACAAAAAGCTAGGAGAGATGAAAAGAAAACTAACGTGTCACATGGGAGAAATTGAAGAAAATAAGACATCTTGTGATTTTATACAGTGACGGAACCAGAAATTTTTCCAGTAGGATCACTATTTTTTGGTGATTCGTTTTGTAACAAGATAATATAAAATTATCGTGTTGTCCGGTCCGGTCCGGTCGGGCCGGTTCGGAATGTAATTAAATTGCATAAAAAATATTAACAAAAATATAATATCAAAAGAAATCAAATGACTATTTCCTGAAGCATTTCCTAAGATCATTTTACCAATTTCTTCATTTAATTGTCCAAACAACATTAAAACTCAATAAAATGTTCTCTATAAAGTGAATTTTCAGACTTATCATGACCATGAAAAGACAACCCATCATTTAATAATATTTTTTATTAGGGTGATATGATAAGATTGACTATCGTTCAAAAGGAATGGAAGATCATCTAAATCAATTCTTGCTGGAATACTATTACTAGATGAAGAAGCCACATTCGATGGTTTTTTTTTCACAACAAATCGCTTTATGTTCCTAAAATATTCAATGCATCACACATATAACATATTATTAATTGTGATAAACTAAATTACTAATGTAAGTAATACTCAATTATCTCAAACAAAATATAGATTCTAGATTTCTAAACACCTAAATAAACAAACAAATAATAAATTCTAGATTTCTAAATTCTAAATACACAAATTAACAAACAAATATGTAAAATAAGTTAAATCTAACAATGAAAACGCTAAAGGGTTTGAACTTTGAATAAATAATTTAGAAAACTAACATTTTCAAGAATAATTGTAAACTTGTAGTTTAGGTGAGCAGCCGAGGCTGCCGAGCAGTGAACGAGCAGACGAGCAGTAGTGAACGAGCCAACGAGCAGCAGGCCAGCAGCAGCAGTGAACGAGCAGCAGCCAACAGGTAGCAGCAGTGAACGAGCAGCAGTAGTGAACGTCGAGCGCAGCAGCAGTGAACGTCGAACGAGCAGCAGCAGTGAGGGTGTGAGGCAGCAGCAGCAGGTTAAAATTCGAATGGTTGCCTGCTTGGGGGAAGAACAATGGGGGCTAGGGTTTTATTTTGTGTTTTTAAAATAAAGTAGTTTAGTAATTTTACTTAAATAAAAAGGGGATAAAATTAAAAAAGGCTGCTGCCTACTGCAACCTGCAGGTTTCGAACTCATGACCTCATTTTGGAAGAGGGCGCGCCATTTACCAGTGAACTAGCGATACTTTTGTTTTATATTGTCAAACTTAATATACTAATGGGTTCACTTCCTGTAAAAACTAGGTTCAAAAATCAATGGGGTCATTTGATCCTATTGTCGACACCCTAGTTCCGCCCTTGGTTTTATAACTGTTCAAGTTAAGCTCATGTTGATATTATATTTATTTATACTAGTTTCAAGTCATTTTGATGTTAATTATAATAATCTTAGCCGGTTTCGACCCGCAGATCCCGTAATATGGCATCTAACATATTTTAATGAAGTATAATATTTTATGAGAAGAAAAAGAAAACGGGTGCGCAATATTAAAAAATAAAATCAGATTATTGATAGATGTCATATGGGTTTAATGAATATTATTGGTAGGTGGTATTGCAGCTGTACTATGCTTTTAACCAGTTGTCGATTTTGTTCGCCAGCAAAGATTTTGAGTCACTAACAACAATAATGGTTCTTTTATGTACGAGAGGGCATCTGCTTTATTTGAGGCGTTGATGTTTGAGCCGTGGATATTGTAAATATTTGTTGTGATCGGTTTGGCATGTTGTGCCTTGCTGTTTTGTGTGGCGATGATGATAAACCTTTGTTCATCTGAGACCTTCCACTGTTTTCGTACCTAACTGGGATGATGCATCGATGATGATGAAGTTGACTTATTTGAGACATTCACGGTTACAAGGCTATGATTGTTTGCGAAAATTAAGCCAGTTGCTTTAGCGTGGCATCCCTTCGTGGTGTGCAGCCGTAACTGGCTATAGTTCTGGGCCGTACTGTGCCTGTATCATTATAATTTCAACATGTTCGGTTCGTTGTTATTTTGACAATAATGTAGTGATCTGATCTGTTAATTGTATAGTGTATGCAGTAGAGAATTGGCTGTTGATACTAATATTACACCTGAAATGTCTATGGCTATGATGGTATATCAGAGCCCCTGGTTGCCTAACCGAGAACCAGCCGCGAAGCGCGGGTCGGAGGAAACCAACTAGTGAGTAAATTACACACATGCTGCAATGGTTTGGCACAAATTATAGATTCGTTTTTAAAATACAAGAATTGACGTACAATCCTTGAGACTTTTCAGAAAGCCTCTTAATCTGGAAAGCTAATAATTTGTCGTATAGGAGCATAATAGCTGATCAAATCGGTTCTAAGCTAGCTACCCACATATACTTCTAACCTAAAAAAGTATGGTGGTCTGGCGTTGGATTGCTAAAAGAATCTAACATATCATGCTTGTTATTAAGGCTGCCAATTTTTAACATTGACCTGTTAACACGACACGAAGTTAACAGATTTCGTGTTTGATCTTAACAGGTTTCGTTTCATTAATAGGTCAACATGTTAAAGACACGATAAAAATCATGTCTTTACAGATCAAACACATGTTAACCTGTTAACGTATATCTTAAGACCTGTTTATATTTTTAGCTTATTAAAATAATTAATATATATATTTATGATATATGCATTATCTTCATGTTCAATTTAAAAACCTTTATTCTTGCCCAACCGCTTCAAATGAATACGACTATCACAGTACCACCGACGAGTCTTCGGCCTCCGCCTGAGTCCTCTTCGCACTCTGTTTATTACCTCTTTAAACTATGTTATTGGTTAAAATATACTTTTTTATTGACTTTTGTTTTAAATATGTATTACCTCTTTAAACTATGTTATTGGTTAAAATATATTTTTTTATTGATTTTTATTTCAAATATGTCAAGGATTATCATTGTAACACCTGGCCTCTTAAACCACCAATATTGTCCGCTTCACCCACGAGAAACTCACGGATTTGCTTTTGGTTACCCGGGTGAAAACTTTCCAGGGAGATCACCCATCCCTGGATTGCTGCCACCTGAGCACGCTTAACTGTAGAGTTCTCTTCTCATCCACAGTCAATATGCTCAAAACGCGTTAGTGATATTATAGGCAGGACATTCTTTATGAACCATGAATCTCTCCTGTCCATGGCCGATGTGGGATTTGCCTAGAGTGTTACTGTTACAAACACCCCCCTTTTGGACTCATCGTCCTCAATGAGGTTTGCCCCACCATCCTATCTATGGATGTGGGATTTGCCTAAGGTAAGTGTTACTGTTACAAACACCCCCCTTTTGGACTCATCGTCATCAATGAGGTTTGCCCCACCATCCTATCTATGGATGTGGGATTTGCCTAAGGTGTCTCTCTGAACACCCCCGGGGACTCACCATTCTTGATGAGGTTTGTCTCATCATCCCGAACTGCACAGGAGTAGCTCTGATACCATTTGTAACACCCGGCCTCTTAAACCACCAATATTGTCTACTTTGGCCACGAGAAGCTCAAGGATTTGCTTTTGGTTGCCCGGGTGAAAACTTCCCAGGGTGGTCACCCATCCCTGGATTGCTGCCACATGAGCACGCTTAACTGTAGAGTTTTCCTCTTATCCACAGCCAATACGCCCAAACGCGTTGATGATATTAGAGGCAAGACTTTCTTATGAACCAGAAATCACCCTATCACATTTAGAAACCAGAAAAACATGTTTAACCCTTGTATATATAGCATCTAATTAGATGACAGAAACTTCTTCCTATATGTCTCTTACGCACCAGATCATCCTTTTGAGGACAAATGCTAAATTGCGAATCTCTTTGTTTCTAATAATTTGTTATGTGAGCTCAAGTGTTAAAACATATTATAATATTGTAAGACTGTAAACAAACCGAATGTTTAGCGAACAGTTCGTGAACCGTTCGAGGGAAGTTCGTTTATGTTCGTTCGTTTAATAAATGAATGAATGCGAGCAGTCCGTGTGGGTTCGCTTGCCTTCATTTGCGTTCGTTTATATTCATGAACAATTCACAGACAGTTCACAAACAGATTTATTTCCTTAATAAATGAACACGAATAAGAAATCTTGTTCGGTAAGCGTTTGTAAACAGTTCATGAACAAGTTATTTTTTTAATAAACGAACACGAACAAAGACTCGTTCGAGCGCGGTCGTTTGTAGCCCTACATACAAACAAAACAAACCGCACTTGCTACATTTTAGTAATATAGTAATATATTCTTGGGTACTGATGTGATCATAATTATATGTTTTTTATTTAAATATCTCTCCGCATTTAGAATTGTTTAAATACTTTATCTATCCAATCATATTGAAATCTATAATTTTTAGGAGATGATAAGTAAAAATAATTAATTAAACTAAATTATTTAAATGATTAAATATCTATATGTTTAAAAGTGATATACATATTGAACTGTGAATACATGTTTCACGTGAATTTGATTGGAGTATGAATTATTTGTTGACTTTTAATTTATAGGTCAAAGTTAAAAAAAAATGCTACACGTGAGATTTGGAAAATTAGAACCTCCATTAGCAAAGGAGATGACACAGGAAATTAGGATGACCTAAATCTTTCATTAAAAAAACAACACAAGGGAAGCAAACGGCTGACGTGCAAGGCATTCATACGCACGAACAAAAAAAACCAAAAAAAAAAGATTTCTTTTTTATTCAACTTGGAGTTTTGAGCACGATTGAAGAGCAATCTAGAGCGGGGAACAAGAACTGAAAACAAGAATTGATTCAAACATTAAAGATTATTCGTTTTTGTCTCGTTTTCGAATATTGTTTCTTTGTTTCATCGTTTCTCTCATTAAGATTATTAAAATATGCAATTTTATTATTTTTAATATTTTTGAATATTATAAGTGGCTAACTTTTTAATACTACCTAGGTTGGGTTGAAAACTAATATGTTTTGACTAAATATATGGTTTTGATTTCGTATATTGTTTATTAATCTTAGAACTTGATTATTTTCTCAATTAAATATGAATATGTGTATTGTTTTATGCTTGAAAGTTATTGCCATGCTCGTGTATGTTTGATCTTGATTGATTGCGTGACATCTAGATTAAGTTTGCATGTTAAAATTAATTACTTTGTGTTTTTAATTTTAAACTTTGATTAAAGATAATCTTAGAAGATCTGGCTGTGATTTTGATAGTATTTGCAATGTGCTACCTTATCTAGAACCTAGCGGTGATAGATATTGCTTAAAACCTCCTACCCATTGGTTGTTAGGTTTTGGACTTCGCAAGAGCGTGTTTTGCCTTTCATTCGTGGTGTTAGTGTTTTAGGGTATTTAATTGGATTTAACTAAGTTGTTCTTTATCTTAGGGTTAGAAAATATAATCTTAAAGATAATGTGATAGAAAACCTAGGGACGATCTTCCATTAGACATTTTAATAAACCTATCTTGTGCTTCACACGTGTTTTTGATTTTCTTATGTAGTAGCAACATACCTAGTTAACCCTAGATTCGTATTTTTAAAGATAGTCATACGAGTCATTTCTTTTATGTCATTACATGTTTGTTGGATTCCTACCTAGGTAGTTATTTCACATATTTGATCGTATTCAAGTTTTCAAGTTTGAATTTTTAATTTGTTTACTTCATTCGTCTTGTTTAGATTAATTAATTTTAGTTAAATTATTTATTTTGTTTATTAAAAATTACTTAAAATAATTAAATTAATTAGCTTAGAAGTCGATAGAGGATTATTATCGAGAGCCGCCAATAGTGTTCACGGATTCAATATCCGGTCTTACCTAAACATTACTATATCACGACCGATACACTTGCCGATTGTGTGAATTTTAGTAGGTAATTCCATTTTTAAAACTAATTTGTGAAATACATTTTCTTAATAAATTAATATATATTTTTTCATACATCAGGTACTCAAGGGAACAATTCTGACAGTATTAAAATGATGTACTTTCTAACTAAATAGTTGTGAGTTTATATTCTGTAGAGTGTAGAGGTGGGCATAACAACCGGGTTCGGACCCGGACCCAGGTACGGGTAGTACCCGATGGGAGGTGTACCCGGGTTGGACCTGTTTAAACCCGTATGGTTGGAACTGGTTTTAGATTTTGAGTTTTAGCGAACCCGACCTGAACCGAACCCAGCCCGGTTGAACCCGATTTGAACCTGGTGTTGGACACACACACAAGAAAAGAAAAGAAGAGAAAAAAGAAGAAAAAACTAAACCCGGTATTGGACCCGGTATACCAGGTAGGGTTTTGACGATGATGAACACGACCCGGGTTCGGACCCAAGTTCACCAACACCCGAGTACAAAAAAACCCGATTGAGCCCAACCAGGTTTGTACCCGGTTTCGGATACGGCCCAATACCCGGTTTGTGCACCTCTAGTAGAGTGTAAGTATGGTTATCTTAGGAGTAAAGTATATGTATACTGTATAGAGTAGAGAATTTATGTGTTTACCGGTTAAAACAAGTTATCTATATATGTTTAGAAAGCTAAATATAGATCCATTTATTGTAAAATCGTTATGTATAGTTAAAATTATTATCACAGAAAATTATTTTAAGAATGTAAAAAATCGCCATTGGGCTAAAATCCTCTTTAATTTGAACTTCCTAAATGCTTTCCTCAAGCTCAAACTTTGGATTAGACTTGGGCATAAAAACCGGGTTCGGACCCGACCCGGTGGACCCGACCCGGAACCGGGTACGGGTACGACCCGGTATATGCATACCCGGGTTGGACCCGAAAAAAACCCGTAGGGTTGAAACCGGGTATGATTTTCTAGAATTTCTTAACCCGACCCGAACCGGAAAACGGTTGAACCCGGGTTGGACCGGTTTCGACCGTTTTTTTTTTTTTTAAAAAAGTGCCGTTTTTTTTAACGGCTATATAGCCGTTACCTTCGATTTGTGACCTTTTTTTGGTCACTTTTGCCCTATAAGTTAGTATAAATAGGTGTGGGTTGATGGTTTAGTACCCAAGTCTCAAAAACAAAAAATATACGCAAAAACGCAAAAAATACTCTCGTTTACTTCGTTTTACACGTTCACTCTCTCGTTTTACACTTTCACTCTCTTCAATCTTGATATGGCTCACTCACAATCTTCCGTTGGTCAAGGTTCGTCCAACGCTCCAACCGTCGTTCGTGTTCTTGCACACAATCGTAACATGGATGTTTGGTGCAATTGGGATATGGTTGAGTTGAGTGACGGGTCTGTAAAGGCTCGTTGCAAGTTTTGTGGAGCTTTGCTTGCTAAAGATTCTAACACGACTTTAAACAAACACATTAGCAAGAAGTTTTGTAAGTCGTTGAAAAGTAATCCGGATTCGCAACAAACACAATTGGGTGGAGACGGTGGAATCTTTAATTACGATGTTAATACGGTTCGAGATCGAATGGCGAAGTTCGTGATTCAAGAAGCTTTGCCTTTTAGTCACTTCGACAATCCTCGGTTGACCAACTTAATTCGAGAGACGCTTCAACCTCGTTACACTTACGTAAGTCGTACTACACTTAGACGTTATTGTTTAAAATTATGGAAACAAGCAAAAAATGATTTAATGTATTATTTGAAAATTTAAATACCGGTGTAAACTTAACTAGTGACGTTTGGTCGGCTCCACACGGTTTACCCGAATCGTACCTTTGCGTCACCGCTCATTGGGTGGATCCCAATTCATGGCAATTGATGAAACGTACGATTGCATTTGATCTTTTTCCACATCCACAAACGGAGAATTTTTGTTTTACTTTTAGATAATGTAATAAGTACTTTTAAATAGAAATAAACTTTTTTCAATTGCATTTGATAACGCCTCTAACAACACAACCGCGGTTGAAAAATTAAAATTAAAATATATTCCGATTGCAAACGGTGATTTTTTCCATACTCGTTGTGTTGCACATATTATTAATTTAGTAGTGCAAAACGGACTATCCGGGCAATATGTTAATAACTTTATTACATCTTTTCGATTTATGTTACATGACGTTTTTAAAAAAAGTAGAAGAAGATATCAAGATTATAAACAACTTTGTAAGGATACGCACTCTAGATTTTTAGGTCCTAATTGGGATGTACCTACTCGGTGGAATTCGACTTGTCACATGTTTGAATGTGCTTTAAAAAAAAAGGGCACTTTGAAAGCTTTTCATAATAGTCTTTCGGATAATGGTGAAGCCGACCCATTTCCGGATGCGGGTTGGGAGAATCTTCAACGTCTATCCGAGTTTCTTGAGGTTTTAAAAACTCAACAACAAAATTATCGGGATATTATTCCACTAGTTATTCGGTGCTTCAAGAACTATATTTTATGTCTTTGAATTTTAAAAATTTTCAAAATAAAAATAATATGTTTAATCAAATGATAGAACCAATGAAAGAAAAGTTTAAAAAATATTTTAAGGACTTACCACCCGTTTTTACGTGTGCCGCCGCTTTAAATCCGTTTCTAAATGTTGCGGGGGTTGAATGTTTGATAGATGAGATAAATGACAATTTGGATATGCATGAGGAAAACCCTGATTTTTCAAACGAGGCAAAAGAAAATTTTAATCATAGTTTGAAAACAATTTATAATTTATTTAAATAGATATGGGCCTAACGTAAACATAACCATGCCAAGCGGGATCAACCTCAAGTGCTAGTACCTCTGTTTAAAGACCCTGTTTGACTATGTTGAATGTGTTCGGGATGTGACGGCTAAACGTCAAAGGGGTAACACCCCAACAAGTGAGCTCGGTAGATATAGTGGAACGGATTTTATTTCCACTATGACTACCGAAGATTATCGTGTATTCGATTTTTGGCTTGGTGGAAAGGAAAAGAATCTCAATTTCCGATTCTTTCTGCTATGGCCGTGATTTACTAAGCGTCCAAGCTTCTACGGTAGCTTCGGAATCTGCTTTTTTCTTAGTGGCAGGGTAATATCATTACGAAGAACAAGACTAACTCCGGAAGCAGTGGAGATGTGCATTTGTTTAAAGGATCACTTAGACGCAACGGATCGTATACAAGACCAAACAAGCCTCGAAGACGAGATTACACTCGAAGCTAAAGTACATGATGAAGAGGTAGAAGACGGAGTATCTTCTGGCATATCCGATGAAGAATTAGCATTTGATCAAGCATCTCGTAGTAGATAAAATTAGACGATATTGTATTTTTAAGTTGTTTTAATATTATATGTCTTTCATGTTCTTTTTAAATTTCTTTGTCATTCAAATGTTTTATATAAAAAGTATTTAATATTTGTATATTATAAGTGTAACATTTTCTGCTCAAGATTTGTATAATTTATATTAAGTTGTTTAAATTTTTGTCATTCAAGTGAACCCGGTTAGGAAAAGAAAAATAAAAAGAAAAAAAAAAGGAAAGAAAATATAAGAAAAAAAAACATACGACCCGGTGTTCGACACACACACAAGAAAAGAAAAAAAAGAAAAAAAAAAAAAAAAGGCAAAAAACCCGGTGAACCCGGGTTTCATACCCGAACCGAACCCGACCCGACCCTACCGGTTATACCGGGTAGGTTTGTATCTCGCTGAACCCGACCGGGTTCGTACCGGGTTCACCAATACCCGGGTACAAAAAACAAGGGTGGGCCCAAACCGGTTTGTACCCGGGCCGGGTCCGGCCCAAACCCGTTTTGTGCAACTCTACTTTGGATATCTCTCTCGAAATCCCCATACCTCTCCAGCCCAAACTCATGCACTATCCAGTTATCCACTTGGGCTTATTGAGCTTCTTGCTTTAGTGCAAAAACAAATTAATAATATCCTGCTTTGTAATTTCAAAATCTTGGCTTCATTGGTTTTCCAATATTTTACCTTTTGAAAAAATTCAAACCAAAAAAATTTGTAAATCACAGTTTTACAAGACCTAAATCAATTAATTTATATTTTGATAATAACAAATGAAAAAAGAATCAGTAAAATGAATGATAATCGTTTTATCTTCTTTTTATCCATGAAATATCTAATTTCTAGTAATTTAAGTGACTATGTTTATTGTTATTTTACTTCTTTTATATTTTAACAATGTATTTATATTCATTTAGCATAGGTACAACTAAAAGAACTGTTTACACAATAATATGTTTAGTATCGGTGGATAATACCTGGGCTGTACTGCGAGTCAATTTCACGCAACATTTATATTAAACGTAGATAAGAAAACGTATGTAACAGAGGTATGCTCATAATCTAGGAGAAAAATTAAAAACAAATATTCATGTATTATAAAGACTAAAATAATGAAAAACTTAAAATATATATATAAAAGAAAAAGGAATTAAAAAACAAGAAATAAAAAGTTTATTAATAATTAAAATAGTCAAAAATAAAATCAAAGGTTTTAATAGTAAATCATTAAAAAGTAAAAAGAAAAGTGAAAAAGGAAAGCTAACTGGATAGGTTTGAGAAAAAAAACCGAACCGTTCACTGGAACTGAAACTGAAACTAATCAAAAACTACGAAACCTGAAAACCAAATTAACCAATAATTGGTTTCATTTTGATATTGAAGTACTACATGTAGTTAGAGGTGGACAATATACCTGGGTCGAACGAAACCGGACCGGACCCGGTACGGACGGGAGGACCTGAGGAGGTTATATCGGTTTGGACCAAAAAAAAAAACCACAGGGTAGGAACGGGTATGGTTTTTAGAAATTTCCCGAACCCGACCCGAACCGAACACCAAACCGAAACGGTTGTACTGGTTCTAGCCGTATTTTGGAAATTTTTTTTTTAATAAAAATTAGCGTTTTTTAACGGCTATATAGCCATTACCTTCAATTTGGATATTTTTTGTCATTTTTGCCCTATAAGTTAGTATAAATAGGTGTCGGTTAATATGGTTGATTATTCAAGTCTCAAACGCAAAAAAATTACTATCGTTTTACACTTTGACTCTCTCGTTTTACACTTTCATTCTCTTGAATCTTGATATGGCTACCTCACAATCTTTCATTGGTCAAGATTCATCCAACGCTCCAACGTCATTCGTGTTCTTGTACACAATCGTAACATGGATATTTGGTGCAATTGGTATATGGTTGAGTTGAATGACGGGCCTATAAAGGCTCGTTGCAACTTTTGTGAAATTTTGCTTGTAAAGATTCAAAACGACTTTAAAAACAAAACACATTAGCAAAAAGTTTTGCAAGTCGTTGAAAAGTAATCCGGATTCGCAACAAACACAATTGGCTAGAGAAGTGAAATCTTTAATTACGATTTATACGATTCGAGATGAATGGCGACGTTCGTCATTCAAGAAGATTTGCGTTTTAGTCACTTCGACAATCCTTGGTTGACCAACTTGATTCGAGAGATGCTTCAACCTCGTTACACCCACGTAAGTCGTACTACACTTAGAGTTATTGTTTAAAATTATGGAAACAAGCAAAAAATGATTTAACTATATTTTTTAAAATTTTAAATACCGGCGTAAACTTAATTAGTGACGTTTGGTCGGCTCCACACGGTTTACTCGAATCGTACCTTTGCGTCACCGCTCAGTGGGTAGATCCCAAATCATGGCAAATGATTAAACGTACGATTACATTTGAACTTTTTTCTATCCACACACCGGAGAATTTTTGTGGTTACTTTTGGATAATGTAATAACTACTTTTAATTTACAAAATAAATTTTTTCAGTTGCATTTGATAACGCCACCAACAACACCATGGCGGTGAAAAATTAAAATTAAAGAGCAATTGCATATATCCACCTTTAAACTTGTGAAATTACATATATCCTTAAAGCATGCTTAAAATCATTGTATTTTATACATTAAACTTGTATTTTGAGAAATATATAATTTTATTTGTGGAGAGGGGAATATCTGTAATTGCCCTAATTTAATCTTCCAATTTCCAATGGTGATTTTTTCCATACTTGTTGTGTTGAACCTATTATAAATTAGTAGCGCAACGGGCTATCCGTTGCACTTTGTTGATAACTTTATAAAGCTTTTTGATTTATCTTACATGACATTTTTAAAAAAGTAGAAAAAGATATCATGATTATAAATACCTTTGTAAGGATACGAATCTATATTTAGACCTACTAGGTGAATTCGACTTGTCACATGTTTGATTGTGCTTTAAAACAAAATGCACTTTAAAAGCTTTTCATGGTAGTCTTTCGGATTATGGCGAAACCGACCCATTTCCGGATGTGGGTTGGAACAACATGTCACACCCCGAAAATCGTAGCGGAAAGTCACGTGGACGTGGTGATAACGGAAGTTGGAATTATTCCAACGGTCGTAGTCAAACGTTAATATTTAATAAGTTGACTACCTTTACATAACAAGAAATTCAAAACATTTTTACAATAACGTGTTTAGTTTGCGAAACAACAAGTTTATTAATAAATCTTGACAGTAGTCAATCATGAAAAACGTTTGGCCTTCCAAAGACACATTCCCATTATTCCCACATCGAGCATACCTATGACCCTGAAAAGCATGAGAAAATACAAGTCAACATAAGTTGGTGAGCATTCGGGTTTTCATAAATTTAAAACATTCGATTTTTCCAAGAAAAGTTATATGATGTAGCAAGATAATATACGCAACATAGACTAGCTAGATACTATGATTAATTCAGGTCATAAGTTCATATAAAAGCCAAGAAACATGTCGTTGCCCCCACAACTATCCAGACACTATAAACTCCCTCGCTACAACCTGACCAGCGCGACTGGTCGCTAGAACGGCCCTTCTAACCCGATAGATCTACCAATATAGTCTGCGGCCTCTCCGAGGTTAATGATTACGAGGGGATTTAGAGCCTAATAGTATTCACCGATACTATTGCCTCAACTTATACCGTCATAACATATATTATGCTCGTTTACCCATCATATATGAAATAATTAATCATACATGCTTTTCCCAAAACAGTTTAAATAAACAATATTTAAAATGGGGCCGAAGAACTCACATTCGCTTGCGATCAAATCTCAGATTAAGCGTCTTGCAACGATCTTATCAAGATCCTAAAACTTGAAAGACTTACTTAATAATCGAAAAGCTTGTTTTTAAGAATGTTGTTCACCCAACTTATTGACCCTTCTTAACATAAAACGCTTTTTAAAAACTGTTACAGGAGTTTTTAAGAAGTTATTTTATTTGGTGCGGGTTGTTATTATACACTTATATCTAACAATTATACTAGCATTTCTTATATCTATAATCGTTTCTTATGCAGACTATTATAAATTTCAACTAACGATCTATGTTATGCAACTATACTTAATTACTCGTTAGTTCTCACTATGATTTGAGTATTTTATTTCAAAATATTGTGTTTTTCCTTTGTAAATATATTATTTTATATATATTCTTTTAAAATATAGATATAGTATATGCGTTTATTTTTATAACCGTAAATTACCCGTAAAATAATTATTTATTTTATTAAAAAGGTCTTGGAGTTTTTAAAATGTCATTTTAGTCAAGTTATCTTTTACAATGTTCCGTCAATCTTAAGTATAGTCTCTACTTAATTTAATCAAACATTTCGTTAAAGTTTTTAATCGTGATTGGATTATTATGTAACACTTCAACTTAGTCGTTTATCCTAGAGATGTTACATCCAACAATATCCTCATTTTCTCCTAGTTTAATCATCTTTTATTTGTCCAAAAGTCCTTATCTTCCAAGAGTTCTTAAAATGTCAATGTTATTCATTCATCAAGGTTCTAACTAATAATCCTTATGAATCATAATCAATAAACCATTTCACCTACACGTTCATACGTACGTACCATATACATGCATCTATATACATTCTTTCAAGCCCAAAACATACAAATGATAGGATTTCATCAACTAAAACTACCTAACTAAACATTTCAGATTATAAACCAATCAAAAGCCCATTATTCAACAAAACATAATTTTTCCAAGAACAATTAAGCGGGTGAACTGTGTTTCATCAAGATCTCCATCTTGATCATCCATGCATAAAGAAATAAGAGCAATCTAATCCAAAACGAGTATACCTTGAGCCTATATCAACGATTTCTTGATGTTGATACAAAGATTTTCACTCGTTCTTGCCTCGAATTTAGAAGAAATGAGAGTTCTCTTAAGGTGGTAGTGAGGTGACGAGTTGATGTCGCGGTGGGGCTATGTTCGCGAACGGTGGGGTAGCGGCAGGTGGTTGTCGCGGTCCGATGAGGGCGCGGTGGCAGGTGGCAGTTGGCGGTCTCGATGGAGATGGTGGAAGTGTCGGTCGGGGTCGATGGTGGTTCGGTTGGTGATGGCAGGTGGTGATGCGGGATGGTTGG
>CM046432.1:62528166-62629576 GCA_025506505.1 Flaveria sonorensis
TGTCACACCCTCAAAATCCGCGTGCGGGGTTTTACCGCGAGGCGCGTGACATACCAGGATCTCAGTCATTAGTTACCAAGAACGACTCTATATGATTAATAAACAAAACCAGAGTTAACGTTTAAAATACTGCGGAAGCGTTTTTAAAACTAGAAAACCCAAAACAAGTAGTATGTAAAGAGAATGCGCAAAACATACGCGCCCCAAACACAAATGTTTAATAGGAAAATAAACCCAAATGTGTAAACAAACAATGTAGACAACTCAACGATGCTGGTGTGCGTGCTCCTAGGCAACTGGCAACCTTAACCTGAGAATAGCATACTAAACAAGTCAACACATGGTTGGTGAGTTCAAGAGTTTGCGTTAAAATATAAACCAATCAACAGTTTCCAGAGCATAAGTAGTGTATTGCAATAGATAGCTAGTCTATTAACATAAAAATATTAATCATAGTGATTTCGCGATCGAAGCTGACTGTGTTACGTTTGTTGCCTCCCGTCACGACTTACCGGTCGTGACGAATATGTGTTAGGACAAAATTGCACCCGTTTGACCTCGAGTCGCACAGGTGGGGCTCGTCAGACCCAGTAGTACTACCCAAGATTTCCCCGCTATTCAATATTAACAATCCGAAAGTGTGAGGACTTTCCATGGTAAACACACTATATCAATATTATACACACTCATATATAAAAGCGTTTGTGATCAACAGTATGCTATCTCCCCCAAAAGAGATTATGTAAAATAAGTGGGGCAAGAACTCACCTGATGCGCGCAAGAATTAACTAGAGCTTAACTTGAAAGAAAGAGGGAAAGACAACCTTCAAAGGTCACCTAGAACACAAGAGTACATAAGTACGTGTACACAGAATCAACATGAAACCCTAAGTGCTCTACAAACCAGAGACTCAAGGTTTAAGAAAGACAAGACACATTTGACCCAGTTGACCCGTTGGTGACATTATAGGTGATAACTCGTTAATACTAACACAACAGCATATCATACATGATCAACATACAACCCAACAATAGTCCTAACATACCCATATGACCCATTACCAATGAATTCCCACAACAGGCCAAATCAGATAACAATCCAACTAAACATTCATACAACACAAACAACACATTTAGTCACCTTAGAAATCATCCATGAACACACTAGCATGATCCTAATATCCCAAACATGCTCAAATCATCCAATTCAAGGATTTGCACAAAAAAGTTTCCCTTTTGGGAAAGTTCATCCCAAATTCATCAAACTCACACTACATTCATGAATTCATCAATTATATACCAATTCAAGTCCATGACAACATCTAAACATGATCAACAACACCTAATCATCATGATTCATCAACATTCAACACCCAAAAGTTACTATTTTTAGCAATGTATGAACTATAACACATCTTCTTGATTTTCAATTGTTCATATCATCAACCTAGCATCTAATCATCATCACAAACACATCCATAACATTCATACATCATCCAATCATCAATTCATGCAAAATAAAGTTACTATTATTAGTAACCTATGAACAATGTATCAAAATCATAGCTTTCTTGCATAATCGACGTTAACTAGCATATATACAATCCAACTAACATAATAACACTAACCAACATCAACAAATCGATCCACCAATTGCAAGTTTCGAATTAGGGTTTCGGCCCTAATGTAATTTCCATAAAAACTTGTAAAAATCCAACCTTTATTGCATACTTGACGTTAATTAACATGTAATCTATCTAACAACACATTAACATCAACAAACAGGCATCAATCACCCCAATTGCAGTTTTCGCATGAAACATTCGGCCAACATGAAACTCATCAAAACATACAAAAATCTAACCTTTAAACGTGTAATGGCTTGCAATTGATGATTCTAACTTGTTGTATGCCTTGAAATCGACCAAAACCGAAGATGATTGTTGTTCTTGGGCTGAATTCGAAGAGGTGAGGGAGAGAGGATGCAAGTCGCGGCCGATGGGTGGGATTAGGGTTGGAGTTTTGATTTTTATTTTATTAAATAACCATAATTACCCTTTTAACCCTTATAATTTGTATTTTATAAAAATTAAGCTTTTTGAATAGTTTTTAAATAGTTTTTAACTACTAAACACAATTATTATTAATCACAAATAACAATCATGCATAATTCCCATTTATCACAAAACACACGAAATAAATATGCACGTTTTCACGTTACGCGATAAAATTACAGTTAACATTAAATCACATAAGCATAACTTAATAATCACATTGTTAACTTAATTATCATCAATTTAACATTACTGATTATTGTTAAGTCACCAACGTTCAACGACAACTAGTGTGTGCTCCCGACACGTGTATGCAAGACTTAACGGAACAAACGGAGTTTGGTAACGGAAAATTACCGGATGTCACATTATCCCCATGTTGAAAGAATTTTCGTCCCGAAAATTGCGTTACATGGTGAGTGTTCCATCACTGGTCTACTGCATTGGCACAAGGAAATCGAAATCGTGTGAGTTTTGGATGAGTTGTCACATCATCCCCATGTTGAAAGAAATTTCGTCCCGAAATTTAATCAGTACCTTCGCCGGCTGGCATCGTCCTTTCGAATAGCTGAGGATACTTAAGCTTCATTTGGTCTTCACGTTCCCACGTGAATTCTGGTCCACGTCTCGAGTTCCAACGAACTTTGACGATGGGTATCTTGCTTTGCTTAAGCGTTTTCACCTCACGATCCATCACTTCGACAGGTTCCTCAATGAAACGTAATTGTTCATCTACTTGAACTTCTTCCAGTGGTACGACCATCGTTTCATCCGTTAAACATTTCTTTAGATTTGAAACATGGAATACATCATGGATTCCACTCAATGAATCAGGTAAGGCTAGTCGATAAGCCACTGGACCAATTCTTTCCACTATCTCAAATGGTCCAACGTATCTCGGATTTAGCTTTCCTCGCTTACCAAACCGAACTACGCCTTTCCATGGTGAGACTTTTAATAAAACTTTGTCACCTGTCTGAAATTCCAAAGGTTTTCGTCGTTTGTCAGCATAGCTTTTCTGTCTGTCTCGCGCTGCGGCCATGCGGTTTCTTATCTGAACAATCTTCTCAGTTGTCTCGTGTACTAACTCGGGACCCGTTAATTGACTATCACCAATTTCAGCCCAGCAAACTGGTGATCTACACTTTCTCCCATATAAAGCTTCAAAAGGTGCTGCCTTTATACTAGTGTGATAACTGTTGTTGTAAGAAAATTCCACCAATGGTAGGTGAACTTCCCAGTTATTCCCGAAGTCAATCACACAAGCACGTAACATGTCCTCCAAAGTCTGTATAGTACGCTCGCTTTGACCATCAGTCTGTGGATGATAAGCAGTACTCATATCCAATCGCGTACCTAAAGCTTTCTGCAACGACTGCCAGAAGTGTGATGTGAAACGAGAATCGCGATCAGAAATATTGAGATCGGTACTCCATGCCTCGAAACGATCTCCTTCAGATAAAGTCGGGTTAACTTCTCCATCTTATCTGTTTCCTTTATCGCTAGGAAATGAGCAGATTTTGTTAATCGATCCACGATAACCCATATTGTATCACAACCCGTAGAAGTGCGAGGTAACTTAGTAATAAAATCCATTGATATTTGATCCCACTTCCACATAGGGATCTCGGGTTGTTGTAGTAGACCAGATGGTTTCTGATACTCCACTTTAACCTTCGAGCAGGTCAGACACTTACTCACATAAGTAGCTACATCTGCTTTCATGTTAGGCCACCAATAGTGCGCCTTCAAATCGTGGTACATCTTGTCAGATCCAGGATGTATAGAATACTTGGACTTATGAGCCTCACTCATGACCAAATCTCTCAGATTTCCATGTAGAGGTACCCATAGTCTATCCATGAAGTAACGAATCCCATCCGCTTTTACTTCTAATTGCTTTTCCATTCCTCGTAACCCTTCTAAACTCATGTTTTCTACCTTCAGAGCTTCAGTTTGAGCATCACGGATTTGTTCAGGTAATTGCGTACTAATCGTTAGTTGCAGAGCTCGCACACGTCGAGGTTTAGCAGTCTCTTTTCTACTCAACGCATCAGCAACTACATTTGCTTTCCCCGGGTGGTACTTAATAGCACAATCATAGTCGTTTAACAATTCCACCCAGCGTCTTTGCTCATGTTCAACTCCTTTTGCTCAAAGATGTGCTGAAGACTCTTGTGATCGGTGTAGATGGTGCATTTGGTACCGTACAAGTAATGTCTCCAGATCTTTAAGGCAAAAACTACCGCACCCAGTTCCAAGTCATGGGTGGTATAGTTCTTCTCATGAATCTTCAATTGTCTAGAGGCGTAAGCTATCACTTTATCCCGCTGCATCAGGACGCATCCAAGTCCTTGAATAGACGCATCGCAGTAGACTACGAAGTCATCACTACCATCCGGTAACGCTAATATTGGTGCGCTACACAATTTATGTTTCAGCAACTGAAAAGCAGATTCCTGACTCTCACCCCATTTGTACGTCGTTCCCTTGTGAGTCAAGGCTGTGAGAGGTTGTGCAATCTTAGAGAATCCTTCAATGAATCGTCGATAATATCCCGCTAATCCAAGGAATTGTCGTATCTCACTTGGTGTCTTAGGAACAGACCAATTCTTTATCGCTTCAATCTTAGCAGGATCAACATGTATTCCCTTCTCGTTGACAATATGACCCAAGAATTGTACCTCACGTATCCAGAAATCACACTTAGAAAACTTTGCGTACAGTTGTTCCTTTCTAAGTAATTCCAAGATTAAACGTAAGTGCTTCTCATGTTCTTCCTCGGTCCTTGAGTATATCAGTATGTCATCAATAAAGACGATAACAAACTGATCAAGATAGGGTTTGCACACGCGATTCATGAGGTCCATGAATACTGCTGGTGCATTCGTCAACCCAAATGGCATGACCAAAAATTCATAGTGACCATATCGTGTACGGAAAGCAGTCTTCGAGATGTCCTCTTCTCGAACTCTCAGCTGATGATACCCAGACCTCAGATCAATCTTAGAGTAATAGCTTGATCCTTGCAGTTGATCAAACAAATCATCGATACGAGGTAACGGATATCTATTCTTGATAGTAACCTTGTTCAGTTCCCTATAGTCAATGCACATTCGAAATGTACCATCCTTCTTCTTCACAAATAGAACTGGCGCTCCCCAGGGCGACGAACTCGGTCGGATGAACCCTTTATCCAACAACTCTTGTAGTTGGGCAGATAATTCCTGCAGTTCGTTCGGAGCTAACCGTACGGTGCTCTCGCAATTGGAGCGGCTCCTGGAGTCAACTCAATCTGGAATTCAACTTGACGATGAGGCGGTAATCCAGGAAGGTCTTCCGGAAACACCTCAGAAACTCACGAACTACGGGGATATCCTCTATCTTCTTTTCCTCAGTCTGTTTATCTGTGACGAGTGCTAATATGGCCAGTCGACCCTTTCGTAACAACTTTTGTGCCTTCATAAACGAGATGATGCCTATCACCGCACCACTCCTATCACCTCTGACCGTAAGGACTTCTTCACCAATGGGAATCCGTATGATCTTCTCGTGGCATATGACTTCTGCTTGTTTATCGGAAAGCCAATCCATGCCTACTACCACATCAAACTTCCTAGTGTAACAGGCATGAGATCTATGGTGAATGTATGACCAGCAAGCTCTATCTTGCAGTCTCTAAGAATATGCGTTACGTGAATCTGTGTACCGTCAGCTAACTCTACGGTGTATTTAGATTCTAAGGCTGAGGGCATATCACTTAAAAGACTACAGAACCTAGTGGACACGAAACTTCTATCGGCTCCGGTATCGAATAATACAGTAGCAAAACAACCATTAACCGAAAATTTACCAGTTACTGTTGTAGGATCGTTTAGAGCCTCACCTGAGCCAATGACGAAGGCTCTTCCTTTGGCTCCATTATTGTTTCCACCATTGTTGTTGCCATTACCATTGTTGTTGTTATTGTTGTTGCCATTGTTATTATTGTTGTTGTTCCCATTGTTGTTGTTACCATTACCATTCCTCTTAAGCTGGGGACAGTTGCGTCTGTAATGGCCTTCTTTTCCACACTCAAAACAACCTTTCGGAGTTTCTTGTGATTGTTGTGGCTTCTTCATCAGTTCACCCCGACAGTCTTTGGCTGCATGACCAATCTTCCCACAACGTTGACACTTGTAAGTTATCACATCGACCCACATGGTGGTAGTTACACCGGTTGCACTTCGGCAGTCTTCCACCATACCCACCGGGTCCTTGATTTGAGTGAGTCGCCTGGTTGAAGCTTCGGTTGTTATCAAACTTCCGTTGCTGTTGCTGACTTTGCTGCTGTTGTTGAGGTTGAGATTGGCTACTGGATGACGATCCCTTGTTGCTTGAACCATCCCACTTGCGTTTCTGGTCGGGCACGCTTGCCACCGCACCCCGTTTAGGTAACCGACCTTGCTCAACTGCCTGGTCAGTCAGCCTGTGGGCTGTTCGGATAGCTTGTTGTATGGTAGTGGGGTTAGAAGCAGTTACCATACTTTGAATTTCAGGCACCAATCCCCGTATATAATGCTCCACCCTCTTGTGCATTTCATTCACCATCCCTGGGCATAAAGTGGCTAACTCATGAGTACGAGTCGTGTAGGCTTCAATTTCTGAGCCTTGCATTTTGAGTTGCCAGAACTCAATCTCCAGTTTCTGCACTTCATTCCGGGGGCAATATTCTTCAGTCATGATTTCTTTAAACTCATCCAAGGTAGTTCATTGGCCATGGCTTGACCCAGCATTTGTACCTGGGCATTCCACCAGGAAAGTGCTGCGCCTTCCAATGTCCCGGTGGCATACTTCACCTGATCAGCAGGCGGGCAGTTGCATTTCGCGAAGACAGACTCTGTCTTCTCAAACCACCTTACAAGCCCTACAGCTCCTTCCGTCCCGCTGTAGGTATGGGGTTTACAGTCCATGAAGGACTTGTAGGTACATGGTGGTGGTCCTGTTTTGACAACCCAAACATTAGTCAGATATCCTAGACAAATAACTAGGATAATCAGTTTAACCTCTTGTTATCATTTACCTGCTGGTTGTCCCGGTTGGGCAGCAGCCACTGCCGCCTGAACATGTTCATTAATTAATGCCGCCAATTCCGCAGGCGTCATGTTTATGGCTCCGGCTCCACGGCCTCCGGCGCCACGTCCACGACCACGCCCACGTCCTCGTCCACGTGCGTCCATATTTCACTTTAAAATTCACAATTACAATAATGAGTAACATCCAACACATTAATCTCATCAAGGTACAGTAAACAATAAGAAATAATGCATTCACCACAACCACAACATTTATAACAGAAATAATAATCAAAGATAAATAATTTGCAATTGAGTCACAAAATATTCCATCAATGTCAAAATTTAAGTTTGTCAGTTGGGTGGGAAACAACCCTTCCCACATAGGTTTCAAAGAAAAGAAACACTACATAGTCTAAGTCATTTAAAGGTAGGATCAGTCCAGTACGTCAGATCCGTCACTGTCCTCATCCATCTCTACTGGTTCTTCTTCGGGGGCTTCCTCGGGTTCTTCTTCTGGGTCTCCTCATCAGGGTCCACCAAAGGTGCAGGGGCTTCAGCAATCTGGAGTGCTGCTAGCTGTGCCTCTAAATCAGCAAACCTATCATCGATCACAACGTTATGGTGATCCTGTGCGTCCATGCGCTCACTAAGTGCTACCACGTTGCCTGCCAGCGTATGATGTCCACCAATGGCCATCGAAAGTCGCTCCTGAAGCGTCTCTACCTGGAAACGCAGCTGACGCATCTCAGATCGTAATGCAGAGTTCTCATCAGTGAGTCCTCTAATCCGCTGTCGCTCTGTGTCCAGTGTGGCTACCAAAGCTGCAAATGCCTGCTCCAGAGGGATGCTCAAGGTAGGAAGTGTAGGCAAAGTAGAGGCGGTTGATGACCTAGTCCTAGGTCGTGTAGGTGCTACTGGTGGTACGCGCTCTCTATAAGCCATACGGTTTATGTAAGTGGGGTAAAAATCCCAGTTACGCGGAGGATCGAGCTCAGGAGGTATGAAAGGCTGATCCCAGTCTATCTCGCTAGGAGGATAAGGATGTCGTGGCCAGTTAAATCCCCTATCCGGTACGGGAGAAGTAGGAGGTGAATCAGATCGTGCAGGTCTCTTACCTAAATTTCTGGACGACGATGCCATGCTGCGAAGTACGTGTTGCGTATGCCAATGAGTATACAGTAAGGAGAGTAAGCGATAAGTAACTAACAACTGTGCGGTTATAGTCTAGTGTGTGTATGCAACCTAGTTCCCTATAACCAATGGCTCTGATACCAATCTGTCACACCCTCAAAATCCGCATGCGGGGTTTTACCGCGAGGCGCGTGACATACCAGGATCTCAGTCATTAGTTACCAAGAACGACTCTATATGATTAATAAACAAAACCAGAGTTAACGTTTAAAATACTGCGGAAGCGTTTTTAAAACTAGAAAACTCAAAACAAGTAGTATGTAAAGAGAATGCGCAAAACATACGCGCCCCAAACACAAATGTTTAATAGGAAAATAAACCCAAATGTGTAAACAAACAATGTAGACAACTCAACGATGCTGGTGTGCGTGCTCCTAGGCAACTGGCAACCTTAACCTGAGAATAGCATACTAAACAAGTCAACACATGGTTGGTGAGTTCAAGAGTTTGCGTTAAAATATAAACCAATCAACAGTTTCCAGAGCATAAGTAGTGTATTGCAATAGATAGCTAGTCTATTAACATAAAAATATTAATCATAGTGATTTCGCGATCGAAGCTGACTGTGTTACGTTTGTTGCCTCCCGTCACGACTTACCGTGTCGTGACGAATATGTGTTAGGACAAAATTGCACCCGTTTGACCTCGAGTCGCACAGGTGGGGCTCGTCAGACCCAGTAGTACTACCCAAGATTTCCCCGCTATTCAATATTAACAATCCGAAAGTGTGAGGACTTTCCATGGTAAACAGCACTATATCAATATTATACACACTCATATATAAAAGCGTTTGTGATCAACAGTATGCTATCTCCCCCAAAAGAGATTATGTAAAATAAGTGGGGCAAGAACTCACCTGATGCGCGCAAGAATTAACCTAGAGCTTAACTTGAAAGAAAGAGGGAAAGACAACCTTCAAAGGTCACCTAGAACACAAGAGTACATAAGTACATGTACACAGAATCAACATGAAACCCTAAGTGTTCTACAAACCAAGAGACTCAAGGTTTAAGAAAGACAAGACACATTTGACCCAGTTGACCCGTTTGACCCGTTGGTGACATTATAGGTGATAACTCGTTAATACTAACACAACAGCATATCATACATGATCAACATACAACCCAACAATAGTCCTAACATACCCATATGACCCATTACCATGAATTCCCACAAACAGGCCAAATCAGATAACTATCCAACTAAACATCCTTACAACACAAACAACACATTTAGTTACCTTAGAAATCATCCATGAATACACTAGCATGATCCTAATATCCCAAACATGCTCAAATCATCCAATTCAAGGATTTGCACAAATAAAGTTTCCCTTTTGGGAAAGTTCATCCCAAATTCATCAAACTCACACTACATTCATGAATTCATCAATTATATACCAATTCAAGTCCATGACAACATCTAAACATGATCAACAACACTTAATCATCATGATCAACATTCAACACCAAAAGTTACTATTTTTAGCAATGTATGAACTATAACACATCTTCTTGATTTTCAATTGTTCATATCATCAACCTAGCATCTAATCATCATCACAAACACATCCATAACATTCATACATCATCCAATCATCAATTCATGCAAAATAAAGTTACTATTATTAGTAACCTATGAACAATGTATCAAAATCATAGCTTTCTTGCATAATCGACGTTAACTAGCATATATACAATCCAACTAACATAATAACACTAACCAACATCAACAAATCGATCCACAATTGCAAGTTTCGAATTAGGGTTTCGGCCCTAATGTAATTTCCATAAAAACTTGTAAAAATCCAACCTTTATTGCATACTTGACGTTAATTAACATGTAATCTATCTAACAAACACATTAACATCAACAATTAGGCATCAATCAATCACCAATTTGCAGTTTTCGCATGAAACATTCGGCCAACATGAAGACTCATCAAAAACATACAAAAATCTAACCTTTAAACGTGTAATGGCTTGCAATTGATGATTCCAACGTGTTCTATGCCTTGAAATCGACCAAAACCGAAGATGATTGTTTGTTCTTGGGCTGAATTCGAACAGGAGAGGGAGAGAGGATGCAAGTTGCGGCCGATGGGTGGGATTAGGGTTGGAGTTTTGATTTTTATTTTATTAAATAACCCATAATTACCCTTTTAACCCTTATAATTTGTATTTTATAAAAATTAAGCTTTTTGAATAGTTTTTGAATAGTTTTTAACTACTAAACACAATTATTATTAATCACAAATAACAATCATGCATAATTCCCATTTATCACAAAACACACGAAATAAATATGCACGTTTTCACGTTACGCGATAAAATTACAGTTAACATTCAAATCACATAAGCATAACTTAATAATCACATTGTTAACTTAATTATCATCAATTTAACATTACTGATTATTGTTAAGTCACCAACGTTCAACGACAACTAGTGTGTGCTCCCGACACGTGTATGCAAGACTTAACGGAACAAACGGAGTTTGGTAACGGAAAATTACCGGATGTCACAAATTGACCGTATCATACTGCTGGTTAAAAATAACTCTTTTAGTTTTTAGTTATTTAATATTGAAAGAACAATACAATATCGACAGTTTATTGAGTAAAAGCAAAATTTGTATTTATGTATTAGTTAAAAGACAAATAAATATTGGACGAATTAGTTTGTTAACTGATATATATAGTCTCGCAAAAAGATAATAAATATTAAAGTATTAGTTTGGGGATTGAAATGGTCTTGTAAAAAGCCAAATAAATAAAACATACATTTAAATATTAGTTTATCAGTCGAGATGGTCTTGCAGTACAAAAGCCAAACAAATATATGAATGTTATGTTTACCTAGTCAATATATTTTATGCAATTATGAAAGCGGTTAATCTATCAAAGCTAATATTAACACAATACTATCACATATATTATTTCCAACTCAAATCAAATCGTCTTAAAAACAAGTCTTCGCAATTAAGAACATTTTATTCAAATATTGCTTGCAAGTTTAAAACCATTTAGCATACAAGTCAAACTCATATGGTATAAAACTAGTATGTTATGCATTGAACTAAGCATGTAATATTTTTTTATATTAGCAAACTACCACTTTAGACACTTGGATGCAAACTCAAGGGATTTAGGCAATGAATTCACTCGATTACATAAATACAATATCTTGGTGCATATCTGGTGCTAGTAGTCTCTTTAAAGTCTATCTTGATGCCGAGGCCTATCATTATCTCATACAAAGGGTATTCTCATTAGAGAGAAAGCGTATAGACTACACTAAGACGATAATTAGTTTGGTAGTAAAACCAATAATTATTTTTGGTTTTCTAGCTTGTTTTACATAGATATAGTGATATATAGATGCCAACAATGTCTTTTTACATGGTGATATACAGACTACACCTTGAGCTTGTTTTTTTAAAATATCATCTATATGTTTGTATATTCCGTGTACAAGTTTACATGGTTATAAATTTTAATTCTTTGATGCTCAATCAATACTATGGTAGATGCTTATGCTTTTGACTCTCTCTAGATACAAAATTTTTCACTGTGCTTTGTAATTTGTCATTGTAGTCGTGAGCTAGGATGTAGTTACAGGTATTACTACTACGAAGTACTTATTAAAGTTAGTGTTATTGGATTTTAATAATCTTAATTTTTATTTATTGGTCGAGATTAATCTCAACTCAGAAAATGTTTACAGACACTCTCAACTTTGAGCTTATTTTCCTCCAACGATCACTTACCAACTGAGAATTAACACTGTTAGTTTTTTTGATGACGTAGACTATTTATATGGTCAAAACACTAAGAAGAAAGTTGAAATCAACCATCAGGTCCGTCAATCTGAAACTTTTGCACCCTGAAACTCGTCAATCTTCACCTCCTGGTCTGAATCAGTTAACTCGTTGAAGGTAGATTTCAGGTGACGATGGAGGCTAGACACCAAAAAACGGACCTGATAGAGGCTGGTCGGCGGCAGAGTTGAGAAATGGCTTAAGTTGGCCCCATTTCATCAAAAAAACTAACGAGGGTTAACTCTCAATTAGTAAGAGATCGTTGGAGGAAAATAACCTCAAAATTGGGAGTGTCTATAAACATTTTCTTAGATGGGATTAATCCCGGACAATAAATGAAAGTTAAGATTATTAAATCCAACAATCCTTAAAGTTATAACGTTTGGCTTTCTAAAATTTATATTTTATTTCCTTTTTCTAAATTACATATGATAATTAATATATATATATATATATATATATATATATATATGTGTGTGTGTGTGTGTGTATTTGGGGGGCGGTTACTATACAAAGTGTCTTCTTCGTGCAAAACGTACGAAGTTTTTTGGTGGAATTATCACACAAGAACAATGTAGTAATTACACAAGACGAATTACACTCGCTTGGAATTATCGTGCAGAGATGGAATTATCACACAAGAAAACCTTCGTAATAATTCCACCGTTGCGTGATAATTCTATCTCTGCGTGATTACTTTTTACCCTTGCGTTATAATTCCATCTGTAACATTCATTCTTGCGATGATAACTTCGTACGCTTCGCACGAAAAACACTTTATACCGTAACATTTTTTTTATATATTTGTATTATGTTTACGAACGTAATATTTTTGCTTGTTGTTCTTGTCTCAATTCGACTAGCTAACGAGGAGATCCATTGTCTATATATGGTGCCTTATCTATCACATAATTCTTCACAGTTGAAAACAAATCCATCATATAACGTTGATTTAACATTGCATGCGATGCGTTTAATGTAAAAACAACAAGAAACAATGCAATAGAAACAAACAAGATCAACCTAAACACATCGACATATAGATATTCAAATCTAACATTGAAAGGACCGAATCATGTCTGTTTCAAGATTCTGATATCCCTCCAATGAGACTCCATATGAAATGATCCGTCGTTTTGCGAGTAGACTCCACACTTGAAATAATGTGATTTCCCACCACGTCCAGGTCCTTTGTATTTAAGAACCCCATCTATATAAACTTTAACAGTGTTGCCTTCTACGTCGTGTATAACGTTTAAACGGAACCACTTGTTGTATATATTAGTAAGGATAACATGTTTGTTGTAGTAGTAAAGATTATTCCTAAACACCCTAAGCATCGTGGTTGTAGCGTGAGGGGGTTTTGACCCGAAAATTTGCATTATCGACACCCCTGACGTGCCACGTGGCACGTATCCATAAGCCTCGAATTGCCAAACACCTGACGAATAATCATAACCCTTAAAAACAAAATAGAAATAAGCATGTTAGTCTTTTATTTATACTAGTTGTAGCATTTATATCATTTTATACCACAATGACGAGAAGAAGAAGTAACGTAAACTTATTAGAATATATACTTGAATTCGGATCTCGGTACGTGGGGTGGTTTTGCTGGTTCTCGAGTGAGGCTTGTCTGTCTTGAGCACCCAAAGCTTGTGGACTCCGTTAGCGAACTTGTATCGTTGCGCGAGTGGTACATCGTATGGCTTTTGGATGTGAAAATTGGACCTTGAGAGTGGTTGTGGTACAAACCCTAAGGTCGTGTCAACGGGTCCCCTTCCAGTGGCTTTGTACAAGTAAAGAAACACAAGTGAAACATAGAGCACATAATATGTGTGAGAACTCATGTTTTCTTGATATCTTTGGGTACGTGATTAATAAAATTTCGCTCGACTATATATACACAGTAAAAATAGATAAAAACATAAGTTGTGAAGATTACAAAGTAAATTGTTGAAAAGGTCATTGTTTTTTTAAGCAAGAATCTATCGAAAAACTCCAACCCAAAGTAGAATAGATTAAACCATATCGAATGTTTAACTTAGATGCAACATATACATACACTTAATCACTAACGACACCCATAGTGTCCATAGATACCCCCAATTTAGCACACCTGTTAAAGTCCAAAGTAAAAAGATAATGGATATATACCAGATTTTGTCTCAGAACAGGATGAGATCGAGCTTCTATTCCTTCATTTCTAAGCAAGTTATCAATGGTGGTTATTAACTTGTATATGAGGGATATGTTAAAATAAAACCTAAGAGTTATAAATGTTGAAATGTAACTTAGAATTGTACACGGTGACCAGAAAAATAAATGTTGAAGTTTATGTGTAACTGTTGAAGTGTATGTGTGTAACTAAACTGATTTGAAAAAATTTATATAAGTGGACGGTTTTAATTAAAATTGAAGCGCGATGCATTCTTTTAAGTTATTGTTATTTCTGTTTATTCATTCACATGTAGTGCTTTTGTTCTATTTCGTCCACATCAGGTTATGGGCAGATACTGAAGAGTGTACCATGGGGTGGACATATTTAAGTTGTAAGTTTTGGCATTATTAGTTAAAATGTTTAGCGAAGTTACTAGACTATTAAAATTAAACAAGAACTAAAAAACTTGCGCGCTTCAACAATGTCTTAGGATAATATAAATGTGGTCAAGGGCATGTTTGTGAACTTTCTTTTTGTGCGACGTGAATGATAACCTTAATATGGTATAGTACATAAAATAAAAGTACGAAGTTACGGCATATCGGTTTATAAAATTAAAACATATATAGAAAAGAATATTATGTCTCACACATTGTAGTCTAATAAATTTAAAAAAAGTAATTAAGAAAAGAAACAAAATTACAAAAAATCAAAACAAAAAATTAAAGAAATAAAAACAAAGAAACAAAATACAAGGTGAAAGATTGAACTTGGATCAAGAAGCTCAAAAGACGTGCTAACCACTTACACAAGGCCAAACATTTTATGAGCTCCTCAAACAATAAAATTTGTATACCAACAAATTTTGAAAATATAAAAAAAATCCATGACTAATAGGATTAGAACATCTGGCAGGCTGAGGGAAGGCCACCGACCTAGTTAAATAAGTATATATATAATTCTAATGATTCTTTTAATAATGATATGTCATCCTATTTAGATTGAGGTATTACATGAGTCGTGACTAGAAAGATAAAAAGACCATGAGAAACAAAGAAAAGTCACATACAAAATCAAAGTATTGTTTTTGTCAAAAATGGTAACCCTTATCTTATTATACTTGAAATTAGAATTATTTAACTCAATACAATCTAGAACGTAAAGATCCAAATACAAAAGACAAAAGCAAACAATAGTTCAAATCATCAATAGAATTACTTGTTATAGACCGGATCATGAAAAATAAACAATCTCTAAGAGCATAGTGAGATCATGAAAATAAAATAACCCTAATAGCAAAAAGATGAACGTCGAAGACAATATCTAAGAGTGAATCATGAACTCGTAAATTCTATCCTTCCAATAATAATGAACTAGTGGAATTCTCCTACGTGGTGTAGTGGAAATTTCATATATGCATAAAACAATTGAGTGGTATTTGTTAGGGATCTATATTTGATAAAAATTATTGCGTTTTTAGTAAAAGGTATATTCTATGCATGTGTTGAATATGTTTGACGAACATTGATACACTCCTGGATTGAACAAAACTCATATCGAAACATGACACAACAATATTATACATAAGTTATTAAAAAAATTAAAAAATATTTTATTTGACCGTTCTATTTTTAAAATAAGCACATATTTGACCCGGATCACTTTACACACATAAAAATAAGAACGTCACAACGATATATCTAGGATTTTATACTTGATAAAAAACTGTTGCGTCTTTTGTAAAATGTGTTTTCTATTCAAGTGTCGAATATTTTTGGCGAGTGTTGACACAGTGCGGGGTTAACAAAGCTTATATCAAAGCATGACCCAAGGATATTATGCATCAGAAGTTATAAAAAAAATAAAAATTAATATATTTGGCCAAATTATATTTTAAAAATAAGCATGTATTTGACCCGGTTCGCTTTACGCACGTAAAAATTAGCATGTCATGACGATATATCCAATATCTTTTATAATTATATTTTTTAAAAGTTATAAATGAAAAACAAAATATCATAACAAGTAACTAAAATATAAAAATAATATTAAATGTATAGTTACCCTTTAAATGTCATATATAGTTACCCTGAAGGGTATTGTTTCGACATGATTTTTTTTTTATAAAACAGAGTTGTCAATATAATTTTTATATATATCTACGGATTGAATACTAATGCACAAGTAATCGAAATCAAAATTTATAAATTTTAACAACTCGCGTCAAAGCGCGGATTCACACACTAGTATGTATTTATGTATCGTTGAAGTACATATATTAATAGTAATGTTATTTTTGGTTGTGATTTTGTGCATAGGTTAGAATAATTTGAAATAAATATATTATTAGATAATATCATGGTACAATACTTGTAACGAAAGAAAAAATTTCATTTATAGTCGTTATATAACCAACATCTTGTCTAATTCTCTATGTTTTGTTAGAGCGTAGGACTGAGTTCTAATACACATTACGCAACATATGCAAAAACCGAGCACAAGCCCCGATTCACATGAGAATTCATTTTTAATTCTTGTAGTTTGGTAATTTAATTGTAACTAGTTTAATTCCACCCGCGCGTTGCAACTGGTATTCGTGTAGCTTCTAGATTGAATAGCTTTGCTATTAATCGACTTTTTTTAAAATAGTTTGGTAAGTAGCCATATTACAAATGAAAGTATACGCAATGCTTATAAAATTTGCAATAAAATTAAGGAAACAAAGATTTGACAAACCTGCACACAAAACCAAAATGGGGCAAACAAGAAATATCAACGAAGAAGAACATGTGACTGAATCTGTGTTATAGCACAATATTAAACCCTACAAAATAATAGTCATAGTGTTATACATAAACAAACATAACAACTGATAATTTATCTTGTACAATGCCTAACTACAAACCTGTTTTGGCGTTTGGAAAACATAAAACTTATACTTTTTAAAAAAAAAGATACAAACTTTTGTAACTTGGAATAGACTTCAAACATTTACATAACTTTCGATACTAAGTCTCTATAACACATTTAATACATGAACACAACACACATGATTCAACTGGATATGCATAAGGTACAACGAAAAATCCAAATAAATATCAAAACCTATAACACTAAATCCAAAATTTAGATGAAAAGTGTACAAATACAACATATCACCACGCAACAACAATCAGAGGTGTAAAAAGCATCCTTCTGTACAACTCTTTTGATTTTCAAATTTAAAAAAAAAAAATCTGGAACAAAATATAAAATCTAAAAAAACTGTTTTACCAATTAATAGTATTAGGTTTCACCTTGAAGCCCAGCCATTTGCAAAATCAATCATCTTTAAGTATGCAATATCAATCGGTTACAATAACTTTTAATATGGGATGGGTCAAAAGGGTCCAATCAAACTGATAGTTTAGTGCTATGGAATAGGTCTTTTTTTCACCTTTTAATAAATAATTAGTGCATCAAATAAGGGTATAAAAATTTGAATTATATGACATACATAATTTCTTGAATAACATGATTTAAAGGTTTTTGCATATAAACACACTTTTTTTAGAAATGTTTGACCGTTGCCTCTTAAGCTAAACTTTCTGTTCAACCCGTCAAAGATGTAAACATCCTTAATCAAACCCCTTTCATGAAATTGTCACATCTGATGGCCACCATTTAAGCCATGTATGAATAAAGTGCTATTTATATGTATAAACATGCATAACTTGTAACTTATTTATATTGTCGTATTAGGTATCTACCAAGGCCAAATGTAGGCAACCATTTAGGAATTCATCAGGAACACCCATGACCAATTTTTGTGATTCTGTTAAAAGTGATCATGACTGTTATACAATTGAGTAGACAAATTTAAAATATGTTATATCACTTAATTTTTTAGATCATAGTAGTTTGGATGAAAGTATAATCATCTATGAACTAATGTCATCTAAAGCTAAAATAATAGAAAGCATGTATATCTGAATACCTCAAAACCCTGCCATTTCATGAGCTTCATGCTAGATTTGTCAATAAGAAACCTAATATTTTTATAGTTGCTCTTGAATCAACGAAGACCCTTAAATGAGCGTGTTAGAACAATAAATTTGCAGCCACCTTTAATCATCACATCATCTTCCATGTTTCTGCAAAATTACATATAACAGTTTGTGTAATTTAGTATGTGTGTTTATAACTTGCATAAAATAATAAAGTTTCTAAGCCTCAAATTCTTAATAACGATCTCCATCAAAAGTGTTATTTTCTATCATAATGCACAATGAGTAAACCATGTTTTCAAAAAACATGCAAACAGAAGTACTTGATTTCACCAAGGTATAAAATGTTAATCAAGAAGAAATGAGATTCTGGTATAAGTTGGGCGACAGATGCTACTAACTCTTGTCTTTTGTGTGGTGTAATTCCAACTATCAAACAATTCCAATTAATGATTCAGCGTAGCAAATAAAACTCGAATCTAATTTAAAGTTTCCGATAACATCATAAGAAAATAGGATATAACCAAAACCAGAACACAAATGTAAACAGATGTCTCATATGACCATCACAGATCCGATAACCACAAACAGGGATCTAAACCAACACAACCGCACGAACCAAGAACGTTTTGTACTTCAATCTCTCTCACCACAGACAGGTGGCTTACATCAAAACACGCGTCGCGATTTTACAAAACAACAACATATATAATACCGAAATTACCCTTGTGATACTGTTCATCACCTTGCTATTTTAACATATAGGGTAATTTCTTGATTTAATTAAAATATTAATTCTATTTTCCAGAAAATTTGAGAAAATTTAATTTTTTTTATTAAACAACATTGTCAATGAACTACTGGTAGAATATCCTTTGGAAGCAGTTAAAGGGTCTGTCGTTAATCTGTCACCATAATATTGTTGATGATTTGTTGGTGATCGATGGTATATGGCCTTTGGTGAACACTTGATGTAGTTTGCCGGTAATCTATTGCAAAGAAGACTAATCACATTTGTTTTGTCGGCATCTCATTTTTTTCTGCATTCTATCAAAAATGCGTTTTACCTACGACGTGTCGTCGGAATTGGTTTTACCTACAATAACATTAACACGGTAAAAGGCACATTTGCGAACTTTTTAACCAATGTTGAAATTCGTTATGCGTGTTACCCCGGGGACACTAACGCGGTTACACCTCTAACATTGCGACCTAAACAGAAACTAACATTAAAATGGCAAACTCGTTAAAAAATGTTTGAAGCAAAGAAAAATATTTAATTTTAAAAAAAAGTTCCACCAACACTTTTAAATGAGTTAGTATATAATTATAGCGAAATAAGGATAACAAATAAGTAGAACGCAACTTTATAGCCGAAATTTGATAAAACATTATATTCTTAAAGCTATAAGAGAAAAACAAAATATGTTTAAAACTAATTATAACATAAAAATAATCAAAGGTATATTTAAGAAAAACTTACAAAAAGTCTCTCTATAAGACTAACAAAAAAGAGATAAAAAAGAAGTAGAAACCAAGTTGGAAGAGGAGGAGAAAAAGGCGCAAGGATTTAACTTGGGTGATTTTGTTAAATGCAAAATGTCTCAATTAACCACTTATGTCAAGGACACTGGTTTGTGCTTTTAGCTATTTAACTAAAAAGAAAGATTCAAAATTTGTCACCCACCGACATGGTCTATTAAGTATAAGTAAGTATATATAATTTGTTAGGAGTAATATTGTATGTATAAACAAGAATCAATGCAAGGGAAACAAGCGGTTTCAACATAAACACATGAACATATAGATATTCGCATTCGCATACTAACATAAAAATAACCAAAATCATGTTTTTTTCAAGATTTTGATATCCTTCCAACGAGATTCCATGCAAGGCGATGCGTTATCTTGCGAATACACTCCAAACTTGAAATAATGGGAATCCCCTCCTCGTCCCTCTCTTTCGTATTTAAGAACCTTGTCGATATAAACCTTAACGGTGTCACCTTCAACGTCGTGTATAACATTCAAACGGAACCATTTGTTGTAAACATCAGAAAGGATAACATGTGTGTAATAGCAAATATCATTGTTATACACCCTAAGCATCGCCGTTGTATCGTATGGGGGGTCTGAACCAAAAATTTGCATTATTGACACCCCTGAGGTTCCACTACGCACATATACAAAGGCTTCAAATTGCCAAACACCAGAAGAGTAATCATAACCCTTGAAAACAAAATGAAAATTAGTTGTTAATACGTCTTTTATATCAACCGTAGCATTTATATCATTTTATACCACAAGGACGAACAAGAAGTAATATAAACTTATTAGTATATTTACTCGAATTCGGATCTCGGTACGTGGGGAGGTTTTGCTGGTTTTTGAGTAAGGCTTGTCTGTCTTGAGCACCCAAAGCTTGTGGACTCCGTCAACAAAGCTGTATCGTTGCTCGAGTGGTACATCGTATGGCTTTTGGATATCGAAATTGGACTGATCGAGTGGTTGTGCTACAAAATCTTTGGTTGGGTCATCAGATCCTTGTCCCATGGTTTTGTACAATAAGAGAAACACAAGTGAAACGTAGATCAAATAATATGTGTGAGAACTCATGTATTTTTGGACAATAGATTACTCGGCGGAACGCGAAATCAAATATGTAAACAAAGGAATCAATGGATTTTATTGTTGAAAGCTAGAGGAAATGTAAAGTTTAAAGAGTATTGTGCTTCTTGTTATTGAGAGAGAAACTTTTAAACGGGGTCGACATGGATGAATTGAAGTAGACCATTAAGTCATCGTGTTGGGTAGTTGTTTAGTAATAAATGTCTACATCAAATATAAGTTTATATCTAAATATAAATACATAAAACATTATTTAAGAGTACAATTAAAAAATCTTGAGTGTTTGACACTGCATTCTAACCTGTATTCCCACTTAGTTGTTTTTGATTTTGTAATTTTTAATAAAATTTTATTGTTTTTAACTTTGTGATGATTTTAGAAAGTTTTTTGCTTTACTATAAAATATTACATTTTAGAGTTAAGTTCGGTTTTTTCATCCTAGTGTTTGATTAAAATAATCATTTTTCTCCAAAAGGTTAGAAACATCAATTTACATAACTTGTTTCAATTTCAGTTTAAAAGTTTCATTAGTTGTTTCAATTTAAATTTAAACTAATGAATCTTTTAGATTAAAATTGAAACAACTTAAGAAATTTTTGAAAGTAAATTGATATTTTTAATATTTTGAAAAAAAATAGTTATTTTTGTTAAACATAGAAAAACCAAAATGAAATTAACTCTACGTTTTAATAATAGTTGGATAGATTTGACAACAATTTATCGTTGTAGTTTAATAACTTATATTATATGATCTCTTTTTAAACAACACATTTTAATTCGTACCTAATTTCCTTAAAACTCTTTATGACCTAACCCAAAATATCATGTTATTTCATATCCATTTTCTTTAAAACTTGTTGCGGTCCATATCCATACTTTTTTAGTTGATACCATGTTCTAAGGTCGAACAACAATTAGTGGACTTCAATAAGATATTTTGACGGTAAACTGTCTCTCTATTTAAAAGGTCGGGAATTTAAATCTTTAAAATACATATACAAGTGATTTATTAAAAAATAAAAGCAAATTAATAGTTCTTAAAATAAAAATTAGTGCCGGCGAATGGAGATGTAAAAGATATCTTGTAGTCAATGAAGACGGAGGAAGGGGGGGCTCGTTTGACTTTGTTGGCAGCAGTAGTTGGGAAAAAAAACAAAAGTCGAGTATAAAATCAAATGGTTTGTTATAAGTCTTCTGACCCAATTATTCTAAATCCTTTTTATAGTTGCATTCGGTTCATTTTGAAATTTCAAAGAAATTATATAAAAGTTTTGAAACTAATATTAGCTAGTGGAAGACTTGTAAAACTATTTACCAATTTACATTCTCAACAACCTACCCGATTGATGATAATTTACAACTAAAACACATGGAGTAAGTGATCATCATATTGTAAATGAGTCGAGTGGAACCAGGCGGGCTCGGGCTCGGCTCGTCGTTTAAAAACCAAGCGTAGCCTGCTCGGCTCGTTTATTTTAACGAGCTTAAACGAGCCAGGCTGGCTCGCGAGCCAACTTTTTATATTTTTAAGAAAAATATATTTTTATTTTTTGTATATATATATATATATATATATATATATATATATAATAAGTATATATTCTTATATTTGTTTATCTTGATTTGTTGAAACAATTATATAAGATTGTTATTTCAAGAAGTATAATCATGTTAATATTTATATCTTTATAGTTTCTTGTTATATCAAAATAATCATATATATATATATATATATATATATATTATATATATATATATATATATATATATATATATATATATATATCTATATTATAATACACGAAGGAAGGATTCCGGCCAAAGTTAAGAGATTTATAAATTTTAAGCACAATGTACAATCCAAAAATCAATTTAACAAGGGTAATTATGTCTTTTAACGCTACTAAAAAAGTGGAACTTTAAACTTATTTACATTTAGACCCTTGTATCTTTAATTATATACAATTTTTTTCTATGTTTGTTACAATATGCTTAAAAGAAGGAATTCAATTTTTAAATATAAAACTAACCAGAGACGAGTACCATAATGAAAAGTGTCGCACGAGCCGCATCGCGCGGGCACATTACTAGTATATATATATATATATATATATATATATATATATATATATATATATATATATACACATATATATATATTGGTATGTTTTAGATAATATGTCATAATTTTTTATTTATAAATTATATAAAGTATAATTTAGGTTTAAATTTAAACAAGCGAGCCACGAGCGATCTGATCTTGGTTCGGGCTCGGCTCATTTACAAACCTTGTTTATAAACGAGTCTATTTCGAGCAAATGTTTTTGAGCTATTTTCAAGCAAGCTTCGAGTGAGCCGCGAGCTTTTGAACGCCATAATCATAGCATTGTTCAAAAATAAGCTAGCTATATACAAACCCCAAGATTTAGCATTTGATTCAATCGATTTAGAGGTTCTTCATTTTCTTGGATGCATTATGGCAAATTTAGACTTAATTACACGGGTGGTCCCTATGGTTAGGCCTGATTTCACTTTTGGTTTCTAACTCTTTAAAATTACAAGGTTGGTCCAATACTTTGCACAAACATAACAACGATGGTCCCTGAAGCGAATGGACGTTAAATTTGACTGTTAAATTTTTTTTAATGACTAAAATACTCCTACACTCAAAATCCTCCAGCCACCACCACCAAGAACAACGATGGTCGGCGATTTTTAAAGGTTGGTTGGTGATAGTGGTGATTGAAGGTTGAAGGTGGTGCTAGTAGTGGTGGTTGAAGGTGGTGTTGGTGGTGGTTGAAGGTTGAAGGTGGTGTTAGTGGTGGAAGGTGGTGGTGGTGGTGGTTGTGGTTGAAGGTGACGCTGGTGGTTGAAGGTGGTGCTGGTGGTTGAATGTTGAAAGTAGTGGTGGTCGTGGTTGAAGGTGATGCTGGTGGTTGAAAGAGGTGCTAGTGGTGGTGGTGGTGGCGGTGGTGGTGGCGATGGTTGAAGGTGGTGGTGGTGGTGGTAGTGGTGGTTGAAGGTGGAGGCTTTGATGGTAGTACGAGATAATAGTGGAGATGGTGAAGAAGAAAGGGTGAAAGGGGTTTGGTGTGGTGAGCAAGGGTATTTTTGTCATTTCACTTGCACTTAACAGTAAAAATTAACGTTCATTCGTTTCAGGGACCATCGTTGTTACGTTTGTGCAAAGTATTGGACCAATCTTGTAATTTCAGAGAGTTAGAGACCAAAAAGTGAAATCAGATCTAAGCACTGGGATGCACCCGTGTAATTAAGTCGCAAATTTACATCCGATGCACATCAGCAAATTTATAATATACTAATTATCAACTTGTTTATATATTATGGGTTGTACCATGTGCTTAGTGGGTTGTACCATCTTTTGTCTTTTTTTTTCCTTTAATCTTTAACTTTACTATTTTAAGTCAATACTTTTACATTTTTTTTACAAATTAGCCCCCAATTTTTTACTTTCAATTTTGGTCCCTTGTACTTTTCATCTTTTACAAATTTTTTCGTTTTGGTCTAAATTTTACGAGTTAACATGCTGTGACTTGCGCGTGTGGTTCAATATTTTTACGTCTATTTTTTCCCGTTTAACGGTCCATCACAACACACGGGTAATTGACTTAAATATTGTTTTTAATGTTCTACGTCTCACGTGCGTAGTTTAATGCTTTTAGGTATACTTTCCATTTGGTTTTGTTATTTTTGTTTTTATTTATTTTTTAATACGAGTTTTACCAGCGTTGGTAGTCGTTGACTCTGATGTGACATTGGTGCTACTTCTCATGATTTTACGGCCCCAATGCACGTAAGGGGATTAATTACTAGTATTATTTAATAAATAAACGGTTAATACTTAACAAGCTGAACTAAGATATTTTAAAGTGTGACATTTTTTTGAATTTGGAAACCAACACATCTATCACTTGTAAAAACGAAAGAACATCACCGACAAATGAAATCTGAGAGGATATTTAAAATATATTGGTGTAATCTTTTGCGTTTGAGTTGCATGTTTGGTACTCGGATTTTAAATTCAGTATAACTAATTCAAACTTTTATAGGCACGTTACATATGTGGTCCCCGAAGTTAAATCATGTTAGTTTGTGTAAAATGCATAAGAACTAATGAGATTTAACGTTAGTAATCAAACGTGCAACGTATACACAAAAGATTGGACTAATTCTGCAAATTAAATATCACATAAAAGCTTCGACACAAAAGTTAGGACTAACATGCAACTGTTTGGGTCAAAAACTATTGTAGTAAGTAAATGAACAAACTAGTTGGTGAGGTTGTATGTTTCTTAATGAAAATAGTTTGAGTTCAAAGATAATAAAACATGACTTCGTAATACCGATAGAAAAACTGTTTAGATAAAAATATTGCTCAAAATAATGGCTGAACCAATAGGTTAATGATAAAAAACAAGACACAATCGATTTTTAGCGAGAAAAAAGCCCTTGATCTAATAGATCTCCGGCACAAAAAACCTTATGGCGTCTGACAAACGCCGGCTGCCTTATCTTTTGTTGATTGAAAATATGAAGTACAACTCAAGAGTTTGGATCGACTCGTATCTGGGTGTTACAATGGAAATTTGTGTGTGTTTTGGTGTTGGTGAGAACAGAGCAAGTAAGTGTATCAGTTGCAATGCGCCTATACGTCTGATCCAGACTCATTTTATAGTAATGATTATATAACAAGTCTTTCGAAATTCTCAGCCATATCCTAAAATCTTCTGGATTATCAGCATGCTGGCTTCATGTGAATGTTGTAGACTTGGTCCAGCATGTGTATGATCCATTCTTCAACATCTTCGGCGAGTTTTTAGCATAGACTTAGTCATTAACACGCCCCTATAGCAAAATGGTGTAGAACAAACATATTATGATAATAATTTAGAATATAGTTTAAGTTATAGGATCCGTCACACATTCTGAGTTATCAAACATGATCCGAAATACTAATCCGGATTTTCACCCATAACATAACATATTCACAAAAACTTGATAAAAACAAAATGACAATTTAAGTAATTTTCACGCACACTTTTGCAAAGCGTGATTTAGGTTTCTTATTTACAAATATGCCACACAACTTATGCCACACATACTCTTGTTGTCATACATGTGGTAGCTTCTTTCATATGCATTCGAAAAATAAAAATCTCATTTACCATTCAAATAGAGTTAACTGTTATTTTCGTTTCTTAATTTTAGTCTGTTTTGTTATTTTCACCTAAAAAATATTTATATTTTCTGGGTCTTTGGCTTTTTAAATTTGTCATTTTCATCAAAAAAAATTTTATTAACTTAGTTAATTGTATTTGTTAAGTTAGGGGCATTTAAGTCATTATACAACTGAATATCTAAATTAAGTGATTTGTATAATAACTTAAATGTCCCTAACTTAACAAAAACAATTAACTCGGTTTACAAAACAGATGAAAATAACAATTTTTAAAAAGTTAGGGACCCAAAAGAGAAAAAACTTTTGTATAGAATTGGTAAAACAAACCTAAACTAAGGGACCAAGATGACAAATAATTCTTGAAATTAATTCTGCAAAGTTATTTACGAATAAGCCACCAACATAAATATGTAGATGAATGCCACTTCAAACGTGATTGTGTGATGCTGTGTGATATGACAGAATTTGACTAATGAGATTCATGTTGTAGTGTGAGTGTATGGTATAAGTGTTCCCTTCACTCTAACACGCGGTGACATCATCTTATATATGCATTCCAAAGTAAAAATCCCATTGGCCATTGGAAGTAATTCACCAAAGTTATTGACATACCACAAACATAAATATGCAAATCAGTCACGATCAACGCCTTCTGTTAATTGTACTAATGCGTTTTAAAAGCCTGTGTTTTATTTTTAGTCAGCCATACATACATACATAGCAATGATAAAAAAGTTAACTATAATTTTTAATCGTTAGTAATCTTGTAGTCTAGTGGTATTAACAATTGCCTTCACAAAATAATATAATATCAAATCGTTACTACTACTGCTACAAGTTGAGAGGTGATATTTATGAGTATAAAGAAGTTGGTATTCAAAACCAAAATATGATTTTTTTTGAACCGTAAATGTAGGATACTGTTTCGAAAAATATGTGTTATTTTAATCGGACCCACCTATCCGTTTCCAGCTAGAACCGCACCCCTAACCATATGAGAGAAAACCTATTATGAAAAAACCTCTTAGGTATTTTGCTCAGATCAACACTTAAACCCACTACCATTCTCAAATTAAATTTCATGAGCAACTCATTTTAACCGAGAGTGAGTCTATTAAGCCCCAATGTAAGGCCCAAACGCGTTGTTCTGCAGTTTTCTCATCTTTTCCCCAAATATCTTGCGTCAAATCATCTTTTCCCCAAATCGAAATCCTCTGGTTTTCTCCTCTATCAAACCCTAATTCCATCCCCCAAATCAGATCTCTCAAATCTCTGCTTACAATCGCTGTAACATCTACCCTTCTTTCACACCCTTTTCTCACTCTAATCCCTCTCTTCGTCTGCCTACGTTTTCTGCCATTGGTTATTTGTCGTAACCCGTACACAAAATTCGAAGAATTGTTTCGTATACATCGTCATTCAGGTATGTTGCTTGTCTTTTTGATCTAGTTGTGCATACAGAATCGTAATCGCAGATCAGAATGCGTATCGATTGGGTTGTTTTGTTTCCGATCTGTTTTAGGGTTGATATAAGAATCTGATTTGAGTCGTTTAAGTTAGGGTTTATAGTTGCAATTGCCTAAATATATTATATATGAGCCGCAAGCATATTCATTTTCACTCGTAGCGTCGTAGTCTGCAATTCAATTGATTTGGGGAAAGTATTAAATAACCTAGGAAATTGGGATATTGTTATTTGACACCCCAGTTGCTAAATCGCTAATAATCATGCCATCATACGACCGAAAGTGTTGTGATAAATGGCCTATGTACTTAAATGTAATTACTTTTAGCTGATACTTTGTTCTTTTCTTAAAGAGGCCATGTATAGACTGCTTGTTGTTACAATTTATGAACAGAGGCAGTATGATCAGAATATAATTTGTTTTTGTGATATGTTTGAAAATAGTGCTTCGTGGTTGACTGGTCTTTTTTCTTCCAACTACAGGAATTTATATATCTGAAAGTAAGGTTGCCGAGCCTGCTTTGCAATGGCATCGTTGGATATGTCACTTGATGATATGATTAAAAGCAGACGCACGACTGAGAGAGGTAGAGGTCGAGGTAGGGCCCGCCGTGGGCGAGGACCTACAGGGCCACCTCGCAAAGGTCCCCTCAGGGTGAATGCTCGGCCGTCAGCCTATAATATTGCCAAGGCAAGCCCACAATTATGGAAATCTTATGCATTTGATTGAGAATCTGATTTAAAAACACAAACTTCAGGACCTTATAACATCTCTTTTTCAAATTTAAACATGAGGGGTTTTTGACAGTATAATGTTCATGGAGAAGTTCATTTTGGCTCCACTTCTGAAGTATTGTCATCTTATGACTTTATTGATCCTGATTACGAGTTGTACTCAGGATTTTGCAACAAGTTATGTGTTGAAGTTGGAAGTTGTATAGATGCTTCATTAAGTTATAGTGCTACGTCCTAGCATATTATGTGACGGAGCTTCACTACCGATTACAAACTGATTGAGTTCTCAACAGTTTAGAGCTATCCCATACCCATCTTTGTTCGTTATCGTCTAGTTGTGGTTGCTTTTTTTTTGTGATTAATGGTTATGTGGAAGGGGAGTTCATGATGCATCTTATTGCTATAAATTGGAATCTCTCTTGGGGGAGATTTTCAGTTACTGTCCTAGTTCATGAGTTTTTGGAAAGGAGATTCTTTCACTGAACTAAAGGACTGGAGCTCTCTTCTGGTACTATATGCAGTGGGTGTAGTCTTCAACTCCAAACCATCCTTACTCATAACTTGATGTTTGTCAGTGTTAAGATACGTTATCATTTCAATTTTTAAACCTTAAGATTCACTCCTTAATCTGAAAACACTGTTTTTTATAATTTCTTAGCTGATGAAGAATGGTGTTGTTATATTTTGTGGTATTATGCTGACATGTATTTGTCCCTACTTGGATCTTTTTTGGTATGCTGGCACCAGTCTTTTCGCAGACCCAAGAATTTGCCATGGCAACGTGACTTGTTGGAAGAGAGCCTAAAAGCAGCAGGTTTCTCTGGATTGGATGATGGTGCTAAATTATATGTCTCGAACCTGGACATTGGTGTGACTAATGAAGATATAAGGGTGCAGCTTCAGCAATGTATTTTTAGTTGGATTACATGTCTTTCATCTTATTGAGTTTTTTCTTATGAAGTTTCCGCTTTTGTTTTTTTCTTAGGAATTGTTTTCTGAGATCGGGGAGCTGAAAAGATATGCAATTCATTATGACAAAAGTGGTCGTCCAAATGTAAGTATCTAATGTCTCAAGTTCTCACTACTGATCTACTGTTTGATAACGGTTTTTCTTTTTCTGACATATGTACTAGGGTATTGTCTCTTTTGCTTAATGTTTCTTGTTTAGAATTTCGTTTAAAATACGATCCTTATATTTTCCAGCATAGATGTCTTGTTTTGTTTAAAAAGGATATTACTCTGGACAGATTTTTATGTTATATGTACCAGTAGGTGGAACGTTACAGTTTTTAACTCTCATGATCGATGATACCATGTGGTGCGTGGCTTTGCTCATGTTTAATGGTTTTTCTTTTAGTTTTGTTTGATGCACATTTGAGCTTTTTATCTGCATATATGTAGTGTTCAGTTGTTATTTGTATTGAAATAAGTGCCTTCGTTTTGGTTTTAACAGCCTAAGCTGGGTTAAATGCTATAAATCCTATAATGGGTGTGCCTATATGTTAATAATGCACATTCCTCTTTGAGCGGTTGAACACTCAAAGTTTCTTGGGGAAGAAGGATAGAAACCAAAAGTTGCAGAACGCAGGGATACCTGTTGTGTGTGACTGTGTAATGTGCATGTCTTTTTAAGTAACATCTGATTTATTACTTAATGGCATTTTGAAAATGAGTTTTACTATGGTTTTCTTACAGGGAACAGCTGAAGTAATGTTTGCTAGAAGAAGCGATGCATTTCAAGCGCTTAAACGTTATAATAATGTACAATTGGATGGGAAACCTATGAAGATTGAGATAGTAGGTTCCAAGTCAGAAGTCCCTCTTGCCCCTCGTGTGAATCTTGTTGGAGGTGTAAATGGGCAGAGGACGGTTGTGATGATGTATGCGACCTCTTTACTTCTTTATATACATTTTCTAAATCATTTTTCAATAAGCTTTACCCTTCTCATGTGTGGACTTTAGGATTATGAACTCTCTCTCTCTCTCTCTCTCTCTCTCTCTCTCTCTCTCTATCTCTATCTATCTACACACATTACATTTACCACAGACATGGCCATTTGTGTTACATGGTACATACCCCACTGTGGCCCACACATACATATATTACATATACCACCTACATGGACATGTAATATCACTCTGCAAATATCACATATGCCACATACATGGGCATGTGTTGCATATTCTACGTGACATTACATGTACCACACACATGGACATGTACTACATACCCCACATACACATTAGTACATTACATATACCACATCGATGGGCATGTATTACATACCACATAGGAGCTTGTGTGCGATAGGCATGGACATTTGCATGGTTGGTTTCCTATTCTATAATGGTCTTTTAACTTTTTTTAGGCCTGGGGCTGGTCGTGGAAGAGGAGCTGGTGCATTCAATCGTATATCCAAGTATGGGCTGTTTGATTAGTGGAAGCCCAGTATTTTTCATTTTTTAATAATGTTCTCATTCTCATTGTTATTTCTTAATCATCAAGCTTGTTTGAACAAGTGCATTTATGATTTCATTCTAATTTTCTTCTTGCTTTATGCTTTGTAGTCAGAGAAATCGTGGAGGTCTAAAGAACAACCGTGGTGGCAGCACACTGAATGGACGTGGTGGTGGTGTAGGGCTGGGTCGTGGTCGTGGACAAGGACAAGGACGTGGCCGTGGGCGTGGTCGAGGGAGGAAGCCAGCGGTCGACAAATCTGCTAATGAACTTGACAAGGAATTGGAGAACTATCATGCAATGCAGACAAAATATTTTATCTAGCTTTGGAAGAAAATCAGAGATACGCGTTGCATGAGATGTAGAAAAAGCTTTCTGTGGTCTTTGGTTTGATCTGTTTCTAAGTTTGGTTTCCAACTTTGGTTTAGAGTCTGCAAGAGTGAAATTTCAATTGACTTGTACCGGGTATATGTATTTTATGCTTGCAAATTGCTAGTAATTTTATGCTTTTTGTATTGCTGAATGTTGGTTTAGTTTTAGGAAGGATGTTTGGTCGTGTGGTTAAACTCTATACAAGCCGTAACTCATTTAACCCAAATACTTATACTTTTAAGTATTTGTGTTATTATAAGCTAAAGTGATAACACTTTGTGTTTGAATAAGTTTGGTAGTATTTGTGTTATTATAAGCTAAAGTTAATAACACTTTGTGTTTGAAATAAGTTTTGGTAAGTTTAACTTGATTGATTGGTCTTACTCCTCATCTTTGGATACAAAACGAGGGTAGTTTTTAAATTGTTTTCACCTTAACTCTCAAACATAGATATATTTGGAAATCATATAAACTGGGTAACGTATAAAATTGTTAAATTTCTAACTTCTAATAAAAACTAAGAGTAAAATTATGTAAGAATATATTTTTAATATAATAAATTATAACAGTTTTTATTTAAATTTTGGTTTTATGATATTGAAATAGTTAAAAAGAAAATATATAAAATTCTGACGTCACTATAAACTGTGATTTTTGAAAACGAACAGAATGTTAAATATTTTTTGAACTTCTTATCTATTCTTATATACTATATATAAAGCATTTAGGAGTGGTATTTTAAGATACCTTAAAATTAAGAATACATACTTTACTTAATGCATAAGGTATAACTATTTTTAAAGGTAAAATAGTAATTATATCATTATGTACGGATTACCCCCTTACAATTAGTTATATAATAACCCTACACTTACTAACACTTACATAAAAGTTTAACGAATTTGAACTATTTGATATTTTAAATGTGCATTATTTTAGGAATTTAAGAACTAATAATTCAACCCTATCCATCATTTTAGGCATTTAGTAACCAATTATTAGATGGAACATATAAGCATTTTGGTTACTAATAAGTGAAGTTATTTTTTTTTTTATTAAATAAAGTTTAAATTATGAGGTAATAGTGAATAAAAAACCAACTTTAAACCTTTATACTAACACTTACGTAAAATTTTAACAAATTTGAATTACTAATAAGTGAAGTTATTTTCTTTCTATTAAATGAAGTTTAAATTATGAGGTAATAGTGAATGAAAAAACATCTTTAAACCTTTATACTAACCGCTGCCGTAAAAATTTAACAAATTTGAATTACTAAAGTGAATTTATTTTCTTTCTATTAAATGAAGTTAAAAGTAAGAGGTAATATTGAATAAAAAAACAAATTTAAATATTTATACTAACACTTACGTAAATATGTAACAAATTTGAATTACTAATAAGTGAAGTTATTTTATTTCTATTAAATGAAGTTTATGTTATGAGATAATAGTGAATAAAAAACATTTTTAAACCTTTATACTAACTGATGCCGTAAAAATCTATACTATACATAAAGCATATGAGAGGGGTATTTTAAGATACCATAAAATTAAGAACAATTATTTTACTCAGTGCATAAGATACAACAACTTTTGAGGGTAAAATAGTATTTTTAACATTATTTACAGATTACCCCTTACAGTTAGTTACATAATAACCTTACACTTACTGTAATTTACATGGAATTTTACATTATCAACCCATAAAAAAAAATCTTAATTTGTTTTATGATTTCAGTTATATATTTTAATCTATCATGTTTAAAAACTTTTTGAGACTACAATTACAACCTGTATTTTTAAACATTTTGATGTAAATTTTTTGCTAAACCAATCTATATTTTGTGAGGTACAATAAGTTAATGGGTAAATGTAGAAGTCGTCATTCAAAACTCATTTATTTGGTTTTTTAAATTTTAGCTTAAAAAAATATAATAGACTTTTATAAAATTACTACAAGAATAACAAAAATTAGAAACACGTCTCGGATGTAATATATCGTCCCGCCGCATTGCGCGGGCACTCTTCTAGTAACCACAAATACATGTATCTTATATATGTCATGTATCTTATAGGATATGAAACATCGACCTCTATGATCGAGAGGAGTCCTCTTGAAAACTAAGAGTACGTTAGTGGAGATTAATATATTACATACAGAAATTTAAAAATGTAAAATAGAAAATTGGTGAAACTTTGAAGGTTAAAACATTTTAACCCCATCAAATTGCACAAAGAATCCAACTAAAATGCTCAAATGATGCACAAACATTTGTATTACTATTTTACCTGGTTCCAGGTTGCTGTGTACAAACAAAACAATGAACATACAAAAACTGTCAAAAAGGATGTACAAAAGAATGTTGCAAACAATTTGGTCATATACGCACCCAACGACTGGTCTCTGAAGCTCAAGTTAGCTAACAGAAACATCGAATTCATGTGAATCGGTGGTGATGTCTTTTCTCGCTTTAAGCTTCCCTGAATCGGTCCTTTCTAACATTCTTTTGACCAGGTTGTTCCATTTAGGTGTCCCGGGCTTTGAGTTTGTATTTGAGGTGTCTTCAATTTCATCAATGGAGCTATGGCCGGATGCCAATTTGTCAGCCGAAAGTTGGTCTTCATTGTCGGAGGCTGATGTGGATTCTGGAGGCTTGTTTCTCTCTTCATTTTCAGCGGTGCTGACAGCATGTGGTATGTTGAGGGTCACGGCTCTGTCTAAAGCGTCCTTGTGTTCTTCTTCTAACGACTGCAGCCTATTAAACTTTTGTACCTTTGGTGCTGTGGTCATACTTTCTGAACTGTTTTCCGTCATTAACTGCAGTTTTTTTTTGTAAAATATTTTGACTGTAAGCTAAATGAACAACAAAGAAAAGTCTTGTGAATAACTACCATCTGTGCATGTAAGCTGCAGAGAGAAAGCCACTTACGAGCTACTTGAAGCTAAAATCGAGTCAAGCTTAAACAAGCAAGGTTTAAAGTAGAGTTCATTTCTTTTTAGAACAGGCAACTTACACACCCTCTAAACCTACTCCTAAATCTACACAAAATGTCACTTGAGGATGACCAACTTTACAACCCACCAGGATACCGCCAGGCTACAAGCCCTATGGTGAAATTGGAGTTCATTTAAAAAATAAGTTCGAGTGCAATGAATATCATATTTTTTTCTAATATAATGAATATTAATTGGATAATAAGTTTTATCATGTATAAATTATGACTAAAAGAACTATATAATATATATCATGTTATATATAAAGGTATAGTTATAATCAGATATAAAAATATTTATATATGCATATCAATAAATAACAAATCAACTAATAAATACCAATTACCAAACGAACCAAACCAAGCCAACTTCCAAGCTCTATCTTAAAAAACTAGACCAACGGAACTTGAGCTCTAGATTTAGACTCAACCGAACTCGACCTCAAGGTCTCTTAAGTTAAATAAGTCACTTGAGCTTAGACAAGTCCATGCTAAACTCTACCCGACTCCCTTACACACTCTAGGTCATGCATTACAAAAATCGATGCATTTTATCCGTTTGCTAGAAAACACAACTCGGATAAACTCATTCACACTTAAACCTGTTAAATTGGGACTTCTTTCTTTTAATTACCTCTAAAGCTTTCTCTGCTTCTCTGTGAATCCAGATTATTGCATGATCAGCTGTAGCATGAGACGATAGAACAATATGTTCAAATCTACCATCAACAGGTATCGCGGTTCTGACCTCTGGAGGGTATCTCCCACATCTGTTAACAAATTAAGAATTTATTTATTTTTTAAAAACCCAAAAAGTTTAAAGTGATGACGAGTAGAATTTGACCTGCAAAATTTTCTTTCGACGATATGGTAAATTCGGCCTGGAGCGTATAATCTTCTTGGATCTCTTAGCTTTCTACCTTCTGGTATGAAGGTATCCCTCAAGCAAACGAAAAAGATCAAGCAGGGCAAGCAGAATATCGATTTGAATATGTCTTGCAATGGTGTTGGTGTTCTTGGTAAGAAATCATCCTGTAATTAATCAACTCGATTAGATTAACACTACTTATCAGATAATCTACAAAAAAGTTAGAACTTTAAGCCCACTACAGTGGTTTCAAATCCATTGTGGCCTAATAACCTAGTTAAACACGATGAACATTACCTGATAAACGCGCTGTTTAGGATCGCACCGGACGGTTGGCCAGTTGGATCCGAAAGCGGTCCGGTTATGCCTACTTGGACCATTTTAATTTGAACAAGCCGGTTATTGGTCCGGCAAATGAATTGAACCAGGTGGTCGGACCGGATTTCTGAAGTTTTTTTTTTCATTCAAAATCTCATTTTGTGATTATTCTGGCATACCATGATACAAATTTAATTCATTCAAGTTTTTATATTTGTTAAATTGCAAATCCACACCAAAACATATACTATCTGCATAGTTTGTTTTATATCACATATACATTAATACTCTACATTTTAATTATTAATGACATTAATCAATTCTTAAATCCAAGCGAGAAAAAAAACAAGCCTATATAATGCGACGTATAGAAAAAATTTAAACCAAATAACTTGTATATTAAAAAAATAATAATATGACAATAATTGTAATAACAATAAACAAAACGAAAGTATTATAGCAAAATTATCTAATTTACTTACTTATTCGAATAAGGTTTAGATGGTATTATCCTATTAAATTGAGTTTAGATTGAGTAAACACTATTGGACTAAACTATTTAAAAGATTAATAATATCTAAAGTAATCTTTAATATGCTAAAATATTTAAAATGTTTTTGTGTTTATTAATAGTTTTATAGTTTTCCTTTATTAAAGAAAATAAGTATACAATATATAATGTTTTTTTTTAAAACTTTTGGCCTCAAAGCCACCCTTACAGTTAAGCCTAGTTGGACCAATCCCACTGATCACTAGTGAACCGTTAAGACAAACCAGATCACTGTGCAGTCCAGTGAAAACATGATGATCGAATACCTGCAAGACGACTGAATGAATAACATCAGCATACTTGACAGCAAGATTCAGCGACATACACCTCGCCGGAGCAATCGCAAAACACCTCACCAACTCCCTCGGAATCCCACCGAGCATGTATCGGTGATTCACCGCTATCACCGTCATCAGCGCCACCACACCCGACCCAAGCGAATGACCCACGAACACCATCCGATAACCCGACCCGTTCTCCACCCACAACCGCTTCAGCTCCTCCGACTCACGGTCCAACATCCAATTCGCCGATTTCAGCAGCCCATGGTGCACGTACCCCCCGTCAAACATCTGCATCCCCAATCGATTATCCAACAGCACCTTGTAATCACTCTCCTTTTTCAAATTCAACCCTCGAATCGCCAACACGATCTCACGCCGAGAGTGATCGAGATAGATCAGGTACGGCGGGGCTCGGCCTAGGGTTTGATCGTAGGTGACGCGTTTGATGACGTAATCGGGGTTCACTCGGTAGCCGCCGGGGGGTGGGAATTTGGGGCGGTGGAGGTTCGGCTCGTAGACGGCGAGGACTAGGCGGCAGAGGTGGGGGACGGCGGCGAACTCCGCGGCGGTGGCCGCCGGCCAGGTGGCGCTGTCGTCGGAGCCGATGTAGGTGCAGCGGCGCCAGAGCCACCGGAGGCAGCCGATGGCGACGAAGTATTCGGCTCCACAGGCGACAGACATTAGGGTTTGAACACATGGAGGATTGAGGTGATGAAGAAGAAGAAATGGAATTTATTATTATTTATTATTATTGTGTGTTTGTTCTATCGCTGTCATGGAGCTGGAGATCTTGCTTGCTTTTGTGTCCGTTCATGTGTGTGTTGTTCCTTCTGCATTTGCTTTAAAATAATAAACAATTTTAAAAGTATGTAGGATTGACCTTTGTTTTCCTTTTACCCCTAACTTAAAAAGTTGGTATTTTTTAGTTTTTTTTTTTTTGAACGGCTAAAACAAAAAGCTCTCCAACATTGGAAATTTTATTAACTCGTCTTACGTTCACGGGGAAAATACCTAGGTGGATTAAATGTGATAATTATGTTTCGTGGAAGAGCCGTATGAATTGATATTCAAGGAATTCCGATTCATCTTTGGAACTCTCATAGTCGAAATAAAGTCAATTTTATTTTGTTTTGTGTTGTATTATTAATCTTTTTATGATTTGTTTCGTGAAAGAGTTGCTTGAATTGAAATTCAAGGAATTCCGATTCACTATTAGAACATGAGTATGTTCGATCCAGTTGCAAGGAGCATCTGGCAAGTTGACTGACCATCTGATGCTACATGGTGATCAGATAACTTGATGATGGGGAAGGTCATCAACTTTGGGGAAATTTCGTTGTTGTAGACTTTTCTCAAGGTGTCACTTTTTCCTTCCAATGTGTCAAAAATTATAGCGATTGCTTTTTGCCTTCTATAGTGTTTGGAAATTAAAAAAGATCTTATAACCCTTATCGACTATTTTTTGGCGCAATACATAGAGATATAGATACGACCTAATTTCATCACAAAAATTGTCGTTGCTGAATACCTATTTTCTTGCGTGTGGGCGTGCGTTTTTAAGTACTCAGGTTTCCAAAACTATTTTAAAACAAATAAATGTTAAATATAAATTTCAGATATAATAGTATTTATAAATTCATATATTTATGCAAAAAAGTTATATAAATAGATAATTATTTTTGTTTTTTTCATGAAATTGGGCTTGAAAAACAATGGTCGGGCTAACAAAGTAATGAGCCCAATTGATTAAGTTGAAGGGCCCGATATCAGGATGGAACTGGGCTAACATTTATGATTTATATGTATTTGATTAAATCCGGTTCGGATCCCTTTATACTATTCAATTAAATACATTTAATCCTTTTAAATTTATTTATTGTTAAAAAAATTCAATATTTTATGTACCTATTATCATTGTCCTATATATTAAAAGGTAATTTCTCAGCTCCAGTAACTTTAGAGACCAATCAAGGGCTACTATGTGACACCTATTTGATTATTACTTTTTGAAAATTCAGACTGTTTAAGCTAAATAAAGAAGGACCATAACACAAAAGAACGCTTGGTTGAGTTGTTTAGATACGAAACATGTTAACCTCAAACTCAAATTTATTTAACTTCCTGTCGTGTAGTGTCATGTTAATATATTCATATCAGAAATTTTCAACCATATTGTTTCCCATGTTTTTTTTTGCTTTAAAGTTATAACTCTCACGTTTTTCTTAGATATATGATGTTTCTACCAAGGGGGAGCAACAAGAGCTTGCCAAAGCACATACAAGTTAACATTAACAAGAATGCTACTGATATGGGTAAGGGTTTTCGTTTCTTATCTATAACGGATAATAAAAAAATAACTCTTTTTTTTTTTCACATGACCTCTTACTAGGATGTCCACCTAGATGCCACATATAATGCCATATGTTCTCATCTCCTTCACTCTTGAAATACTGGCTTACTTTTCATACTTTTAATATTCTTACATTTTTAATTAACATATTCTAATAATATTCATTATTACTATACCTAACATTTGCTTTTTAATACTTTTCATATTTCCAGAAATTTATTAATATTGCATCAATTTTAAAATAACTTTTCAAAAACAATAAACTTACATTTTATTTCAAAATTGACGTGCATAATTTTAAGGATTTAATTTTCTTTCTTCATGCTATATATATGATTTCGATCATCATTACCATAATCAGTTATGTTTGTAACTTTAATTTAATATTTTACTATGACAGGCTTAAATAATAATATTATTATCACTACACATATTAAAAACTTTATTTATATTAATATATTAATTCTGTTTTATTATCAATCAATTTAGAAAATGGGGACAATTTAGACTCATTCATCTATAATTGACCAATTAGTTCTTAGATTAGTTTTTAATTTGTATTTATTATATCTTTTTAAATTTTAAATCTTTCATAATTTCATTTCCGCAATTGATCACCTTAATTTTGGTAAACAAAAGTTAGTGTTTCTGATTGTATATTTTGTTAATTAGTGTCTTACATTGCATAATTTTGATCAAATAAATGGTTTATGTAATGAAACATTACTAAAAGTGATAGCATTGCGTAATCATGTTATTTAAGCTGGTGATATCATATTCGGAAGTAACATAAGAAATCAGACTTTTATTCCTTGTCTTAGTTTGGCACATTTGGATAAAAAGATTTCTTTTCAAATTCAAATAAGACAGTTTCTGCTCGTTGTCTTGTTGCAATGGCGATAAACGAAAGTCAAGGACAATAACTATCCGAAGTTGATTTATTTTTTAAACAACCTAATTTCACACATGGTCAATTATATGTTGTATTATTTAAAGTTAAAAGTAGACAATGACTAAAATTACTAATATTAGACAATGATGAAAAACTTACATACGAAACATCTATTTATAAATAATAATTATTGTTTTTCATATATTATTGCTTATAATTTAAATATGTCTGTTATATATAATACTTTCATTGATGTCTTATCTATAACATATATTAGATTATACATATATAATTTCTATTATATAGTTTTTCTATTTCAACCCGTGTAACATACGAGTATCTAACTTAGTTATATGTATGTTCTTTACTTTTATAATGAAGCATGTGTGTCATTGTGTACCTCTAAGAGTCGTAGATCATCCATAGGTTGATGAGATTTGTGTGCCTATTTCTTGATCAATGCTTCTATTTCCTAGATTCGTATTAGTTGTCAATTTTTATTGTTAACCACTATTTCTATTAGTCAACACTAACCCGTCACTTGAATTGCTACTTGACATGAGTGGGAACCATATGTGGTAGCCCAGCAACAGCTACTAGCAACCATTCGTTGCAATGAGGTCAACAACAATTCTAATTGCTAAGCACCCATCAGGAAGATTGGGCACCCAACTAGAAGTGACTATTGTTGCATCAACAACCCTAAAATAAGTACCTACTTATCTCAAACTAACCCTAAAAATGAGCAAACACCTAGTACCCTTTAGTGTCCCCAACTAATTCCATATTTCAAAGGTTATAATATCTAGGAATAATGTCACTTATATATCACTCTAAGATACCACCTTCCTTCTAAGTGGGACAAGTCCCATTTATTTTTCACAGCTTGTACATTTTATACACATAACTTTAAACATCGAAATTTCATTCACCTCCTGACCTCCACGCGTTTAGTACGAAGCTTGCATGAAGGAAACACAAACTTAGTTAATAATGTTTATATTAATTATAATTACTTATAATTGTTTGTGTAGTAAAAACCATATTTTCCACCAATTGAAAAACATATTTTCACTAATTTCCCAAAGTGTAGTGGCAGCTAACATGTATCTATTATACATTTTCATTTCTAATATTAACTTTCCTTTATGAACAATAAATATCATTTTCTTACTCCAATAACTTATCAAATTAAATTACAATACTATTTTAATCATCTTTTAATACTAACAGTATATATATATATATTGTCATATATGTAAATTACAACCAACCACACTAATAAACTTCTATTTTTGGAAGACAGTGTTTCAACACTTTAGCGCCATTGTTGCTGGCACGAACCAAACCATTGATCAACTTAACTCAAATGGGGGAGAATGAATCAGACAAGAGTCGTTTTAACGGGATATATATCCAAATAATAAATTTATTACTTTTACTTTTATATATTTACATTTTATTTTAATAATTATATTATTTGTGTAATTGAATATTTTGTTTTTAAATATGTTGAAACATCGTTGGGCAGGTGGAAGCAAGGACGATGATATCATCCTCAAAGCCTTAACCAAATACAAAAAGGTTTACGAGAAAAAAAAAGCTTTACAAGCATCAAGGCGTGGAAGGTGATAAGAAACCAAGCCAATGGGAGCCGGTGAAGGTTATGGCTGCGGAGAGAAAAAGAGCCGTTGGCTCATTTTAAATTAATTTTTTTCAAAATATTACATTTTAACCTATAAATACTACCCCACATCTTATAAAATAATCATAACATCCTATCTATTTTCTCTCATTCCTCTCTAAATTTTTGTAAAAGTCCTTTCCACAAGAAATATTGGGTAATTGGTATGGTTCGTTTAAATAAAGTTTTGATCTCATGGATGACAAGGCTTTTATAAACATTACATTTAGTCAATTTGATTATCTCGACGAGGTCATTCCGGAGACACAACTGACTCAAACCGAACCGGTTAAAATGTTTTGAATGTTCAAATAAAGAGGCGCTCTCATCACAAAAGTACGGGAGACTCAAGTCAACCGAAAGAGTCGGGGCCAAGTAAACGAAAAATACTCCTTGGTCAAAAGAGGAGAAAATAGCTTTATGGCGTGCTTGGATTAATATATCAAGATCGTCAAGCTGGTATTTTGTTAATTATTTTTTTTGTTTACTAAAAGTTTAGTTTCACTTTATTTATTTTTAACATTTTGATTCAATATTTTTTAATAGCCGACTATCAAGAGTCGAAGGTGTTTTAGAGGAAAATTAGGGAGTCTTTTTAAGAGCAAGTTCGTAGTAGAGAACGCACCGCCGATATGATTTCCGGTCGTTGGGCCGAATTCGTAAATATGTCGGATTATTTACGAATTTACGTAATCGGAATAGTCGCCAAATGTGACCAAGCGGGTATGACAACCAACAAGTTTACAAATTAAATTCAATCGTGAAGAGTGAAAACAAGAGGTTTGTAGAAAATATGACGTCAATCAAGTCTTTGACGAAGATTGTTTGTGGAAAATACTAAAGGGGTGCTCGAAATGGCTCCAATTAGTTGCGCCGGATGCAGAGGAAGCATAACCACGTACGGATACTAGTTTGTTCGCATGGTTGAATTGGCATCGACCTAAACTTAGCCGGTTTAGACGCCCTAACACAAGGACCAAGTCGGCCAATTTGAAGGGATGGGGGAAAAGGTCAACTTAAAGTGTCGATTCATAATTTTCCGCAAACATCGACAAAGTAACGGCACGTATCGAGATGGCGGCAAAAGTGAAAGCCTCTAAAGCTAGGTGGAAGAAATTGACTTTTTTCACTCGTGACTTTAGTTCTCTCTTGACATCGAACAAAGTTTTAATAGAAAAAGAGAATGATCATATTCGGAGAAAATTGAAAGAGGAAGATTAGTTAGGTTACTTTTTTATTAGTCGTTCATTGTATAATCCTTCCAAACAAGTCAATTCATTGTATAAAAAGATGGATGTATCGAAGTTCATGCAATCAGAAAATGAAGTACAAGCAGCAGTAGTAGTAGTGTAGGGGTGCTGGTGGCCATGGGACAGACAGGAAGCCAACCAGAATAGCTTTGTCCCTACCTTTCCTGTCCTCATGCTCATCAACGAATCAACACCCAACAATTTATTAGTTCAATATTTTTTTTTATAAAACCGTAGTTTTCATTCATGCATGTAGAGCCTTTATATGGTTTATCATGTATATTAATTGATAGACTCATGCATGCATGGTCCAAGATGTACATACACCATATCCAGGTCGTACGTAGGCGAGCCGACATAAGCATGAAGATCAAAACCAGATCGTCGAATAAACATAACACTCTCTCCGACACTTCAGTTGTGGAGAGAATCCGTTTAAGGTGGATGAGATCAAAACTAGATCGTCGAACAATATTTATACTTTTAAATACCCTCTTCCAATCCTGTACTTATAAGAATTTACACCCAAATCATATTTACATGGGATAATCACTCTACAAGACAATCATGAACATATACAAACTTATAACATTCTAAATGACAGTGACACAAACCTAATCAGCTGCAATATTAATTGCAGGGTCTTTTATTAACAATGCAAACCATTTATGTTGTGGAAGACCACATCCCCACTTTCCTTTGTTGTTTAACCAAGTATGGTGCTATATATTGCCTAGTATGGGGTCTATCTTTGTCTTTATCTCAGAACATTGTATTAATTGCACGCATTGGTTCTACTATTAACTATACGATATATAAACAATATCTACAAATTCAACATTACATACGCTGAGCATCCCTTTGTTCCATTTAACTTTTATCACTAAAATTCCGTCAATACTCAACCAAAATAATTAAACTTCAACCAGTTTGGGATAAATAACTAACTTCCTTAATGTAAAACTTTAAAGTGTAAGCTTTAAACTACATACGTATCTTGAATAATGCAACTTCAACTTTCTAAAATAGGTAGACAATTGTGAATCCCTATATACTCGACCTAGCTACTAACCGACTTGGTGTGGTGAGGTGCACTACGTCGCGCGATGGACTGGTGACAGATCGAGGGCTATGTGCCTGCATGGTCAAGAGATCATTCACTGGGTTCGTTTCATATAATATGCTCTTAATTTATAGGGTTTCAGATGCAGAATTGGCGGACGATGGTCAAGCCCTGGCTCTTTTGACAGTAGCTTGATTGAAGTGCAAAATGTTATGTTTACAGTTTTCTGCATAATGGATTTGAGTCATGATCCAACTCCGGTTAAAAGCAGAAGATTGAGAATATTGGGACAAACACTGATTCGCGTTACTACTGGCTGGGAACAAGGTTAATTTTTCCAATAGTATGAATATCTTCATTTGTATATCATTCAGCTTGTTAGTATACTTATGTGCCATTATGTTTTCCTTAGTGTTGATTGTGTTTGATAACTGTTAAAGATTTGATCAACTTGTTTACCGGTTGTTTGATTTCGGTTATGTACGTTTAGGTTGTGTTATGAAAAGAGTAGAATAAAATTTAAATTTGTCAGATCCTAGATTAAATTCATCTAAAGTTCATCTTTCATGAATTTGAATGTTAAGCATATGACTTATGCTGCTACTAATTAACTAAGAGTAATCAACCTTATATTGCATGGGATAGGGTGTCAATTTAGGCATATCTAGAACTTATAAAATGGACGGGTTGGGTTAGGTCGAGTTGTATACCGGGTCAAAACAAGTTTGAGTGAGGAGGTTATAAGAGTTTAACCAATATGGGATTTAAGAGACATTTATGTAGTAGATAAAGAAATCAAGTGCTTGCCTCTAGTGGTATCCACATCAAAGAAACTAGGTTGATGGAGGTGCTAACTAATATAAACAAAATAGAAATTGAGCTTCATTGAAACTAAACGTATTGTTCCTTTGATACAAACCTTTCAAGTTATATAAAATTTATTATTAATCATTAATAGTTGTGGATTTATTGTTAGATTCAAAATGAATCTATAAACATATAAAGATTCTAGATATCCTATTTGAATAAATATAGGTTCTAACATATATGTGTGTGTTTTTCTCTTAAGATTTAAACATATCATTTCTAATTCACTTAATTAAACCACACACCCACACAAAATATGTGTGTGTATGTAACATATATTTTTAAAAGTATATCATTATATAATAAATGATTTTATCCAATGTATTAAGTAGGTGAATAATGATTTATTAATCAAAATTAAAGGTTATTTATTTTTTATATTTCAAATATCATATACTATTATATTTTTTTAAATAATAATAATAATAATAATAATAATAATAATAATAATAATAATAATAATAATAATAATAATAATACAACAACAACAACTAATATTTACAATTATTCATATTAATTATTTCATCAAATAATTAATTATACGTTTGATATTCACTTGTGAAATTGTGTTTAAACCTCTTTAAACGCATACTTAATTAACATTGTTCATTTCCTGCCGGTAATTATCATCATATGTTAAAAAATAATATTGTCATATTTTATATTTCCAACATACAAATCCAATAGTTGTTTATGTTGAATCTAACAAATAAAAAATTAATAATATAAACATGTCATACACACATTAAAAATAGTTGGGCAGAAACAGGGTTTATGTTCTAAGAGATACAGATAAACTGAGTTTATACAAAAATATTTATATACAAGTGCACTTGTTATGAAAACAAAGTAAAGTGGAGGAATTTAATAAGAAAAACTAAAAACTTAAAAGAATTTGAGAACGCTGAAACAACCGTGTTAAAACTGCATATGAAATTTTATGCCTTAATATTTTTTGTCATAAAATTAAAGTTTAGTTTTTTTCTTTTTGTTTCTAAGTACGAAAAAGAATTACTAATAAAATATTGAATTAAAATGTGGAAATATAATAAGTTACTAGACATCATATTGTTCAGACACTTATGCCATCAAATGTTTACTCAAACTCAATTCGTTTATCAGAGTCAACTCGCAACTTTAAGATCACACCATTTGGATCTTTGAATTGGAAGACAACGACAAAAGTAAAAGAAGGAGTGTGCAGGGTTGCGGTGCCAGAAGTATCAGTTATAATTAAACACACACGTTGTTCGGAATGTCTAAGTAGATTGTTTGATTATATAACAAGATTGAATTAATAGAAAAACTCAAATCGTTATTTGTTTATTTCATCAGAAGATAAAACTTTGTTAGAGTTTTTAAAATTTGAAAACCTTTATTAGAAAAATCGATAAAATAGCCAGCTTTATTAATAATCTAATATATATCAAAATAGATTTGGGTTTAACTTCATAAATCAAATAAACAAACCATTAACATAATCAGATCTCATAAACGTTTTACATATGTGTTCAAATCAAAACAAATAAATTAAACTATAATGTTAAAACTAAAATAATTTAACATAACATAATGACTAAATCAATCAAAACAAAAATAAATAAGAACTTAGAATCCAAGGCGAATCAATTATTTTGTATCAAAATAGAAAATCACCAAAAAAAAAAAAACTTAGATGTTGCTTCTTTTCTTTCGCCTTCATGTACATCAAAATGAGGAGATGATGTTTTTTTATCTTGTTTAGCAAATTAAAGTTTAATAATCCAAACTGTTACTTATTAACCGATAATAATTCATACTAGTAGTTTGACTAATAATAATACTAATTTTTATTTTTATTGCCAAAATCAATCTAATAACATAATTATTCATTTGTTTACACTTGATATTCACTTGATTTTGCTCACGATGTTAACCGTGAACAAAATAGTTAGGGAGACATACAATGAAATAAAATATTGAAAAATGAGTGTAAATTAATAAAATTTACGCTATTGGGATTGTTATTGATAATAAAGCTGAAAGTTGAAATTATTATTGGCTAATTTGATAGTATTAATTATTATCATCCAATAGTTTATAATTTGAATTATTATAATCCAATTTGCTTTATTTTTGTTATGATCAATCCATTTATATGTCTGCTTATAGAAATTTATTTCGAAATTTGAGATATAGTCAATTTGATGGGGATAATATTTTAAATTAAATCTATCTTTTCTAAATCTTCAAAATTCATCCCTTATCTTCAATTTTTATTCAAAGACTTTCATCGTGTTTACCTTTTGCAAGCGTTGCGTACCCACAAACAATTAGAAACGATCCAAAGTAGATTTATTTCATCAAAATATATATTTATAAAGTATTAAGATATGAGCGGGTCAAATACATAAAATTTAATAAAATTATATGCTAAAACGCAATAAAATATGTTTATAAAACAACTTAACAATAGTAAACACTTCAATTAATATTCTCTTACTAGACTTGTGGTTTAAAAGTAAGAACAAATGTGTTTAATCTTATTTAATACTAATAACCTATCTTATTGTCCTAGCAGTTCAAAAGTGTATTTGATATAGTTATGTGTTTTATATATCTATAGCTATAAGAGCGGGTATTTAAGCAACTGATAAGATTGTTGTTTTGTGTTCTAGCTTGAAATCATGAGTACAAGATGTGTGAAACATCCGCTGCATAAAATATAAGATAAAGTTGGGTAGATCAGATCAGAAATCAATACGGCTCATTTTCGGATCATTCATAAAGCGGGAGTTAAGTAATACACCATGTAATCCCCTTATATATCTATATATAGGTGAAATGGGGATGATAAAATGAAGAGGATTCCATCTCATTTCAATATATTTTTTACTAAAAACTATTTTTAAAATGACATTATTACTCATTTAATTTGTAAGACTTAAACCCATACGATAGGTGTTAGAATAACGGAAGGTGCTGGAACGAGAGTCCATTGGCCGTATAAATATTTAGGCTCTACTTTTCTATATATCTCTTGTGACTCTCACGTCTATGCATTCATTGCATCTAACATTGTAAATCACAATATTCTTACCACTTTCTACACATCTCCTTTTGTTTCCCATTCCCTTTTCGTTGCTTGTTTCCCCTTTCTTTTCTCTAATTACTCAGCTTCTATTTTCTGATGCTGTTTGGTAGGGTGGGGGGGTACATGTGGAACTCTCCATTTGTGCATGCTAGATCACTTTCACATCTTCCAAATTTTGTCTCAATCCCATACCCCACACAACCACAACTCCATTCTAACAGTCCATATGTACATGTACTTTAGCCTCTTTGTTCTTTCTTAATTTCTTGAAACTTAAATAAAGAACACCCTCTTATATATGCTCTTTGATGAAGTTCACAAGGTTATCCCATCAATATTCCATCAACATCTCACTCCAATCCACCAATATCATATGCATGAAACCGTGATTTTGGTGCATCATTGCCTCTCCTAAAGGCAACTCAAATCACCCACAATTTAACTCTCTCTCTCTCTCTCTCTCTCTCTCTCTCTCATACAAGAAGTTGCCATTAGGGTTTCTGTTGAATACTTGAATCATATTATATCCATCTTAACTCTTATCATCATATCAGTTTCTGATGTCTAACAACATGAGTTCAAAACAAGCAAGAAAAGATGAAACCCATTCAACCACCGGTGGTGGCCGGAAACCGTCGTCGCAGAGGCCGCCGGAGCAAAGTCTCCGGTGCCCAAGGTGTGATTCAACCAACACAAAGTTCTGCTACTACAATAACTACAACCTCACACAACCCAGATACTTCTGCAAGACTTGCAGAAGATATTGGACCAAAGGTGGAGCCTTGCGAAACATTCCGATCGGTGGGGGTTGCCGGAAAAACAAGAAGATGAAATCTTGCAGCTCGAAGTTTGTCACCGGTGGTTCTTCCTCCGGCACCGGTGTTTCATCTCCGGTGATGGAGTTTCAGATTGGTGGTATGAACATGAACTACCCACATAGGGTTAATCAGTTCTCATGTTCTTATGGTGAGAATACTAACACAGTACAGCATAATCTTCCGTTTATGAATCTTGATCCTTTAGGGTATACTCACAATCAAAGTGGAGGTTTTGTGGTGTCAAATGTTGAAGAAATGGGTGTAACATACAGCACTCTTCATCACAGTACTAGTGTCACATCTTCTATAGAGTCTTTGAGTTCTTTGAATCAAGATTTGCATTGGAAGCTGCAGCAGCAGCGGTTGATGACTTTGTTCGGTGGAGGTAGCGGTGATCAAAACAGTCATCAACGAGAGCACCAGAAGGAATGTGGGTTGCAGCCCATTTTGTTTCAGAATCTTGAAGCTTCAAGAAAAGATGTTAGCAGCGGTGGCGATGGCGATAGCGTTGGTGGTTTATCGACTGAGTGGTTTTTTGACAACCGTTATGCACCGGTGAGCATGAATCCTACGTCCACGGGAAGCGATCAGAATGGAAATATTAATATTAACAACTGGGATGGGATTCAACCATGGAATCACATGAATCATTACAATGCACTTCCATAGGTATCTTTTAACTATCTATCAAATGTGACACAAGAATGTTGTAATCTAGCTATATGTTGTTATGCTACCAATTTAAGTTGTAATTTCATTTCTATGTGGTATGTTATGTTAGTTTCATGATTTTAGTGAATGTGTTTAACTTTAGTAATGAAAATTAATTAATAAATGTTTTGATTTTTATAATTTGAATGTGGTGATAGAGGCAGAATATCTTTTGACATTGCGGAATTGTTTCAGAAGACTGAGTGTCTGACTGAATCTGGAAACTGTTGTGATCAGATTTCTGGGCTAACAGTTCTGTGAAACATAACAATGGCTAGGCAGCCTCTTCCCTTAACTACTACTAGACATAGCCTTTTGCAGACTAAAACCCCATCCCCATACTCACTTTTTTTTTCTCTCTCTCACACAGTATGAGTACTACCTCTCCCTTTTCACATATTCAATTACCGTAACACATAAAAGGATATAAGGTGATAAGATTATATATCTACAGGCAATGTATATCTATTGGTAACGTGTAGATCGACAATATAACATATATGTAATTTACACATGTTAGATAGAATTTGTTTATGTGTTTTTTTTTTAATTTTATTAGAGACGGATAAATATTATACTCTTACCTTTTATTTTATTTTATTTTAAAAGTTTTTAGGATTGAAAAAAATATATATAATTCATTTTGTTCTGTGTATTCTCGCAATAGAGTGTTTCACATAAACTCATTCTCTCTATATACGTATATACATCATTTTTGTGATACTACCCTTTCAAATTTTATTATATCGGTGTAAGAGAATCAAATCAAGAAATTTTTAATCATTTAGTATCAAAATGAGGGAATATCATTTAAATTAACAATAAAATGAAGAGTTTACGTTTATAAATATCACATTTGTTTTAGCTTTAGATAAGAACCAAAAGCATTATAATTTTGTAGGTAAGTTAAGTGTCATCAAGATTATTCTAAAATACATGAATTTACTATCAAATGTGAAATAATCATGTATATTTGTATGAATTAAGGGATGCATAGTGCATACTCGTTCAAAACTATTTTGATTTCTAGCAACTAAGGAACATCGGTAGTTCAAGGGGGCAAAACTCTTTATCAAAGAGGTTCGGGGGGGGGGGGGGGGGGGGGGGGGGGGGGGTCGTCCCATGGCAGCAACCGATGGGTCAAAGTAGCAACAACCCTAGAAGGGTCCAAAGAACAACCCCTCTAGTTGGGTCTTAGGGAAAAAGCCTATGGCAGGGGGTCTAGCCTTCTGCTATCATTGTAATCTTCAAGTACATTCACCAACAGAGTGTAGGAAGTCCACCTCAATGAACTCATCCGGTTCCGACGTGCCTAGAGGCGAATCCGTTCACAGTCTGTAGGACCAACACCATTCGAAAGTGGGCGGCCACCCCGCCTAGAACAGCTAGAACCAAGGGGTCTTTTGTGGAAACCTCCACGAACAATCATCGTTTTTGATGGTTGATGTGCTTCTCACAGCTGCTCTTTCCACACCTTCGGGTCTCTGATGTATTAGTAGTTACTCTGATCATTGGTGGTAGTTTTAAGATTCGGTAGAAACTGAGATCATAGCATATATTCTATGAGATTGGGTTAAAACTATGATCGGTAGCAACCTTGTTTACTGTTGGTTTAAAGATCAGTAGTAACTTTGTTACTAGTAGTTGTCGGTATTAACTTCGTTACTATTAATGGTGTTATTGATGTTGCCTCTAATAGTTGGCAGTTGTGGTAGTTTTAATCGTTAACTGTCATAACTTTTCGTAAAGAGTTGAGATGGTTAATTACAATGTTTCAATTTCTATACAAAAGAATTAATTTTGTTTGATTTTGTGTTATATTTTTGTAAAAAGTTAGAGGGACTAGAGGGGGTGAATAGTTTTTTATTAAAAATTTATTCCTTTTTAAATTTTAAAGATATATCAATGCATAAATAGTTAAGGGATAAAAGACAATTGATATATAAAGGTTTAAATGTATGTTAATTAATTCCATCTCTATGTCCTCTCCCAGATCTTCAGTCAAGAGTTTGCTCCACTAGTTGTATCAATGTATCACTTAGATGACGGATCTACACGAGTTAAAAGATGGTGATCACCTTGTATAATGTCTGAAAGTGGTCACCTAACAATACTTGCCTCACCTACAAAGAAAGTGAAGTGATCCCTTATAACAAATTAGCTTTCTAATTAAGATAGTCACCACCTAGCAAGTCTCGTCTCACTTAGGATGAATGTGATCAGCATAAGAACAAATCAATACTAATTTATAAAGTCACCGGCTTTTAACTTTATAAAGAATCTCATATGATCCTTACCAAGTTAGACACATCAATTTCAAGTCCGTCCAAGACCAATTTTGAAAACTATAGTCTAATACTTTTTTACAAATTAATATTATCTTTCCTTAAATTGGTTAAAAACAGATCATACTTTTTGGTTTATAAATTCCTTATAAAAATATTTCATCTCAAAAACATTTCATCTCCAAAATCCTGTTGTTAAAGCTTGTTTTTTTATAGAATACTTCTGTCAAATTCTTGGAATGCTTTTGGACAGAATCTTTTTGTAGAACTTCATTTTATAACCTGGGTTGGATTAGAAGTCTTTAATTATAAATAAATAAAAACTTTGTTTTATATAAAGTTTTTTTGATTGATTGTATTATCCTCTCTTTTTCTCCATACATCATATCATTAATCATCCACATCCTCCGAACTGAATATTCTGTAGGTCACCATCTCACTCTCCTCTCTGCATAACTACCGGTTATATCATAAATGTTAAAGAAATTAAAACTAACCTTAATTAAAACTAACCTTAATTTTGGTAGTGTTTAGTATGTTTCTATAACCTATGCCAAACTTCTGGTAGTAACTTTCAACCCCATATGACATCACAAGCCCTTGGGGCTCAGCATACAAACAAAACACAAACATGGTAAAGCGATTCACCATCTCATGGTGGCTCAAAAACAGCTGCGCACTGATCGATTGCAGTTTTTATGCATAAACAGAAACGGGTTAATGAACCCATAGCACATGGTATCATTATTTACATAGAACAACCACGTGTATTTACATCGTTGATATCTGAAATAATGTGCAGTTAGAAGCTCTCAGCTTCACATTCCCATGAACCAAAGATCCCAGGATCCAAACCAAAAGTTCAAATTCTGAACTCTTCATAGCATTCAAGAAGATGATGAGGAGTTCTGGTTTCTTTCTTTATCTTTTTTTAATTTCTTTTTGTTATTTATTCCGACAGATTTTGGGTATCTTGGTGACAAGCACGCATTTCAGCATCATCGAATAATTTAACAATGTGACTCGTGCCTCAGAAGTTTTGAAGAGAAGAAAGCCACTGATCCATGTACTTGTTGCCCTCTGCATTTCAAACAAGATGCAAAGGATTAGACCTTTTTCAAGTTTGTAGGCAATGACTCATATCAGCAAAGGGTGATTATAATCAATTCAGCTAATCAAAGCTGTTTTATACATTGATTCAATCTCACTCCTTCAATTAACTGTGACCATAAAATTCACAAGTAATCTATTACAATTTCTGAAATAACCTATAGTTGAAGATCATATACAAAGACAATTTTTATTGGTGATTTCAGTGCTATCAATGTATTTTAATGTAGTTGAATTTGCAAATTAAGACTTAAGGAATTCAAGTTAAGTTATAAACTTAACTGAATTCAGGTCCTTGAAATATGGCTAAGTCTGAGATTGAAGTCTACTATGAAGGAATGTTTTAGAAAATCAACTGAGACAAATTTGGTAGTCAGCATAAACATGGATACATGTGCGCATAATTCAGGTACGCGGTTGTGAAATGATGAGTGTATAACCCTATCTGCATTACCTTTCTAAGGTACATTGCCCCGCCTCTAATTCAAGGCAATGTTACACTGACCTTTAGAAAGTTTCCCAGTGTTGTAAAAATCGCTAGGCGCTAGTCGGGCGGCGAGGTAGGGACTAGGGAGTAATCGGGATTAATCGGATTGGAACTTTTATATGTAATTTTCAAATCTTTATATATATACACACATTTTTATATGTATTTCTACTAAAAATGTTAGTTTTATATATATATATATACATGTATTGCCGGAATTTCGGAGTTTTCGCCGGAATTTTTAGACTTCGCCGGAATCTGGAAAAAACGCCGATTATTGGCCTATTATTGGCCGACTAGGGCCGATTAATCCCGATTTTTAACCAATTTCACCGATTAGCGATTATTGTTGCCGATTAGCAAAAATCGAAGCGGGGAGCCTCCGATTACGGATTAGTCACCGATTAATCGGCCGACTAATCCGATTTTTGCAACACTGAAGTTTCCTAACACCGACTTATAAGCTGGTAGCCTTACACTCACTTTCTACACAGATCTTCAAAATTGATGTAAAAATATAACATTTATAACCTAAATGACTAAATCTAACTGCTATAATTGACAGTTATGGTAGTAATAACTACTTTTACCACTAAAACATGTCATATCTTTTGCTAAATGATGTAACCAACCGTCAGTAAATGTTCATCAACAGTTGCGATATTTCATGAAAAAAGTTCCATCAGTTAGAAATTTATGATAGTATTCTTGGACTTGAGGAGACATATAGAACAAATATAAAAGTCAATAGAAATACAATTTATTTTGCAATATATCTATCAGAGTTTGTTTTTCCTTAAGTTATTGCTTTATAGCTTTGTTGTTAAAAGCCCACGAGTCCCATTTTCAAGCGCTCAGGCACATTGTCAGGCTAAGTTCCTGACCAAAAATCGTCTGAAACAATTACACTAACCCCAGAACAAGCTTGTAATCAATCTAAAACAGCCTAAACTAGCCCAAAACATATCTAAAGCCCCTTAAAAAGGTATTCCTATATTAATCCACTTCCTTATAATTTATAAAAGCTCTAGCTTTTTAAACGCCTTGCTCCTAGGCCGAAGGCTCACCCTTTGCGCCTTGAGTGAGTGAGCCTTCAACAACTATGCTTTATAGTTAAGTGTTCGTTTCTCTAATTATCCAAAAGTTGATTTTGTGATACCAAGGTAAGGGTTGAAATACTACTTTTTAAAAGTGATTTGCATACAAGATATAAGGGACATACCCAAGCTATTTGATTATCATTACCCTTGTTAAAATTCACCAACAAAGTGTAAGGATAACAAATAGGCAAATGGTTGACACCTAAATACTAAGTATACACTATACAAATCAATGCTAATCCAGGAAAACAATGATTACCATCTTTATTGGTGTTTAAGTGCTTCTCACTTTTGGACAAGAGACTAAGATAATGTGTTCGTTACAGCACTAATAAAAAGATTATCCAATGGCCACAATCACTGAAAGGGACAAAGTAACTATTACATGGGAATTGTACATTAATAATTATATATCACAAAGAGTAACCACAATCATGGAAAGCAGAATGATATTTGCATAGAGAACAAGTCATACCTGAAGGAAAAGCATTTGGGAAACTAGTGAGAACATTCAAGAACTTATTACTGGGCTTCTCCTCCATGTTAAAATCTCTGCAATCATCTCTATAACAAGGAACCAAAACTGCAAAGCTGTTATCTTCAATGGCATCACCATCCTCATCATCACTCTGGAAGAAATCAGGGCCATGAGGCTCCATCCACCCAATAGACCAGTCCGAATCATAGGACGATTCTTCGGATGCCGATAAACACACACCATCTGATGGCACCAACACCACATCATACTCTTTATCCACCACTCTCTTCCTTTCTTCCCTACTCTGCCATTTCTTCTTCACCTTCTTCGATGATGGTGATGATGATAACTTTGCCTCTTTCTTCTTTGCAGAACACAAATTCATCGAATCAGAAGCAGACCCAGATGAGATTATGGGCTCTTTACCCTTCCCATTACTCCAATAACACCAAGAAAATCGAGTTAATGAAAGTGACATTTCATCAACAGTTGGTGGGCATAAATCCAAAGTATCAAATCAACAAAACAGAATCAAAATCTGGTAATCCAAAGGGAAAATTTCACAAAAACTGAGTCATACCCATAATCAGATGATCCCATAACAAAAAAGAACCAGTTAAAACAATCATATCATCACAATCCAAGATTAGGAACCACAAAAATCAAGAAAACTAATTGACAAGTTGGCTCATTTAATTCGATAACAACCAATAACTAATCTCATGGTCACAGGTTACCCACTATAGACTACAATAAATTACCAAAACCACTTAGTCCCAACTGCTCAAAGACATCGAAGACCCAGAAATTTTCGCTGGTGACTGACAATAAAACGATCGATTTCAACAGGAAAAGGGTGGAGACGATTATGCGATTACGATCGAAAAATAAAAAAGAAACTTTCATGGGTCAGAACAGAAAACGATGAATCAAGGGTAGAGAGCTGAACACAAAGCATATAATAAGTGTGAAAGATGGCTCATTTTTTGAAAATTGAAGTGTGAATCGGTTGTGTTTGTGATGGGTGATATGGTGTATGGATATATTATATATAGATGCAAGAAACGACGAAGAAAATGTTTAGCTTGAAGAGTAAAACAAGGTTGCCGAAAGTGCAACGACACTCCTCTGCATTTTCATTCGATCAGAAAACACCGCTTCTTTTTCATATCGATCATTGTGCCAACTCAAATCTCCTCAAAACATTTTAACTTCTTTACGTCATAAGAATAATATTTTCAACTTACAACGAATGTTTTACTGGTCCGCTGTTTGAACAAGAGATAAGAGTTGAATGACGTCATAATTATATATATATATTATTATATATATATATATATGTATTTTATGATTATATATAAAACTTACCAATAATCTTATGTCAGACACATCAATTTATTATTTAACATTGTGTTTTTACCTATTAGAATTCTAAAATTTAAGGGTCTGACCATTGGTCTGATAGATGAAACGAAAAAAAATATATAAGAGTAACTGATAAATCACAAGGATGGTTGATATGATGAGAAAAAAGAATTATATTTCATCTGAACTTTTAATAATTATTTATTTTAGTTTTAGTCAGCGAAACTCACGCATAAACCAGGTTAGAAAGAGAAATATTAAATAGTTTACTTTGAAAAATTAAAAAATATTAAAAATAATAATAATTTTGAAATTGAGCTTTAGATTTTATTTCAGTGTTTCATTATTATTATTTATATTACGATCTTTTAATTTAAATATTGTCTTTCCACTTTTTATTTTTTGTTTTAACTTTAACTTGGTTTATACGTATCTCTTTCTTTTTAGTAAGTTTAGCAAAATCATAAAAAATTATAAAAAATACACTCATCTATGAAGAAACTTAAAAAATTAAGTTATTACATTACTATTATATCTAATTTATTTTCATTACTTAGTATTAACTCTGGAATTTGAAATATATAATCAGTTATTATTAATTTTTCTTTGAATCTTTATTACAAATTAAAATAGAATAAGTGTATATATATTTTATGAAAAAATAAATAAATATCTATTATATATAATAAAAATATAATGCTAAATAAGTAAATAGTTTTATTATTTTTAACATAAGTGTTTTATTATTTAATAAGAAAGAGGGCGAGAAAACCATAAGCAAACTTTACTAGACTCCAAATGATAAATTTAAGCGATGGTAAGTAAGTGACGACAAGGGTTCAACCACACCTCTTCCCTCCCATCCTCCCCTCGTCTTCGGTGGTAACTTCACCTCTGACAATGGCATAGCGAAACGAAAAGCTCAATGGTGACTCTGGAAATGGTGGCTAGCGACCACTACTTAGACGATGGAGTCTACATCAGAGACGTCAACATGGTGGCTAGCGGTGATCACACAGATGATGAAGTCCGGATCGGAGGCGACAACGTGATGGCTACCGGTGGTGAGATGATTTAAAGACCTCACCGCAACATACGGCAACTCCGGTGATGGCGGCTAGGGTTGTGACCAGAATTCTTTTAATAAGTGTTTTTAGTGGTTTTATAATTTTTTGAAGCAGTTCAAAAAAATATTATGTTTTTTGGAGCGGTTTTTAAAACCACTTAAAAATAGTATGTTTTTTTAAAAGCGATATTTTTAGGCGGTCCAAAACCACTCATAAAAAAACACTGTCACTCTTCTAAAGATCGGTTTATGCTGGTGTCATTTCGCCAAATAATACTATCGTCTAACTCACCAACCTCTTGTAGCACGTTATAAGATATTGTGCACGAGTATTCAAATTCTTTACATAGTAATTTCTTCAGCTTCTTGGCAGGTTCCGACTGCGGGGTAAACTGAAGCCATGGATGGTTCTCTACATCTACCACCACGTCATCATCGGAAGACGAATCCAATGACCTACTTAAACGCTTTCCACGATGATGGCTGGTACATGTCATAATATCCATAAAGAATGTAAAATACATAAATTAGAGCTAAACACACACACACACATATATATATATATATATATATATATATATATATATATATATATATATATATATATATATAATAAGTAAACTTCAACTTTATTTTTTGAGGTCATTATATAGTTTTTAGTATAAACTCCAAGGAACATCGATGATGACAAAACAATTTACATGTACGTAACTTGTATGAGGTACATGTACATAACTTTTAGTTGTACACTTGTTAACACGTACTTACATATACATAACCTCTACATATATGTAACTGTTAGTTGTATATTTTGTGACACATACAAACATATATGTAACTCCTGGTTTTTATGGTTTTCATTTATAACATGGTTTTTAAGAGATCCCTCCCATCCATATATATATATATATATATATATATATATATATATATATATATAGGGAAGAGTTCATTTGAAAACCAAGTGAAACTGAAAAAACTTTTAAATTAAATCTGAACCATTGATTTGATTAAGATCTAAAGATCCATGGTTATAGATGATGCTGAGTGTATATAACTAACAGATAATCAACTAAATATAAAAGTTATTACATATGAAGATAGATTGAATGAAACATATAGGGGGTGTTTGTTTTTTTCAAAAAGCTCTTCCCCACCTCTTCATCTGCGCGCACGCAAACGCAGGAAGACGTTTTAAGAGGACAAACAGTTTGATTTCCGGAAGACTTTTCATTAAAAAAGGTCTTCCTGAGGTCCACATGAGGCAGACATAACCCATTGACTTCACAAGTCTTCTAATCTCTTCTCATTCTCCACCTTCTCAAAAAACATCTGAAACCCTTTCCTCCTAAAAGTCCATCGCGAGTAAACTCCAGTCATCCCCTCCCTACAGCCGCCACCCGCCACCGCCGGCCACTGCGGACCTCCAGCCGCCGCCCCCTCCTGTACAGCGACCCTCCAGCGGCCCCCCTCCTGCACAGCGACCCTCCAGCGTCCGCCCCCTCCACCTTCCGCCTCGTCGACCGCCGCCCCACCGCAGCCACCGCTGCCCTAGCAGCCCTTCTTTCACCGCGCAACCCGTCGCCCTAGCAGCCCTCCTGTCCCGTCTCCCTAGCAGCCCGTCGTCGTTCCGGCGGTGTTCGGTGTGTGGGGTGATGAACTACTGTTTGGCTCTGCACCAGCTATGCACGATGCCTCCGATGGGGCGGGTGGTGGCGTCCGGCAAAGACTCGGTGGACATCTCGCCGGAGAAGAAGACTAGGGGTTAGTGAGTAGTGAGTTTGGTTTGAATTGAAGTGGACTGTTGTAGAACATGTTATTATATGTTGTTGTTTGTTATTTTATTATTATTTCTTTTTTGTAAGAATTTAATAGAAAATGAGAATCCATTCATCCAATCAGTCTGCAAATGTTAAAAAACAAACAGTCTTCTTCTTGCAGACTGTAGACGTTTGGTCCACCTCTTCTCAAACAGTACCATAATGTTTCACAAACATGTAACATATCAAGTCGATTCTATCTAAAGATTCATAAAATGTAAAACTATATATACTAAATTTAAAAAAAAAAAAACACTAACTTTATAGAACATACACAAACACATATTATAAGAAAACAAGGTTAAATAAATACACACTAACCTTGTAGATATTGAAAAATCCTTCAAACAATATCAAAATTCCCTTAAAACTCGAATTGGACTGATAATATCAGTAGGCAACCGCTTGGATGGAAAAAAAAGATTATGAGAGGTTGGGGATAACTGTAATCGGTCTTCATTTGAAGTTGTAATGTAAACGATTGTTTACTATGGTAAACAAGAGTTTACATTTCATCATTAATGTCTTGTCATATAAGTAGCTGAGATATTGAATACATAAGGACCAATAAAGATAAATGGTCATTTGCCTATGTAAACTACAGTTTACTAGGTTAAATTGGTATACCAATCACAAATCCCTTGAGCCTAAGTCTACTATTTTTTTTAAAAAAAAAAGTTAAATATATAAATTAGTTTAATTTAGGTTATATTTTGGGTTGAGATATCCAATTCTTATACAATCTTTACTATTAAACAAAAACCTTTAGAGCCAATATTTTCTCTATACGTAGTCCAATCCTAGTTCTATATACGTAGTCCAATTCTAGCTTAATGAATTGTTTTTTGCCCACACTTAAAAAAATTTCAAAACTATCATTTTTTATAATTCTAAAACTGTAATTTGCTATGACGATATCATTTAAGAAAAAACTCATGTGAGGAGGTTATGGGTTTATCCGTTCAAGTTTTACTCTAATGTTTAGGGTTGAGCAAGTGGGTTTTCCAGTTATGGATATCCTCCTAAGGGGGTTGGTGGTACGATTTCGGCTGGAAAACGAATAGATAGGTCCGATAACACTTATCTTTCGAAACATGACATACATTTGCCGTTAAAAAATAGTATCTAAGAGCATTCACATCCCAGTCTTCATCTCCATCTTTATAATTACACTAAAATCATTAACTTTTTCTATTCTTTTCAATCAAATAATACTTTTTTATACATTTATCATTACATTTTCTCTCTACTCTACTCGCAATCATTTTCAGAAAATATTAAAAAATTAATAAAGATGAATAATATTTTATCAAATATAAAAATAAACAGTAACATGTTTTCTATACTCCACTTACAATAACTCAAAACTATTCTTTATAATATAAATAAAACACATATATACAAAGGTTGGGATATGAATGCTCTAAAATGATTGAGTTATCAATGACGTTACTTATTGCTTTATTTTATCTATCTATTCTAATAAAAAGGTAACTAAGGATGCCACATGCCAACACTACATTCATTTTTAATAAAATTTTCCGCTTCCCACTCCTATTAAATAACTCCACTAATTACTTAGTATATTATTTAATTCTTTTGTTGATTAAAATTTATTTTTAAAAAATTAAGAAATAGATATTTTTAAATGTTTATTCTAGAGAAACAAATTTTTATAATTTTTTTTTCTAAAACATCATACTTTTTTTTAAAACACAAAATATTTTAAAAATGATATTTTTTAACATGTTTTGTTTTGAAACGAAATGTTTAATTTATTTTTTTGAAAAAAAAAAAAGTTTAAAATCAAAATTTTAAAAAATTAATCATTGTTTTATTACTTATAGTACTTACTTATACATAATTTAAATCATATATTATTTTATAATTAATAAAAAAAATTATATTTAATATTTTATTTATTTAACATAACTACGATATTTGTTTTTTCTTTTGGATATATTGATTGAAGAAACATCATCTTCCTCTCTAATAATTTGGACTTTTGTAGGTAAGTCAAAGCCAACGACTTTAAACTCTTAGTCGACCCTCGGGGCTAATTTCAATGAAAAGATTGATTTCTTTGATGGATCTATGCTGGTTTGTGCTTTCTTTCTGCTTCATTTTCTTAATCTGAATCGATTGTTTGAAGTTTCTTTTTTGCTTCTTTGCTGACTGTTGTTGATAACTGTTACATGTGCTTGATTACTTCCATATTTAAGACCGATAGAAACTTCGTTACTTGTCTACTCAGTTGACTGTAAAAGTTTTTCAGACAATTGCAGGAAGTTGGGTGTTTTGACTTTTTGTTGGTCAACTGTTTAATCTTGATTTATGAGTTTGCACCTAACATATCTTGAATCTTGTTTTTTGAATATTAGATGCAAACTGAACTGTAGTATGTTTCTACAGCTCTGCTTGTGATTGAATATGTAGAATTAAGTTTGAAATATGGTATGAGTTCATATTTGGGAGCATGTAAGAGTATTTCTGCTGACTTTATGATAAAAGGTCCCTAAACATTATAATGAACAAAAGTAAACATGAAATTTGACTCGTTTATCGAACTTTTAGGGGGTACGTGTATCGTTAGGAATGATCTGATTGGCGTTAAAGGTATCTCTTATTGTTGCAGGTCCACACGATACGAGTGAACTTACAAGAATTTCAACCATCATGTTATGAATAACAAGACAAAGATCAATGCTTCCCAATGTTGTTATCTTGAAAATTTGGGGTTCAGACAATTTTATTATTATATTTTTTTTGTAAATTTATGGTCTAAAATGGTGGATGCTGTGGTTGAGTTTCTGTTAGACAATCTGAAGCAATTGCTACTCTACAACTCTGATTTGATATATGGAGTAAAGGGTCAAGTTGAATCTCTTTACAAGGAGCTTAGTTTGATGAAAGCGTTTCTTAAAGATTCAAAAGAGAAGCGTAGTGAATATGAATACGTACGAGAATTAGTAAGGCAAATCAGAGATGTAGCTTATGAAGCAGAGGACACCATTGACACATTTGTAGTTAATGCAGCTATGCAGAAAGAAAGAAGCACTTTAAGCAAAATTGTCCATGTATTTGATTATCCTGCAAAGCTTCGGTCTGTTGCTAAAGATATCGAATCCATCAAGAAAAAGGTGAAGGAGATTTATGATAATAAGATGTTTGGGATTGAAGCTCTTTATGCTGGTGGATCTTCAAGGAAATCCTCATCATCACAAAGAAGAAAACCAATGGTGGAAGAAGATAATGTTATTGGATTTGATGAAGAAGCAAAAGAAGTAGTGAGTCGACTCACTAACATCTCCGAGTCACTAGAAGTTGTCTCGGTTGTTGGTATGGGTGGACTTGGCAAGACAACTCTTGCTAAGAAGGTGTACTGTAATCCTGCCATTGAGTTTCACTTCATTGTTCGTGCTTGGGTGTATGTTTCTCAAGAATACAACCGAAAGGAAGTACTTTGTGCTATTTTGAATTCTCTCATGCAGCCTACAGATCAAACTTTTAAAATGAATGAGGAGATGATAATTGAAGAAATATGCAAGCATTTAACGGTCGAAGATATCTCATTGTATTAGACGATGTATGGACGCCAGATGCATGGAATGATCTCAAGACGGCTTTTCCAGACCAAAATTGTGGAAGTAGAATATTATTAACTACTCGTAACACAGAGGTGGCCTTGACCGCAAACCCTGATACCCCGCCTCATCACTTGCGGTTTCTGAATGAAGATGAAAGTTTTGAACTTCTTTGTGCAAAAGTTTTTCGAAAGGGAAGCTGCCCATTCGAGCTGGTTGAACTTGGAAAAGTGATTGTTAAAAAATGTGATGGATTGCCACTTGCTATAGTTGTGATTGCTGGACTTCTTCTGAAGAAAGATAAAACACGCGATCTGTGGAAAAAGGTTGCTGAAAGTGTTGGTTCTTATGTTGCAAGAGACCCGAAGCAATGTTTGGATGTATTGGCGTTAAGTTACAGGCATTTACCCGATCATTTAAAGGTGTGTTTCATCTATTTTGGTGCTTTTCCTGAAGATTTTCCTGTACCTGTTTGGAAACTGGTTATGTTATGGGTTGCAGAAGGGTTTATACAACAAAGTGGCCAAGAGTGTTTGGAAGATCTTGCAGAGGAGTATTTGGAAGATCTGGTTGAACGGAATCTGATATTAATTGCCAAAAGACGGGCAAATGGGAGGATTAAAACATGTCGTGTTCATGATATGCTGCGCGATTTGTGCTTAAGAGAAGCAGCAGAAGAGAAGTTTTTACAGGTGATCAAAAGAAACATACAAGATCCAGGTTCTTTAATCTCATCTGGGAGTTATCATTATCACCGTCGTCTTTGTGTTCATTCACATGTCATGAACTTTATTCATTCTAAACCTTGCGGTCCACACGTTCGTTCGTTCTTGTGCTTTTCATCAGAAGAAACAGAGTTATCTAGAGAACACACATCTTTCATCCATGAAGCTTTTAAGTTAGTTCGCGTGTTAGATATGAAATCCATCAATATTTCTCGCTTCCCATTTGAAATCACACAGCTTGTGCATTTAAGGTACATTTCCATTTTTGGGAACTTTAAGGTTCTTCCCCCGTCGATCTCCAAGTTATGGAGTCTTCAAACTTTAATCGTTGAAACAACATCACGTGATCTTGACATTCAAGTAGACATATGGAAAATGTCACAGTTTAGACATCTGCATACAAACGGGTCAAGTCGTCTACATGGGCCTCAAGCCAAAACCCGAATGGATAACGAGGACCCGTTTGTACAAGGAAACATACAAACCATATCTACTATTTCACCTGATAGCTGTACCGAGAATATCTTAGCTAGAACTCCCAACCTTAAAAAGCTTGGAATTCGTGGAAAACTTGTCATTCTCACGGAAGTGAAGAAAAATTCTAGTCTATTTGATAATCTTGCTAAGCTCGATAACCTTGAGAAACTGAAGTTATTAAACGACACGTTCCCACGCCCACCATCTGAAGGTAAGTTAAGGAACCTTCCACCATTGTACAAATTCCCACCTCATTTGAACAAGTTGACTCTATCAGACACCTTATTGGATTGGAAGCATATGTCTACAATAGCCATGCTACCAAATCTTGAAGTGCTTAAACTAAAAGTTTATGCATTTAAGGGGCCTCAGTGGGAACCACTTGACGGGGGGTTTCGTCTGCTTAAATATTTGCAAATTGGGAAGACGGATTTAGTGCATTGGAAGGCGTCGGGTCATCATTTTCCTAGACTAGAACATGTTGTAGTTGAGCAGTGTGGTAGTTTGGTGGCTATTCCTCATGGTTTGGCGGATGTATCTGCGTTGCAGACCATGGAGCTGCATCACACGCCGTCTGCTATAGCTTCTGCATGGTTAATTCAGCAACAAAAGCAAATGCAACAGCAACAGAAACAATATATGAAAAGTAACGGGTTTAAGTTGCTAATATATCCTCCGGAATAACCATTGATCATCCATTCTGTCATGAAAGAAGCTCTTTAGGCCTGTACAAAAAGTTCTAATTATTCTATGGTTACTATGACAGATTGCATTTGAAATTGAAGGATTCACATCTTCTTGTAAAAATTTAAGCTTTCTATATGCAGGAAAATAGATGATGATGTTATATGAATAGAGAGTTGGAGACTGTGGGAGTGATCAAGAATTTTTTTCTCCTCACATGATTACAGCAAGCTGCATTTGCAGGAAACTGTTTTGAGTTCTGGCAAACTGATTTATGGTACTAGATCGCTTTTGTCGCCTAACAGTTTTTAAGTTCATATGATTGTTATAATTCTAGCAACTTTATAGGTTTTAAGTTCATATGATTGTGATCAAAGTCAAATGTGCAAAATTTGCGAGCCAAGATGACTTGAGAGTTGAGACAACAATTGCTCCAAACACATAATCTGCAGGGTGAAGGCTAGAGGTTGAACTAGTTTCATAATGTATTTAACGACTGCATAGACCAATAGTTGTCTGACCAATATTTACGCTTGTTCTTTGACTTGATGATTGCCGCTACACGGATTTCCATGTCGTCTAGATAGGGCTGAACTTCATGTTGGCCTCATCTGGGTGCAAACACAGCTAATCTACTCACTAAGAGGGTGTGACCTAACATCTGGCTTGAGAGTAAGTATTAAGAGTAAAATGATATTATGAGTAGATGTGAGTTACTTAAGAGTATGTTGAATGCATTCTCCTATGAAGGAGAGGGTATTTATAGTCCAGAAACATTCTTTGGCATGTTTTGCTATTAATGCTCCTGCCACCTCATGCGAAACGGAGCTATTATCCACGATTCAATGTATGGACCGCAGGTTCACAGGCTCGTGGTTACTGTTTACTATCGTGTTAGTGTTTGGAAATTAAATGCTCGTTGACAGGTCCTGGAGCCATTTGCCTCAAGTGTGGTTTGGTCTGGAGTTATGTGAATTGATCATGTTGCATCTGGAGTGGTTTGGTCAAGACTTGTGTGCTTTTGCAGGTTAACCCTTTTAACATTGGCTACCACGAGCTCGAATCATAGCATAGATAAAACACAATTGCAATGAGTCGAGGTGAAGCATGAGATAGCATTCTATAAGCCAACAAAGCTTGTGACTTCAAGGAACAATTAGTTGTATATTATGCATTTCTAATTCTTTTTACATGATGAAAAGATCACACATTATGAGGTTTCTATTAATTGATGGGTTAATTATATAATTCACCATCACTTTTACTCTTTATTAGTGGCTTTTAAACATAGATGTCAACATATTTGAATAATAATTTAAATTTTCAGTATTAGTTGCTTATCTTACATATCAATCAATAGTTATTTTACAACACAAAAATATTTAACTTAACCCTTGCTATAATCTTACCATAACAATATACAGCTATGATGCAGAACTCTCAAAACCAAACCGCAAATGTTACAAAATGAAGGATTGAATAACTTATCAAAATTAATGCTTTGCGCATTAGAATACACTTTAACGAAGCTTAACTCGATTACCCCATTCAACCCAAGTTCCCTTTAACTTTATATATTTTAGCTTAACTCATTTGAAATTTAACATAGACTCAGACCAACATGACTCAAACCGACCTGGCATTGAGACCTTTCCCAACTAATGAATATATATTAGTTGTATACTGAGGTAGATGATATGCATAAATGAGACAAATATAGCTTTTTGCCTTCGAGAACCAAAATTGAGATTTAATAATCACCAACCACCATAATATAGTAACTTTTGGGAAAAACGGGTAGAAGTGATGTATACTTTGTATGTATACGGTAACGGTAACGGCAAAGGTAAAGGTAAAGGTAACAACCTCATACTTATTGAAAACCGAACATTCGCAAGCAGCCGAATGCTCCATTGATGGACATGCATTTTACATATGTGGCCTTGATTTTTAAGGTTGAAGCTGAGGCTTACTTCATGTGAAAAATATGTACTTGGTGCGTTGCTTCTAATCAGAGTGAAGTTTCCTCCTTTGGCACCTTTTAACATACCAAGTAGCATGTTTACGAAGACCCATACCTATAAGCACTTTAAGTGTTGCGAGCATCACAAAACTCATGATCGCCAGTATTAATATCCACAAAAGTCTCCAAAGAGTGGGCCCACTTGGAAGATGTGCGGCGTAAACTGGACTCAATACTCGAATCACCTGAAACAACAGCAATATTTAAATTATTTCTACAGATTTACATATGACATACATAAACTACTGAGGTCAATCAGATTGTGTAGTTCAAGCTTAATTACAACACTTAGACTCATGCTGTTATTAACGAGTGGACTCGTTATATTTTATCCCAAACACCTCCTAAGTCCCCCAAAGTGAATTTTTAATTCATAAATTTAGCAAAATCGTTGTAATAAATATAATTTTTGTAATCATACTTAACACATTAAAGATTTATTGAGGAAAAAATAGAAAATGGGAGAAAAAATTATTTGCGGATCAGACCGACCCGTTTTGACAAGTTACTCCCCTTGTCTGACCCGTGCATCTTGCCAGCTTTAGCTAAATGGCGTGCGACATCCTAACTTACTTCAATTGTGATTTACTCTTATTGCCTTCATTTCTACATTTATAACTTGATGAGTGTTATGGTGTAAGTTCCGGGTTTTTATTCAAGCTAGTGTCCCTTGTTTCCAGTTTCAACATGTTGTACATGTCTTTGGTAATGATGTCAGCAGGGAACCACTACATACAGCTAAAAAATAAACAAAAAAAAAATTTTGTGTTTGATAGTTCCTTTTTGGCCACACTTAATTCTTTTCCCTTTGCAAAAAATGCAGCTAATTATTGTGGGCATTTTATTGACTAATAAAAGTTGCTATGACCGTTTAAAATGATATCATACTTTGTTACTTACCACACAAGCTGGTGCTAGAGGAACAAACGTAAGAGTTTTCTTCGGATTTTCTGGCTGGATGTTTAGAGTCTGTTTTAAAATGACGTATTGTTAGTATGTAAAAGAACTAGTACATATAGAAGAGTATAATATAAAAGAAAATACAATAGACTTCAAATGAGGGTACAAAAGATGTGCATGCATTGCAGATGGCTGTTATATAGAAAGAATATAAGCATATGATGGCAAATCCAGCCATTCATGACATATGAGCTTCTCGAATAGTATGAAAAGTGTAAATCACTACAACAAAAAGGTACCTGCTTGCAAAGGTCTTCAAGAAATTCAGAATATACGATCGGCTTTAATTCATTGAATTTAGCAATGAAAGAATGCTTAATTATATCAATCATCAATTCACATATGTATACCACAAGAGCATTCTGCAACATTCAAAGTTCAAGACTAAAAAAGTTGCAATAAGAGAGACAATACTAGGTGGAAATTGCCTTTCTTTGTTTCAAGGAAGTTGCAAATGTGTGAAGACCGTCACCAATTTTGTATTTAAGTTTTTCACATGTATATGACTGACTATTAGCACATCAGTTCACATGAGGCAACAAATTGCAGATTTTATTTATGAAAAACTTATTTGCAACTCAGTTGACTGTCAAGGAATGAGGTAAACTTCACCCAACTAGATAAGCAAAAAGGTAAAACTTCAATACAAAAGATAAACTTACATAAAGAAAATTTTCAAACCACGGACCTTCAGCTTCCAAAATATTCTGAGCCAAGACAAAAACTAAAAAGGATGCAATATGGAACCTCTCCACTGAATCTGCAAATGGTGCAGCAAAACTATCAACATCAATGCAAAACTTGCAAACATACAAAATCTCGCATGCAACAGAAATTCATAGAAACATGAACAAGTCAGTTGCTTTGGCTAATTTTTCATAACTAGAATGGAATGCAACTTATCTAAGTAGCCATACGTTTTAAAGGGAACAAATTCCTGATCATGAATTTTACATTCTTTTGGAAATGTTTCTCAGGTTGACTTTTAATTGGATAGCTGATTTTCTGATGTATTAACTTAGAAAAAATTCGATCCACATTTTACTCCAGTAATTCTACTATTGAATTTCCCATTTCATACAATGTCATAAAACCAGAACTACCTTCTAGGATCACTAAGCAATCTCATAGCTGAGTGACATATATGATGTGTGTGCACATATATATGTATATATACACATGCATATACATATATTTCATATTCGAGTGTGTATGTGTCTCAGCTACCTTCTCATTTGCATTCCTTCTATGGTACTATAAACTCGTTGAAGCATTTCACTAAATTCAGTGTAAACCATATCCAGACCAATAGATTGTAGCATTTAATCCTCTCATATTTACTGATAGAAATCTTAACCCGGTAGTGTACTATATGGAAAAATAATATATTATGTGAAAAACAACAAACTACTTTTCTAGAGAAGTAGGTAGTATAAGGAGCAATACTTGCCCTCTATAGTTCATAATGTCATGACATAGTATAAAATATTGTTGGCTATCACACTCACATTCTAGTGCATTGTTACTTTAGGCTAGAATTTGATATTTACGACACGTTGTCTCTTTATGATCCTTAATAGTGACACTTCTTTAACAAAGGGCAATCCGCTTGAGTCACTTTTCTTTCCAGAAATGCGACCAGTGAGAATAAACAAAATATATAACAGCCCTAGTATATTTTTATTTGTGCACTTCTCATTTTTCACACTTGTACAAATACTATTTCCTATATAAAGATGGTTAACCAAAAACTTTAAAACAACCAACTCAAACCATATTAAGTAATAATTTCAGACCAAAGCAAGTGAAGATGTATGGACACTCACCAAAATATACCAGACTCTGTATGTTATCCTTGCTAAAACGTTTAAAAACGTTGCTTTTTATCTCTGAAAAGTTGTTTGAGACCAACAAAGCAAACAATGCATTGTTGTGGGCGACTATACAAGTTGAAAGAGTGATGGCCTGGGCTAGTAAGATGAACGAATGAATGAGTACAGTGCGTTAAGGGAACAAAACATGTTATTTGGAGGCCAAGAAGTGTTTAAAATGAGGAAAACAGATTAATGCAAAGCATAATTATACATATATATTTGCATGAAAAAAGGATATTTGAAGAAGCCACAGCTAAAACTTCATCAGAGATGAATCTCCATAGCCAGTATCTCATGTTTTCTGATGAAGTATTTGCTTGAGTTGCTAAACCATCAGCAGTATTGAATAGTGTTTGCAAGACATCTCCACCAAAATTTTGGCATAATTTATCAAAAATCTGCCAGCAAAGACAGATTTCAGGTTGGTATTCAAAACCTACTGTATTGGAACCAGAGTAACATTTTGGTCCTTTATAAGTTGATCATGACTAAGCTACCAATCAGTTTATGGCAATGTTTCTAGCATTATGAATTTTCATGCTTTACGGTCTTAGCTGTTAGGAATAGGTTGTTTACATGTCAAGTATTGTTATATTTATGTTTTTTTATTAGTTATCATGGCTCATAATGCTTTGTTTAGTGACTAAAGCTTATACTTTGTTTGTTGATATGGCCCTTTTGGCTTGTTGTTAAACCTGATAATTAAGAGAGTGTTCCAATAGTTCTATATGAATTCAGTCGAATCTCCAATTTATAACCATTATGTCATCAGAGTCAAGGTAGTAGCATGCAGTTTCCAAGTAAGATATCATAATATCAGACATTGAAATAAATCTTGATAGCATAATTCTCATCGAGTAGAAATTAGAGTTACAAGTAGTTTCCGCATCGTAGCTTGATCAAAATAATGGTTTTTTAAATTAAAACTTCGTGTTGAGGACTTGTTTGTGTTCACGCATTAGCCGTTAGATATTCATGTGGGAGGCAACCAATCTACAACTGTTATGCTACCCAATTAATCAGTGTGTCAACAAGGGCATTGTAGTAGCACGCCTTTTATTCGAGTTTATACAGCCCGCATTTCCGTACACTTTGAGAGCATAGCTCTCATCATGTACCAAATCAGAGTCACTTGTAGTTTTCACATAGTGTTCAGTAATTATATATTTATACCAAATGAACATTGGCAAATGTAACATTGATTAATACAATCATATTCTCACCTCCAATACATTGTACACCACATAGAGTTTGATTGTTCCTTGACCTCGAATCATGTGATAAATCAGGCTGATATCTAGGTGCGAAAACAATATAATGCAAAATTAGGAATGGACCAGACTAGTAAACTGAAAGAATTGATCAAGGGCAAGATTCCCTTACTAAACCTGTTTGTTGTAATAGAATAACTCCAGAAGCCAACATAAGAAAACAACCAAAGTCAGAAAGCTCTGCTGCTGAAAGCATCTTGTATTGCCTGTAAAAGCATAATAAGTTGTTATGTAGCATCACAACTTTTTAATATTTCTCTTTATTTTATATTTAACTTGCACACACAAAAAAACTCAATTATCCATAAGCAATGATTATTGATGCATGACAAATAACCGCTGCTTGCTACTTTTGATGCTGATATAAAAATCAGTTGAATTGTCCCAAGTAATAATTATTTGGAGATAATTTAATATACCTTGTTTTCAGGAGCCTCCAACAGGTAGTGACAAGCCTAATTGGCATAATCGTTAATAGTGACAAGAATGAATCCAAGCAGACAAAAAAGCCGACATCTATGAGCTGCAAAAGAATTGACATTAACAAAAATCAATACTTTAACTCCAAAGGTATGCTTTGCACATCTGACTGAGTAGTAAATTAAAAGGCTGTTAATGAAAAGGCTCCTATACGTCATGAAAAATACTACATAATCGTTAATAGTGACAAGAATGAATCCAAGCAGACAAAAAAGCCGACATCTATGAGCAGCAAAAGAATTGACATTAACAAAAATCAATACTTTAACTCCAAAGGTATGCTTTGCACATCTGACTGAGTAGTAAATTAAAAGGCTGTTAATGAAAAGGCTCCTATACGTCATGAAAAATACTACATATGTTTTGGTAATTCTCGTCACTAGAAGCAGCTGTCTTGAGAAATCACAAGCAAACAAACAGATGGTTCATTTTCATTTAGAGAATGAAGGTATATGGACTTGCCACACAGAAACAGATAAGTCAGTGCACATAATATATATGATATTCATGTTTGTAAAAGGATGAAGAAAGCTATATTACCAATTCACAACGCCATGGCATGCGAAAAATAGTATCATATACTCTTTCACGGTCCTTCTCATTGGCTAGGGTGGTTGTTGTCCGTAACGAATTTCCACCATGCATTTCTTCCACAAAGTATTTAATTGGTGATCTCTCCAACAAATAGTCTGACACAAATATAGCAGAGCTACTATGAGAGGGAAAAAAAGGTACTGCTGTTTGGTTTTCAATAAACTTGTTTTTACAATTTAAGTGGCATAACATACATACACATACGTATATATACGTAATATACATATATACATATATGTGTATGTGTATATATGTATCCTCACATTGGTGATAGTACAGATAGAAACACATCTTGTTTACATGTCATTAACAATGATGTCGCTTTATGACACTTTAACAAAATCATAGAATGTGGAACAAGTAAGACAAAAAACAAAACCAACATGTTGCAGATTCAGATGATAACTGTACAGAAATTTATGTTGATAATCATGCACTGAACTTGCGCAAGATAACCGGAAATATTGATGCAGAATTTCGCATATCTCCAAGAAGTCCAAAAGAACACAATCTAATGTACATCGATGAATTCATAAGAAACTTTTTACGCATGTTTATAATGGTCTACACAAGATGAAAGTTAAATGGTAAATAATTACAAGTTTGGACATATAATAAGAACAAACATACATCAAATTGTTGGAGATGCTTAACAATGAATGGCATAGCCTGTACTTAAATTAGTCAATTAGACTGAACTGGAACATATGATTTAGGCATGGTTATGATATCTATTAGGCAATAAAACAACATTACGGTTCAACATTATATATAGGAGTGTAGGCCCTTCTTCAACTTTAACTAATGGCCTAATGAAAGGTTCCTAGTTATAGGCATTCAAGATAATAAGTATCACATGCTTTTTCTTAGTTATAGGCACTCAAGATATAAGTAAGATGATTTATTTCAAGCATTCCAGTATACTTAATTTAAGCATGTTCAGAAACCCAGCAAATGTTTATTGATTTATATAAAGTGTCATCTTTTTGTTCATATATGAAAGGACCTTAAACTGGCACAATGGCACTCAATTTATTATATTTTAACCTCATTTCATGTTGAGTAAATTGTAAAACTACTTTAATGTATGTTGATCCTCAGTATCAAGACTACATTAAAACAAAGTACATAGCTGCTTTTAGTAGACTAAGATTTGAGTCACATGGTATTCAGACCAAAAATTCTAGTTTCACAGAGTTTTAACTTTTATTGATTGCCTTATGGTACCAAAAGTAATAAGACTGCAGTTTCCTCTTTCTTCTGATTGTGGAAGCCACATGTAAATGAGCCCATGGATGATGAAGATTGATGAGGATTTTAAGGGGGTAGGCATCTCTCGCTCCTACTCCTCTTTCTAGAACAACTAACTTACACACTCTAAACCTACATCTAAATGTACATCAATATCCATCATTGAACTAGAAGCCTCAGGCCTCAACCACTTGAAAAGGAACAACTTTACTAATTACTACACACCACCATAATACTGCTAAGCTACCAGCCGTTTGGTGCCCTTACTCCTATTGACTTGAGCTCCTAGATATATTGGCCAACGGTTACCTAGAACTTCATACTACCTCTTGCAAAGATAAAGATTCCACATTTCTATAGTTCTGACATAAAATAATCGTTCGCATTCATCTCTTGTACTAATCTTACCCACTGATTGTAACATTCTAAAGAATAAAGATCACAGACATGTTGCACTCCTATTAAAATCCCCCATTCATAGATATGCTAAAGAAATTATATAAAAGAATAAATTTGCTAATCATGTCAATATAAAACGAGATCCAAATCCATAAGACCTACACTACACATCACCAAACCAGTCATTTCTTCTTTCAAAACTGATTCTAGTTCCACAAGTTTGCTTCTTTAGCATTAATTATCACCTAATACCACAAATCAAAACAGATAATAACAAAATAACTCATAATTACATAACAGATACATCAATTCATTAAAAGAGTCGCAGAAGAAGCTCACGAGTAGGATCTTTATCCGCCATCAATTGCTTCCAATCCAGTGACTGATCCTTCTCCAGCTTCCTCCCAACACGATGCCCATTCACATTCACATTCATCTCCGCCGTCTGTTTCATCATCAACTCCGTATCAAACTCACTACCAGCCCTACTACTATCATCCACCTCCTTCCCATTCTCCTCACTCCGACACACCGGCATCGCCTCCTCAAAGCTGCAAAAGCTACTCCTCTGCCTCAGCTCCGGCGTCTCCCTAACCGAACAACTCACCGGATACACCCGCTTCTCCTCCGGCGGCACAAACGCATCCTCGTACACCACCGCCGTCACCGCCTCCACACTACGACAATTACTATTAACAACAAATCCATTAGACCTACTCACACACGCATCCAATTCCAATTCCAAATCCTCGTTAGCCTTCTTCTTCCTCTTCCTGGAGCCCTTGTGCTTCCGTTTCCTCCGATTGGACTTAGCGGAGTCCGATCGGAGTAGGAAGGCTTCATCGTCGCCGAAGAAGGAGTCGATCCTCGAGAGGACGTCGAAGGAGAGGTTACGGCCGCCGGATCTTAGGTCGGACATTGATGGTGGTTTTAGGGTGCAGGATTTAGGGCTAATTGCGAGGGGTTAAGGTGATCATCATGGTGTTGGTGGTTGCAGTGGATACTGCAGTATTGTGAAGGATTTGGGGGTGATCAGTGAGGGATGTTGGATACGATCCGGCATAGGAATTTTCGTGTGTTTGAGAAAACGATTGCCGAGGGGGAAGAAAAGATACGTGTTGTGATTTAGGGCCTCTCGCAAATCACAATAGCAATCATCATATGTTGTGTTACTTGTGTTCGCAAGTTTATTCAAGAGCATATAATATAAAAAATAAAATACTTTTTAGTTTTTGTTTTATAAAAGTTGTTGTGTAATTTTTTACACGTGAAATATTAACATATTTTTTGTTTTGTCTCGTAAAAATCATTCAACAGTTTTTGCACATAAAATACTAATATATTTTATATTTTTTCACATAAAAACTACACTGTAGTTATTTACACATTTAAATCATTTTATTTTTTAGATACGACCAAATTCTAAAAAAAAACTATAACAACTTTTGCACAAATTGTTTTGTTGTTGTGCATTTTTCACCCTTACGTTGCTCGTTTAAGTTGTGAGAGCTTAAGGTTGACTTGTTTAAGTTATAACAAATGAAGTGAATTTAACCTGTAAATAATTATTGAGGGATTTTTATGTAAAAAACAGAAAGTATGTTGGTTTTTATATGCAAAAACTGTTAAGGGACTTTAACGATATTATATGGACTTTTGTGAGAAAAACTGAAAGTATGGTTGTTTTTTATGTTATTTGCCTTTTATTTAATGAGAGAAGAAAAGAGAAACGAAAAAAAAGAAAAAAATAATTATATTTCGGACTATTTTTTTTCATTGGAAGGAAGTTAAAGTAGAGTAAAAAGGTTAATTTATCCTTTCAAATTGAAACAAGGTGAAGAGAAAATTAAAAAGAAGTGAACAGAAGAAAAAAGAGAAAAAAAATAAGAAAGGGAAAAAAAAATTTTTATCTTCTTTCGTTAAGTAAACTCGAAAACAGTACTCGGTTAATGATACATTATTGACATCAATAGTTGTCGCATAAAATTTTATGATTCGTATTAGTGTAAGTGGTGTTAGATATGTGTTATTTAATTATATTTTTTTGTATGATGGGTTAGATTCATATATTTTTAGTATTGTATTTATTTGTTTAACTTCTTATTATTAATCAAGTTATATATCTGTTCTGGCACAACTTTACATGATCAGTTTTATTTATTTTAAAATAAATATTTCTTTTAACAGATGTATGAAATCCAAATGGTTTTTTCTTTAACGAATGATGTTTCTCTTGTTTTCGTTCTCAAGTTTGAAGTAACTCTTCAAAATAAGCCAAGTGTTTTCCTTTAAAGAATGATGTTTCCCTTCGTTTTGTTCTCAAGTTTATAGTGATTCTTCATAATAATCTTTTAAGTTCTTAATGTTTGGTCAATTTAACCATTTCATTCCACAAATAATAAATAATTAAATAATAAATAACAATAAAACCCAAAAATGTTTATCCATGTTTGCCTTTTGTAACTATTCTAGCCACTCATGGTGTTTAACTTTCCACCAAAGTAAGAGATGGGAGAAGATTAGAAATGATCATGTTATTAGTGGTGTTTGCACCAACTTATTTTGATGAAATATAAACTCATGCCAAGGTGATTAGTTATGTTTTCCTCCCCCAACGCCCTTTCTTTATCATGAAAACATATAGTCCTAATAAGCAATGTTGGCTACCAATTGCATTATATTGTTAAAATTGATTATTATATTTTTATAGCAAAAGCTTTTAGACATTGTTAGCTTCACAGAAGGCGAAATATGTGAGCAACAACAATTCAACGTGAAATGATAATAAGGATTAAGGTATAAAACCTTTGAGTACGATGGATGTTTTGTAGTTGGTACAACATTGTATTTATTTTTATTTTAAGAATAATGTTTGACAACTACTAAAGCTGTCAATACTTTAGTAAGCGTCACACAAACACAACCATTTATAAATGTATGATGAAAATATATTTTGATATCATGTAGTTTTAAAGTAATATGCCTCGTCATATGTCGTTCATGAATGTATCCATCAATGTAATTTCTACAACTACAATGGCATGATTAATTTTAGACACCAGACATAAACTCTATACGTCTTTTTTTTTTTTTTGTACATTAACGTCACATCACTCTTTATTGCTCTTCCATTTACACGACTCTTTATTTCTACAACTACAATGACATGATTAATATAGACTCATCTAAACTTCCCTCCATTATTAAATAAATCAATAATTATAAACTAAATAACAAATAAAATTGAATATAAGATCAATATTAAGAAAAAAAATAAAAAATACATCAATTATTATATATATTAAAAACCAACTTGAGTGCAACAATAGATTTTGTGGTTTTTTTAAGTTTGGCCACCTAAGTTTTAGTTTTTTATTATGTGACCACCCATAATATTTTTTTAGAGAAATTATATTTGTGTTAATTTCACCACAAAGCTTTGATTTTTTAAAATTTTCCCACTAAAGTTTAATAGCTTTGGTTGTTTTTAATAGCTTTAGTTGTTTTCTTTTTTCTTTTTCACCACTTTCATATATAAGTTACGATTCAAACTTATTTCATTTTCAAATAATTTCGTATTTTTATAACAAAATCCATAGTTGTCTTTTTTTCTCAATGCTTCCATATAATTTTTTTTCAAAACGAAGTTGTATTTAAAATCTAGTGTTTTTTTGTATCGTATACATAGGTTAAAGCAAGTGCAACTACGATGAACCGAAGCAATTATGAGTGAACATCATCGCTGGCAATATAAGTATTATCGGGACCGCTATCGGTATTCGCGTTTGTGCTTTCCGATGAGCCGAGCAAAAAATGAACAAAATCACGTTGCGTAAGACACGGGAAAGCAACCAAACTCCCGCGCGGGTAGCGTGGGAGAAAACACTAGTTCAAGTTAAAAAGTACTATATTTCGAGAGCATCTCGGTTTTAATTAAAATTTACATTACAGATTTTTAAAAAAAATTATACAAAACCATGTATTTAGGTTGTTTAGAAAAATTCAAGCACGTGATATTAGACAAAATTAAGTTTAATCTTATATCAAAACAAAAATAAAATAATATCAAAATAACATAGATGTGAAGGTAGAGGACTCAACCAGTTTTTTTTACCCAAACCGGTTCGGGTTCAAAACCGAACCAGTTTTTTGTCGTGGGGTCAAATCAGTTTGGGTTAACCGGTTTGGCTCACCGGATACTCAAACCTGTCAAACTGATTTGGACCGGTTTGAAACCGTTTTTTTTTAACCGGTTTTTAACTTTTTAAACCGGTTTATAAACCGGTTTTGAGGGTGGGGTTACCAAACCGGCTTACAAACCGGCGGTTCGGGTCGGTTTGGGACCGGTTTGGGCCAAACCGGTTTTTCTTTGAAACCAGTTCCAGTTTTTTTTGCCGAACCGGTTTTTTTGCCCATGTCTATGTAAAGGGGAGGAAATCATGACATGAAAAGAAAGTCGATACGTAAAGGGGCAAGGCGTGGTGTCCCCGATTGCACCATTGCCACATCACCAAGTCTTGCTGGGTACCGGCCCGTACCTCATAGCCTTACAAACCAAAAAAATCATTAAAGAGACTCGGTCGAATAATAACCACCCTAAACCTGCTGTAAACTGGAATTACCATCATTTTTTTGTGACAAGTGTTAAGAGCAACATGCGGATTAACATCATTTATGCTCTCACATTGTGATAAGTTGGTAACATTGCACAACACTATTGGATTAATTAAACACTTGGCATATATACAAACAACAACTAATCTTGTGATTCTAAAACACCAATGTATAACAATGTCTCTGTATGTTTTTAACCGAGTTATCGATTAATGACACCCACCATCTAAACTTCATACCACAAATAGCAAACCTGACTATCGTGTGACTATATGTATAACACCACCTGGTGACTGATAAATAGATACTCCAAAGTTTTGGGACCAATATTGCAAGAATTTCTTTATTTGTTACATATTGCAAGTTCAAAACATTGACAAGTAGATAGTCAAAGACTATCCAAAATAGAACTGATAAATAAATCATAACAGCAGTAAACAAACATAAGAAAGAATGAACAAACCAACGCCATAAAACAGCAATAACAAGTTGTTATTAACACCTCATCGTCCGTCCTGTGAAGTAAACGAGTCAGCAAACCCGGAGGGTCGAGTGGGTATGCTGGTTTGTGTATTATCATTGCTTCCAATAACCGACGAGTTGTCGTAGCCGCTCATGCCCTCCAATGCTTGCCACTTCTTGACTGCTTGGGGTAAAGTCATGTCAAGATCAACTCCATATATGTCATCAGGGTCGGGTTCAGACGGCTTCCAGATCTCGGCTAGGGACGAGAGAACATTGACTGCATGGCTCATGTCAGGTCTCTGGTGTGGTTCAGAGGCACAGCAGTGGCCTGCTAGTTCTGCCACTGTACTCACGCTGGCTAGAGCTTCTTCATCAAGGTCGAGGGCCGGGTCAATGGCCTTCCGGAAGGTGGCTTTATTCATGAGCATTCGTCGGAACCATTGCACCAAGTGGACACTATCGTCTTGCTGTGTTTCATCTAGTGCTCTTCGGCCCGTTATGAGCTCCATTAGGATTACCCCGAAACTGAACACGTCGATTTTGGTTGTTACTCGGCCCATTGCTAGTCATATGTAAAATCACCAATCAGTTTTCACTTTTAACTATTGAGTATCAGATAATCATTTTCAGAAAGTATATCAAAACAATCAAATGCCACAATCTAAAAATAATAATAAGAAAGAATACGATGAATACCTGCATATTCGGGTGCAAGATACCCAAAAGTTCCTGCTAATCTTGTCACGAGTGAAGTTTTCCGATCTGGGGCGAGTCGAACAAGTCCAAAGTCTGCAACTTTGGCCCGCATATCATCTCCAAGTAGGATATTGGAGGGTTTAAGATCTCTATGAATAAAACTTTGTTGAGCTAAACCATGTAGATACTCGACGCCTCTAGCAACATCTAAAGCGATAATCAATCTTTTTGTCCATTCAAGCGGTTTCAAATCTTCGTCATGCCAATCAAATAAAAACCGACTAAGCGTCCCTTGCGGCATATACTCATAAACAAGAAGCCTCTCGTTACCATCCAAACAATACCCTAGAAGCGCCACCAAATGCCTGTGTCTAACCTTGGTTAGAACCGCGATCTCAGATTTAAACTCCTCAAGACCCTTGTCACTCATCACTCCCGATTCCATTCTCTTAACCGCAATTTTGGTTCCATCATGTAGTTCCCCTTTATAAACTGTCCCGAACCCTCCTTTTCCGAGAATGTTATCTTGGCTAAAATTGTTGGTGACGTTTTTCAGTACTTGGATCGAAATTACCATATTGCCTGCTTCAACAACATGGATGTCTTTAGTCCCACTACTTGTTTGACTAAAGGTTTCACTCACTCCACCATTTGTATTTGAACCAGCAATCGTAACCTTAACAGCATCACCATCTGAAGTCGAATGGCGGGGATGAATCACCATTGTGTTTTGATAAGGTTTACCACTAGCACGCTTCTGTTTACCTTTGTATACACAAACACCTACTAAACCAATGAAAAACACCATACAAACACCACCAACCGATCCCACCACCACCCTGGTATTCGAACTCTTCCCACCACCATCAACATTAGATCTAGTTTGACCGCTAGGTGGACCACCAGATGGTGAAATCGGGGTCACGCTAGGACCATCTTTCCTGATATCAAGATTCCCTTCAGTATTCACCTTAACAGTTTCCCTAAACTTAGGAACTTGGCCATAAAGGTGATTGTTAGAGACATCAATCTCAATCAAATTAGGCAAATCTTTAAGCACTTCAGGTATCGTTCCCGAAAGATTATTACTTGCAAGAATCAGCCTTTGTAGGGATGTAATGGACGAAAGATTAGGCGAAATACTCCCAGTGAGACCCATTTTTCGAAGATTAATAACAGTAATATTCCCTCCAGTTGAACATGTAATCCCTAACCATGACTTACAAGGATCATTACCCTTCCAATTATCAGCAAAAACCTGCGGATAACCCACAGATTTCACGATTGAAAGCAAAGTATTAACGCGATCATCACACACAACACCAGGATCCGGTAAACAAAAACTATTAATCCCACTTAAATCAACAGCCACAGACTTATCAAAACTTGGAGTTGATCCCTGTAACAGATTATTAGTCAAGTTAACAACTTTTAAAGATTTTAACCCTATTAAAGATTCCGGAACAGGACCTGTTAAACTATTATCTCTTAAACTCAAATTCTGCAACTCATTCAGACCCGAAAGATCCGGTAATGGGCCCGAAAACAGGTTCCCATGAAGCCAAACTTCAGTCAATTGCGTCATGTTCTGAAGAACATGAAGGGTTCCATTCAACTTTGACCCACTGTTCTGACCATTTAACCAAAGACTCTGAATCGAAGAACCCGAAAACGATTCAGGTAATCCACCTTCAAGATAATTAAACGATAAATGCAAAGTTGTGAGCCCTGCAAACGTATCACCACCGAAGAAATCCGGGATCTTTCCGGTGATGTTTGCAGATGTCGCTGAGAAAACTTGCAATGTGGATGCTGATTTCAAACCCTCAGGTATAACCCATGAAGCAAAATCGTTGTAATCAAGATACACATGTTGTAAAGAAGACATACCATCAAAGAAATCCGAAGGTATAAAAGAGAAATTGTTGCGACTGAGCAGAAGATTCTGAAGCTGAGTTAACCCGGCGAGACTCGGCAATGAACCAGTGAGTTGATTGTTCTGAAATTCAAGAACTTGAAGCTCAGTAAGATTATTGAGCGTTGGAGGAAGAGAGCCTCTGAGGTTCTGGTTACCCAACTGGATCCGGGTGACCCGGTTGTTTTTCGAGCATTGAACTTGCTCCCATTTACACGGATCCGGGTCGGACCAATCGAGTTTTTCGGGTGGGGTAAGATTGTCTTTAAGAGCCAGCATTACAGCAGCATCATCAGAACTCGATTGACATTGAACGTAAGCGACTGTAACAGAGAGAAAATAGATGATGAACAGATGAAATCGAGCATGAATTTGGAAACCCAGAAAGGGTTTCGTCATTTTTGGAGCATAAAATGGTGAATCAGAAGAGGGGTTTCTGTGAATTGTTAGGGTTTTGATGGAGAAATTGGAGGAGAAAAGATACAATTATGGAAGAGATTGAAGGAGTTGATGAAGGAAAGAGAGTTTATGGAAGAGATTGAAGTTGAAGAATAATAATAAAGAATTTCAAGAATATTGTGGAGCCAGCATGATCGAGTTGTCGAAGATATGTGTGTATGCATCTCTACTAAAAACAAGTGACAAAAGGAGTCCTTCATGTTATAGAAAAGTGATATTCAATCTCTTATAGTGTTTGTTTAATAAATAAAAAGGTATTTTACCCGTCCCATATTGCCGCGGCATCGTACGCGGAGAGATTACGTAAAGATTACAATAGAGTCGAATCGTTTCCAAAATAAATTTACGTCAATAGGTAGAGTGACTCGAATTTTTTCAGTTGAATGAAGACATATTATATTTAATCTGACTTTTTTTCAAACAAAAATTATGTCGAAACATAGACTTACAATCACTCTGACTTGTTTCTGAATTACATTTACGTCGAAACATAGAGTAAATAAAAATTATATTATATCTGATCCAACGCGTTTCGAAACAAAACTTACGTCGACACGTATACCAAAGCTAAGCGTACATAAAAATAAACACGAAAACATTTTATATTTGACATAACTAATCTCTTAACAAAAATATGTCAAAACATAGACGTATGTCGGAATGTAGACAGTGTAAAAACGTATATAAAGTTAAGCATGTAAATATTTTATATTTGAGCCGGCATTTATGATTACAACATAGACGGACTCGAATTTATATTGTACATGGGTAAACCCCGAACTTTTGAAACTTGAGTGTGGGTGGGTGGGGGGGGGGGTCAAAGTGACATTTTATAAAGGCTTTAAAGAAGTTGGGGGCGGTGTGAGACGTTTGTCGGAACGTAAAAAGTGTAAAAGCGTATATAAAGTTAAGCACGTAAACATTTTATATTTGACACGTTATTTCTGTTTACGTCCAAACATAGACGGACTCAAATTTATATTGTACAGGGGTAAACCTGGAATTTTAGAAACTTAAAGGGGTTAAATTGATATTTTATAAAGGTTTAAAAAAATTGTGTGTGTGTGTGTGGGGGGGGGGGGGACGGTTGAAGGTGTCATAATCTAAAGTTGAGGGGGAGTAGAGATCGTTGTAAAGCCCAGCAATCTTTATTTTTAAGTTATAGTTAATTAGTTTGGTTTACTTCTTGTAGACAAATTAGATTTAGATAATATAAACAATTACTTATTGATCGATAATTATTCATACTAACAATTAACAATTGACTAGTAACATTTCAATTTTCATTGTAACTCGCTCAAAAAAAACTCGCTCGAAATTGGCTAGGCTTGTAAACGAGCCGAGCCCAAGCCAAGGTCAGCTCGCTCGTTAGCTTATGCGTTGCTTGCTCGTGAGTTTGTTTAGATTAAAAGCTAAAGTATAATTTACTATAAATTTTAAAACAAGTTTATGTAATATTGTTTAAATAAATCATAGACATAAGATAAATTTAATATTTTCTAGTAAATAATCAGGCGCCCGACGGTTTGAAACGAACATGACCCATTTATTAATCGGGTTCACTAGTTCGACTCGATTCTAACCTGAATCCGTTTATACTAAACCAAAACTGGCGAACTTATTGTTAGGTTCGTGTCATGTCAAAGATTCACACTCCGTCTGGATTAGCTTTGTACGTTAGAGTGTGGTCTAGTTAGGAGAACATCTAGAGTTTAAGGGTTAAATTTTTAAATAAAAATGTAGAATTCATTGTATATGTTGGTTTGCGTTTGTTAATCATTTTTCGTTAATCACAAACTTCAACCAATATTAATTTTTTTCATCCGCCTCGGTACATCCAATAAAACCGAATGATTAGACAAAATTGACTATATTCGGTGATTTCATAGATAGTCGAATGCTTCCAATTACCTCGCATAAAACGTTTGTGTAGTATATATCTTTGAACGGCAAAAGAAATAATTATGATATTATCAATGAATAGTAAAAGGCTAAAAGGCATGTTCTTGGCCATCACCGATATCTCAAATATAACTCATTACCAGATATAGCATTTCAACCATACAAAAAATAAAAAAATGATTACAAGGTAAAATCATGTTACGTGGATATCTATAAGAAAAATGGAGACAACAATATATAAAAGTTGATAATATGTCCTCAATAATATATGTATCAGTAGAATTTTAAATTAAAATACTATATATTAAAATACAATGGTTCAGGTTAAACATAGTCATCGACCTAAACGTATCATCGTTAACAAAGTTGTCTCAGAACAATGTGTTCATCACAGACACAAAGACCCAAAAGAGCTACTTATCGAGTAGTCTCAGATGAACAATCGTTCAACATCATTGACCCAAGGCAAAAAAGGATGGTACAACATACTTTAAAAGTTGCACAAATAGCTACAATTGAAACATAGAAACATTGTCTCAGACGAATAACCATAGCAACATTGTCTCAGACAAATCTAGATCCATCATCATCGAATCCAACACTAAGGATACGGCAAAACGTCACCATGGTAGGCGGATCGGCTACCTGCAACGTCCACCGTCCCCAACATCAGCTTAGATGTCACCACAGTGGACAACGACTACCACCGGCGACATACACCGCTGTCATCCTCATCGGCACCGGAAGGTCAACTACCCTAAAGTCATAAGGTCACGGCAAGGTCACCAAAGGCGTACATTGCCGGCCGCCGTCGATGACCACCACCAAGGGCTACAAAAGTTGAACCCTTGGTTACAGTAAAAACACTCACAAAGAAATGTTGGTGTTTAATATTAATATAATGTTGATCATTATTATATATATATATATATATGAATACAGGAACCTGATGAATAGTGGTTTACTATATGTGTTGCTTGGTGTATAACAACCCACTGCACGACTGACTTTCTTCTGTCCCTTATACTTATTCCACTGCTCGTCTCTTTTGTTATTGCTGTGATGAGGCGGTGGCTTTCTTTTCTAGAGAGAGAGAGAGTGTGGCTCCAGGAATGACCCACTGCGACATTATCTCTCATCCGTGTTCTATACCTGAGCCGATGGCCATATCTTCGTTGATGAGTGGTCTATGGCGTTGGCTTTCTTCTTTAGAGAGAGTCCATCTGTCGATCGACCCTGTTGTTTGGCTGATGCATTTGTTGGGACCTTTGTTATGTTGATGATGATGAGAATTACCTCATTTGAGGCTCTGTTGATGTTTTTGGTTTTTGTTTGTTCGTTGATGTTGTTCCTGAGCTGATTTTCATCTTACGCTTTAAACTTGTATCTGTTTTATAACAGTTCGATGATGATGAGCTTACCCTCATCAGAGATTTTGCTGATAATATTGTTATTGGGTTGATGCTGATGTCAGGGTCTAAAGACTCCTCTTTTTTTATCTGTTGTGTCAATGATGAGGAGGATTAGCCCATCTGAGACTTTACTGGTGTTTTCTTTGCCTATTGATGTTGTTGTTGGGTGCATGTTTATCGCATGTTATAAACCGATGAACCTTGGATCAGGTGAGGTTGAATCTGTGCTATCTCGAACCGGTGCCTCTACTGGGTTGTTGTTAGGAAAACGTTTTGATATTGCTGTTGGAAATATCTTAGTGTCGATGATTACGAGCCCTAGCTCTTCTAAGACTATGAACTTGTACTTTGAGTCTACGCTATCTCGAACGGATGCCTATGTTGGGTTGCTGTTACAAAAATCGTTATGATGTTGTTGGGAATACCATTGTGTCGGTGATGTCGAGCCTTAGCTCATCTGAGACTACGAACCTGTTTTCATTTAAGACCTTATCTATTATACGTGCCGGAATGTACCAAAGTTTTGATGATGATGAGCCTTGGCTCTTCCGAGACTATGAGTCTGTGTTCGTTCGTGATCTTAATTTTCATACGAAATCGAATGTTACCTGCAAACTGCGGAGTTTGAGTCTTTGTTATCTCAAACGGATGTCTATGCTAAGTTGCTATTAGAAACATCGTTACGATGTTGTTGTTGGGAATACCACTATGTCGATGATGACGAGCCTCAACTCATCCGAGACAACGAACCTGCATTCGTTTCTAACCTTATTTGTCATACGAGACTGAATGTTAGGTCTGCACTATCTCGAACTAATGTCCCTACCTTGTTGCTGTCCGAAAAATCTTTATGTTGTTTGCATTAGGAATAACATTGTGTCGATAACGACCCTTAGCTCATATGAGATTATGAACCTGTGTTCTTGTTTTATTGGTAGAACGGATAATGATTGCTTACAAGGTTTATGTTGGCTGCAAAGTGGCGTGGCTGTGAGGATACTCGCTCAACGCGCGAGATCAATCAATCCTAGTTATATATATTATCCATAAACTTTAATGAATAGTTAAATTTTATAATTTTTTATATCGACCATCAATTCTTTCTTTCGTTCAATCTAACCATCATTTTTTCCAATCTTCATTTAGTCTAACATTTTTCTTTCTATTTCTCTATCTAATATCACATTTCTTTCTTCTTGTTTTAATTTAACGAAGATTTTAATAGTGTTCTCTACACCCTTGATGAACTAGTTTTATATCTGTCCGATGATCGAGTATTTTAATTTCATAATGACATAACTATTAAAATTCACACACACCCTGAAAAAAAAAAGTTTCATTAACCTTATATTCATAGAAATGTACTTTGGCACCATTATTTACCTTTATTCTTTTGTTCAAGAAACTAATGTTTCATCCATTGTATATAATCACTGAATTTTGTTTCAACTCAAGCGCGTGTATAAACATCGAACACAATCATTTTCATGTGCGTCATTTTTTAGAAGCTTCTAAGTTGCATGACATCTAGTTGTTGGTTCAAGAGGGAATCTTACATCTAGTTCATTTTCTTGGCATCTTGACTCCCAAAATCAAGATGTGTTTCACTAATGTTGCAAAACTCCCTGCAATAGAACCATATAAAAACTCCATCACACTATGTTAACAAAAAGAGTGACTGAATGGGTTTTTGTTATATATGTAAGTAGTGCAGAAAGCTAACGGACATCGAACCATCCCAATGATCAAAGTACATAAAGTATTTGTTTAGCAAACAAAAAAATCTACAGAAGTCGATAGAGCTTTATTTATCATATCATCTACCTCAATTATTATTTTTCTCGACTCATGATGGTAATATCGTAGAATTCTATTTGATATTAGTTTATGAATAAATATGATGTGTTTTTGTTTAATACTTTAATGTCTATTTTGGAATTTGTATAATATATTTTTATTTTTTCATATTTTTTTGTTGTGCCTTTACCGGCCTGTATCTTGAATTTTTCATATTTGTCATTCCCCATACCTGTATCTGTACCGTCCCCATACCCTACTCCCGTACCCGTTCCGGTGCTACATAGATATTGCCTCATTTAAAGTGTTTAAAACATATGAAAGTAGATCATTTTTAAAATCCTAATAAAAGAAGCAAAAGCATAGATAAAGAAAGATAGAATCATATCTATGCTCAAAGATAAACAATGCAGCTCAAACTCATTAGTTATATTAACAACTAGTGGTGTTCAATATTCGAATCAGATTCAAAAGACTTGAAATTCGATTCGATTTGAGTCGAAAATCACTGATTCGAATTCAATATAAGGTCTAATTATGGAATTTGAATCAAATTGCGAATTTGTGATTCGATTCGATTTGAAATTCGAATTACAAATACACACACATACATTTATTTATTTTATATATTAATTTAGGAATATCATATGAGAAATTAAGAATTAAAAGTTTTAAAAAATATATATTTTTTAAAATGTTAAAGCCTAATTGATACTTTTTAACTTATTTGAAACTTGTAATATTTTATATGTTATGCTTGTTTATTTATTTTGAGCATTTGAAATTGGATTTGTCAAATGAATTTTGAGAATGCTATTCAAATTAGATTTATCTTTTTCGAATTCAAATCAAATTCGAATCCAGTTTGAAATTTTCTAAATTCGACTTATTCGATTTGATTAACTCGGATTCTACTCGATTCGATTCAATGAACACCCCTATTAACAACCGGCTATAATGGTAATTGGAAAGCATAATTGAATCGACTATTATAAACTTGCATATAAGTGAATCAGTGATGGGAAGGTACCCTAGGTCAAAAATGATTATGTATCAATAAGTAATGTGTCAAATACACTGATGTACTTGCATAACTTACACATTATTTGTGTGGCATCCTATAGTTCAAGTCCAAATCGATATAGAAAACAAAATCAATTAGCTAACTTACAATGATTTATTATAATAAAAAAACTAACTCAAAAAAACTTAGTTACAACTCATACCAACATGGGTTTTTATAATCTAGCTAATAGTTATCTATTTATGACTCATAATATGATTTGAACTTTACCAATAATAACAAATTATATTCATCTAATCAAATAGAGAGAACAAACTAAATTTAAATATCCAACCAACTTGACCGACTTGTCAACTTAGGTCTCCGAACTTCACCGACTTTTGAAACGGGTTAGAAATTACCGCGAACAATAGTGTGCTCAAACCAAGTAACAAACTCTATTTGAAACTCATGTCAAAACCAAAACTTTGAGAATCAATACCTTTCGAATCCGGGCTGAGGCACATACGCCGGCATTGCTTCCATGAAATGGAGGATGCTCAATCATATGGCAATACCTTGCTCATACTCTTTCTTGTCATTTAAAATCAATTTAAATATTAGTTGTTGCTTCTGTTTCTTTTTTTATATAATTGTTTGAATATCCATTGCCCTAATTGTTGCTTTTGGAAAACAAAAATGAAAAAAACAAAACAAAACAAATTCTCGTTTTAAAAAAAAAATCATATAAAAAACGAAGTAGAAGCAACAAAGTAAAAAAAAAAACAAAATTTGGTAAAAATGAAATGAAGTTTTTTTAAACAAAAAAAGAAACAACATATCAAAAAGTATGTCAAAAAAGGGAAAAAGGTCTGATTTAAAATTGATAAAAATGAAATTTTAGTGTTTTAAAAAAACCAAGGGTAAAATATGAAATATATTAAAATTGATATATCTAATATTTTGATTATCTTAGATGGATATACATGATATTTAAAATTTAAATTGAATATATATAATATTTTTTAAGTTTATATGAATATATACGAGATTAACCCTATCATCTATTCACGTATTCCACGTATATCTCAATCTCTCTCTCTCTCTCTCTCTCTCTCTCTATATATATATATATATATATATATATATATATATATATATATATATATATATATATATAGATGTATGTATATATATAGATGTATGTATATATATATATAGATGCATATAGTTGTAGTAATCGGATGGATTTCATTTAAATGCAAACAAGAATTTGTGATTCCATTCATAGTCAAAACACCATTGCTCTCTTTCTGACCACCACCATCGTCTTCATCCACCGTGCGTTTACACAATCATAAACGCAGGAAAAGAAATCATGAACGCAAGCAAACATCTAGTTTTCTTGATCATCTTCATCATCAGTTTCATACCCACGAGCACCACCACCCTCTACGATTCAAGGTTCATCTCTGGCGTCTGTTTCTCCGACGACAGTAACACCACCCCCACTTCAAGATTCATTTTCTTGATGATCATCACCACTTCAAGATTGGCTTTCTTGATCATGACTGTAGGTTTCTTGAAGATCTTGACCATGTTACAAACCACCACCACTACCACTAACCTTGGTTTCAACCTCCACTCTGGCACTGCGGTCACCTGCAACACGCCACTTGACAACTCTATCGCTTCAATCGTCAGTCTCAATCAGCCAGAAACCAACAATTTGGTTCTTGTGAATAAGTTCATAGGGAATGGAAATCATATCGGTTTGATCATGAGATCCATCTTTGTGGGGATAGATGGCATCTGCATCTCCATTGTTTTTTATCATCATCAGAGTTTATTGCCCTCAAGATTCTTGTTCAAGAACCATTTCCTTCTTCACTTACGATCATGATCAAAATAATCTCAAAGTGTTCTTCGCCCGTTCACATGTGAAACCACCTGTTATTGATCATCTTTCCATGGAACCTGTGCATTTGTGGTCAAAACATTTGATGAAAAAGTATTGGATTTTCAAATCATCACACAATGCAAGTGCCAACACTCTTTGTCCTTGCAGTAATTACCATAAGAAGATCGGTCTTGAAGTTTGTGGTTAGGTGTTCATCTTTGCCAACCATGGGTACATGTAGATGCAACACAATGGAAGTCAAAAGCATAAAATTAGCATCAACACAATCGATTTTCAAATCAAACTACACTTGGCTTCCTGATGATTACGGTTGTCTTTCTCGTTGCAACATTTATAGTAAAAAAATCGGTCTTGAATCTTGTGGTTGGGTGTGCATCTTTTTCGACCGCGGGTACATGTTAGTTATGGAAGTCAAAAGAGAAATCTACATAAAACCACAAAAATTGTCAGCCAATGACAAGAATCTAACAAGTTCAAATGAGCAAACTGAAACTCATTTAGAAAAGATCGCTTTAAAGGTAGAAATGAAAATTGAGATACCAATAATTCAAGCATCTGCAGTTTACAAAGGTAAATTTATTTCTTTCTTTCTTTACTTTCTATTAAAATATTAATTAACAATATCTGATGGTTTTTATTTCATAGTTTGAAATAACTTCTCGATGAACCTCTAATCTAACCAACCAATCAAGATATTGATATCAGCATTGCAAATATTACTCCTAATCCAGTTTTAACCTCTAGATTAATCGGATACATAACTTAACTAATAATCTTTTGCTATTGTTTATTGTTCAAGGAAACCGCAAGAGAGACATTAAGTTGAAATCCCTCAAAGCTGCAGAGGTTGTAAAGCGTCGTGAACGAGGTTGTAAAGCGTAGTGAACCAGAGAAGGAATTTCAAAGAAATTTGAAAAGAGAAACATTCAAGCTTGAATTAGCAAGAAGAAAGAATAAGAATGCAAAAAAGATGCAACTCAATTTCCTAAACACGATGGAGGCTTTAAAGGGAAAACAAGAAAGGAGGCTTCTTGTAGCAACACAAGCTCAGAAGCTAAAATTTGAAAATGCTAATTCCACTTCCAAACAAAATGCAAATGCTTTTAAACAAAAGGTAGTATTTATATTTGTTTGTTTTATATATGTAATCATCATACAACTTTCTATTAAAAACATGAAGTGCTATGTTATTTGCATATGTCATATGTGTTTAATTGCTTCTATTTTGTTATAATTTTTTACAAGATCGAACGTCTAATTTTATCGACTTTTATTTTTGCATAGGCAACAAGCATACGCAAGATATCACGTCTAGAAATAAAAGTTGGGCAAGTTAAATTGAGTACCCTTGAAAATACATATAGTATTTCTCCATATAAACACGAAGCCACCGGGAAGAAATTTATCCCTTCATGGGCTAGTGAAAACCACGTGGCAAATGCTCTACTGTTGCAAGACAAACTCAAACCTGAATCAATCTTTTCTGTAGATGGTTTTTGTAGTATTAGTGAAGGTAATAATATATATTTTATTTTGATTGATTTAGTAAGTTGAAAAAAACAAAACCATTAATTCACATTTGTGTGTTTTCAGTTCTCCAGCCCTATTATGATGATAATGATGATTGAAGAACAAATCTCTTCAATGATTATGATGATAGTGGAAGAACCATGACATACTAAAGTACAAAGATTTAAGTTTTTATTTGGTATCTGTGGAGTTGCATTTTTTTGATGTATTATTACACTTATTGTGTATATCAATATCAATGAAATTTCTTGATTTTATCTTGTTTTGGCATTTCGTCATGAATTTCACCTCATTTTTGTTCCTTTCTCATCAATAATGTTTCTAAAAGCCTAAAATCTATATGTCTTAAACATTCAAAATTTATAGGATTCAAATATTTAAGTTTGTACAATTATATTGCTTTAGAATTATTATTGCACTAATTATGTATATCAATGAAATTCATTTCTTAATTGGAAATTGGTTTGGTGTGGTTTGTGATACATATATGATTGGTTTATGCCGTTCAAAATAAAGAAAAAGGAAATGATCGGTTTACATTTGTAAAAATCAAATATACTTATATTATATACAATTTTATTTCTTGTGCAATAGATAAAGATTTTAATTAAAAAGACAAACATTTTATTAATGAACTTTATAAAACAATTAAATAAACTAAATTTCGTAAACTTAAAAAGAAAAGGTTTAGTCAGAAAAGAAAACCCTTTTGCAAAAACTTTATAAATACACACACATACTACTACTACTATTACCATTATCATTATTATTACTATTGTTGTTATTATTGTTTTTCTTCTTATTTTTTGTAACTATTTAGAAGGGGTAAGATGTCATCACATTGTCACGGAGTGATTTATTCGACTCTCGTGCGGCACTTATACTTGATCTAAGTTTAGCCTTTTGCGACCCAAACGTATAACAATTCAAGTTACGATGCGAAAGCGTTTGCAAACTTGTATTGCTTACAAGGCTGTTTACAAGAGTTCTTTGTACAAGTACTACCCAAGAATTGTGAATGTTTTTGGGTGCCTACAAATATGCCTTACATCTGATATTTATACTACTTCATGTGTCTAGATTATTCATGATCTAGAGTTTTCTAACAACTAAATATTTTAATTATTTACAAGATAATATCTAGATCTTTCTATAGTTAATATCTAGGTATTTTACATGATATTTCCATGCATTGATCAAGCCCTTTCTAGAGTCTTCTTGGAAGCTCCATGCCTTGATATTTCTAGGCCTTTCTTGGCTAGTTTCGGGGCTGTTCCAGAATGCTCCATTGCTGCTATGCTGGTCCAAAAACGTGTGGGCTGTTCTGGAGACTTCCGCACAGCTGTATACATGTCCGAAATCTTCCGAAAGATGGGATAAACGACTTTGTTTTAGGCGGATCATGACATTCTCCCCCACCTAACTCACGACGTCCTCATCGTGCTTGAGTGACCCTCGGCTTGTTCTTGTGAATTGCAAGACAGATAGTGTTTTGCCTTGATGGCTAGACTCCATCCTTGCTATGTGTACTTGATCACCTTTGAGATGTATAAAGTGTTTAGAAATGTTGCTGGAACGGCTTTTGCTTTCCAGAAAAAGTCCATCCCGAGCACGATCTTGTTGTCGCCCAATGGTGCTATCGAGAAGTCAGTTTACCTTGCCATGTCTCGATCTTAGTCTTGACAGCCCATGACATTCCCTCGATCGGTTTTTTGTTACCATTGGCGTCTTTAAGAAATCCATTTCATATGGATATCCTTAAGCCTAGTCTCTTAGCCTCTTCTCGTATTATGAAGTTGTAACTTGCTCCAGTATCTACTAGTGCCTTTGCAAGTCGTCCATTTATTTCCACGTTCACAAACCGAATTCCTTTCGCCTCCATGCTCGTGATGTTGCCTTTGTCCTTCATAGGGCTTGACTTAACCATTTTTAACGGCTTCCCTTCGTGTGCCGTTAACGCATTTAGTACTTGTAGTTGCATTGCCCGAGACGATTTAGTACTTGTAGTTGCATTGCCCCGAGACGAACCTCCTTATCTTCATGGGATGCATCATCATTTTTTGCCACTATGGCCTGCAGACTTTGTTTCTTTGGGAAATCCTGAGCATTGTGCGCTCTATTGCATATGAAACGTAATTTCGAAGGATGTTTTTCGTTGTCATATCGTGGTGGTCTCCTTGTTTCCACCTTCCGATCATGATTGGGCTTAACTCCTCCACCTTTCTCATCATCACTTTCCTCATTCATGGGTCTACATGGTCGTTTTTATTTATGATCGATCAAGCTTTCAGCTATTGGAATGGCTGAAAGAAGATCTTGCACATTTCTTCGTTTTAATTCTATCTTGGCCCATGATTGTAGACCATCGAGAAAGTAGAAAATGGAGTCTTTATTCGATAAGTTCGGGATCTCAAGGACAAGTGTTGTGAACTCCTTAACATAGTCTTTGATAGTCCCAGTTTGTTTGAGCTTACAAAATCAACTTCTCGCTTGGTGTTCAGCGTTTACCGGATAAAATTGTCGTTTGAGTTCTTGAATGAATTCAGCCCAAGTTTTGATTGTGCACATACCTTTTTCGATATCCATGCTTCGACGTCTCCACTATACCGCTGCATCTTTGAGATACATTGTGGTTGTTTTGATTTTAGTGGCGTTATCGAGGATCTATACCCCTCCTAGGTACTGCTCCATTTCCCAAATGAAGTCATCGACCACCCGAGCTTCTCGTTTGCCTAAAAACAGTGATTTTGGGAATTTCAACTCTTGGTGTAAAGTTCACGACATTTCCCCAGTCGTGATCATGGTTGTAATCAACTACTTTAGCTCCCAAGCCAAGCAAACTCTGATGCATGTCGTTTGACAGCTCGTCCATGTCCTTTTGTACCTTGGTAGTAACGTCTTTGATTGCATCCTTGGTGCTCACTGAAATCTTCTTCTAATGTGTCTAAGGGTTGGAGACAAATGTCGACTTGTGATCCTGTTTCGACAAGGCTTGCTTCCAGGTCGCTAACTCGTTTTTCCAAGGTACGGTCCTTGGACATACCTCGTTCCTTCTTTGATCCCTTTTGGGACTCATCTCGTACTTGTTTTTTCTTCAACGGTTGTAAGTTTGCTTGCTTCGGATGCCATCCTAAGCGATCGACGTTGCTCTGATACCACTTGTCACGGAGTGATTTATTCGACTCTCGTGCGACACTTATACTTGATCTAAGTTCAGCCTTTTGTGACCCAAACTTGTAACAATTCAAGTTACGATGCAGAAGCGTTTGCAAGCTCGTAATACAAATGACTTTGTATTGCTTATAAGGTTGTTTACAAGAGTTTCTTGTACAAGTATTGCACAAGACTTGTGAATATTTTTGGGTGCCTACAAATATGCCTTACATCTCCTAATTATACTACTTTATAAGTCTAGATCATTCATGATCTAGAGTTTTTTAACAATTAAATATCTTAGATATTTACAAAGTAATATCTAGATATTTCTATGGTTAATATCTAGATATTTTACATGATATTTCTATGGATTGATCAAGGTCTTTCTAGAGCCTTCTTGGTAGCTTCATGCCTTGATATTTCTAGGCCTTTCTTGGCCAATTTCGAGGCTGTTCCAGAATGTTCAATTGCTGCTATGTTGGTCCAAAAACATATGGGCTATTCTGGAGACTTCCATGCAGCTCTAGACGTATCTATATGTGTCCGGAATCTTCCGGAAAACGGGATAAACGACTTGCTTTTAGGCGGGTCGTGAACATGCCATGTTAATATTCTCTTGGCTAAAACAGAGCATTTTAGCCTTAGATTATTATTTAATTGATTCTAATCGTGACATAACAATCTCATATTCTGTTCATGTGAGTGTTAATGTATCAGAATATAAAACACAAATGATTCAAAATTTACTCTTTGTTAACTTATTACAAATGCTAGATTCATTATTCGTTTTAATCAAGTTGTGGTGGCTAGGTTGGTTCGCTTGTGACACTTATCTTAGGAATAAAAGTTTAGTTATCAATCAATTAGGATACACGTAGTGTTGATTTGCTTATATAAATGATAATGTAATAAACGAGAAACCAAAACAAACAACAAAATATACTAGAAACAGTAGAAATCAAGTATTTATTTATACTGATAATGTTTGATAAAGATAAGACATATTACATTTACATATTGATTATTAATGTATATATGTTATCAATTTATCATGTGAAATTATATGATGTTATCGACCGTATATGGCTTTTTCTATAACCTTGCCCTCACATTGGTGTTGTATTCATGCAAATTCGAATTATATATTGACTACCATATCTTACTCTATCACCTCTTACTCTCAAGCAATACTCAACTCACGATTTATTTGATCATGAACTTTAATGTACACAAGCACGTTCTCAATATGACATTGATACATATATAACTGAAAGAAAGAATTAATAACAATATAACGAAACACAAGTGGATCATTAATTAAGAACAATTCTAACCCCATTACCTCTTACTCTCAAGTCATACTTAACTAGCTTAGAAATTTAGCTTTAACTAGAAATCATGTTAGGTTAGGATGTTTTCACGGGTTTGGTAGCTCGTTGTGATAATATGAGGGTACATACTATTTGTAGCTAACATGGCCACGAGCCACGCTCTCACGATCATGAGTCATGACTTTGGTCAAAGATTATATTTGGCCTTTTTATCGGTTTCGAGTTGCTCAGATCTCAAGGTTGTTTCATAGCAATGATCACAACTGTGATAAGGAGTTAGTGACAATATGCTTTTATTTGGTTTTGATGCTTCTTAATGATTTTAACTTCCTTTTTGTTACTTTTTTCATTAGTGATGTTCCTAAAAACCTAAAACCGATACATTGGATATTCCAAAAGTCTAAATATGCATGTATCTAACGTACCAAAGTTGAATCAAACTAACGATTTGATATCCGATACATTAGCTATTCCAAAAGCCTAAAACCGATACATTAGATATTCCGATACATTATTTTTTTAAATGAGTTAATTAAGCAAATGGTTCATGTGATAAGAGTTGTTTTTTAATTTTAAGTTTGACCATCAACTATTCAAGTATTTTTACATTTAATATGTTAAGTTGTAACTAAATTGTCTCTATCTTAGACGAAAGTTGATTTTTTTTAAGTGAGTGTGAAATGACCAAAGTTGAGTTGATTACATAAATGATTTACGCGACCATCTTTTTTCCGTGGATTAGATGTCGTTAGTTTTTGGAGTTAATTTTTAATATGACCATTATACCCTTGTGTTATTGTTTTTATTACTACCACCATCTCCACTTCCCCCCCCCCCCCACCACACACACACATGATTGTCGGTGCCACCATCACGTTTAGGCCCCCACCCCCACGTCTTGGTAGTCCCACCTGGTATTGGCGAGTTTCATCATTACATTTTTTGAACATAAATCACCATACACATACCGCCACCAGATCACCACCAAACCATATCCCCACCACATCGATACGTCAAACAAAGATTGAAAATGCAGTGGCTAGATGCCCTTATTGAACAATGATTGAATCTCCATTAAACCTGTGATTAAAACCCCTTTGTACATCGATTGAAACTCCCAACATAATTAGTGTGTGTAGGAACCTCTGAAGTTAAGAGGCTAATGCAACCAAAAATACCAAAACAACCAAGTCTCCTAACATGCACTTCGGAACAAAGGTGAACTAGGTTCGAAGTTTTACACACTCAAGAAAATGCTTAGTGTAAAATCTTCCGATGCCAAAGTTCAGAAGAAACTGCTGCGGAAGCTTTACACTGAACTTGGAAAATATTCTAAGTATAAAGTCTTCCAAAGCCAAAGACTCAACTCTTCCGAAGGTAAAAGATGAAGTCTTCCGAAGCTCTCAAGACAAAGTCTTCCGAAGCTGTTTAAAGACAAAACTGATTTTCCTCTGAAGAGAGAGAAAATATACCTATTCCATCAACTTTATCATAAAGCAACCTACTTTCCGCTGCATGCTCTGGTAGTTCACCTGCTATCACTAGTTGGTGAAACTTTCATATTTTATGATAAAGTAGATAAGGTCTTCGCCTGTAAGTTTCTGTTTTTGTTTCTTATTGGCTTTTTGTAATAGGAAAGTCAGTGAGCTATGACTTGTCATAGTCACTAGTCAAAAGGCAATCTGCCTTTTGACTTTAGGCTGATCTTGTTGTCTAGATTAGTCACTTCCAACTGTCTTTTTGCATATTGACGGTTGTAGGATGTAGTATAAGTAGTCTCCGGTTCTTGTATTTAAGATATACTTGTACAACACTTGTAATAGAACTAGAGATGCAATATACAACTTCCTTGAAAACTTTATCTTGTGCTCTTGTTCTTGTTTTACTTGTGTTTAACATGTATCTTCAGTAAAGGTTCACAGTTCTCTATTTGAATTGTTAAGTGATCTTAAGATCCTCCTAAGTGTGTTAACTAAGTGCAAGCTTAAGTACCCTTTAATGGTCCTGCATTTGGTATCAGCATTCCAGGCTCTTGATTGTAAGATCTCACCATCTTCAAATCCTCTTAGTTACACACATCACTTAACTCTTCAAATGGCAGCTATCTCCAAAGCTGATATGGAAACTGGAACCATGACAAAGTCCCCACTGATCACTCCTGAGGATTTTGACACTTGGTGTCAAAGAATAAAAGGCTTTATCAAGTCTCAAGATTCCAGGATGTGGGAGTCTGTTGTCAATGGACCTCATGTACCATGCACCTCTTCAGCTGCTGCTGGTGGTGGCATGATACCAAAGGAGAGGGCTGACTTTTCTGATGAAGACTGGAAAAGAATTGATGTTGATCAGAAAACATGACAGCTCTCCAAACTGCTCTTCCAAACTCCATCTACAGAGGTTTCAAGAAGGCAAGACCGCTAAACAGCTATGGAGTGCACTGAAACTGATGTATGATGGTTCAAATGAAGCCAAGGAGACAAAAAGGATCTCCTGAAGTAGCAGTTTGAAAACTTCACCTTCAAGACAGGTGAGACCATGACTCAACAATACTTCAGTATGTTGAGATTGTGGATACTCTGGCTGATGTTGGGGTAACTATTGAGAACAGGGATATTTAAGGAAGTTCATGTCCTCTCTTCCCAGACAATGGACACACTACTGTATGGTCACTAAGAGACTGAAAACTCAAACTAGACCCTTTACTCTCACTGATTTGTATGGGATACTCAGTGGATACCAGATGGAGATGAACATGCTAAATTCATCTGGTAACTCCAACACTCACCAGAGTTCAGCCCTTCATATGGTTGAAAGGGATAGCAGAGAACCACAACATCATCTCATCTACTACCTTGAAAACTCATAAAAGGGTCATTTCATCACTTTCCTTGAGATACCCAGAGAGAGCTACATCCAAGAAGTCCCTTCCAAGAGACAAGTTCTTCTCAAGCTTTGTCTCCACTGATGAAGTACAGGCAACTTTCTTTTCACTCTTGAAGACCTGGACTGTATCCATCCAGATGATCTGGAGTACATGGAGATAGTCCAGCAAATGGCTCTTCTCACTCATAGAGCCCAGAAGTTCTACAAGAGGACTGGAAGAAGGTTTCCTAGCAATGCTGCCAGTGGCAAGTTTGGGCTGGACAAGAGCAAAGTCAAGTGTTACAACTGTAACCAGATAGGACACTTTGCTAGAGAATGCAAGGCACTAGTCAAATGGTGGCCAAGCTTCATCCAGGCCAAACTACACTAGAGGAGGGAACCAGAATGAGAGGCCAGACAGCAAGCTGCAGTTGCTATTGAAGAAGGAGGCTTTGACTGGAGCTTTCAAGCTGAAGATGCATCTCCAAACCAGCACTCATGGCTGATCATGATGAAGCCAAGGTACTTGAACATCTTTGCTCTCCTGAATGTATTGCTAAAGTAAATAGATACAGGTCCTATAACTTGGAAATGAGATCTGATATTGAGTCTTTAAATATTTTAAAGTTGATTTTAAAAGAGCTGAAAATGACTATGAACTTAAGATAGAAGATCTAAAGGAAACAATTTCAACTCTTAAACATGATCAGGCATACTATAGACTCAAATTAAGGATCTCATTACCAAGTTGACTGAATGCCAGGTTGGGCTTGTGATCAGCAAAGCCAGGGCAAAAAATATGTTCTTGAAGAAGAGACCTTCAAGAACATGATATCCTCATCTCTGCATGCAAAAGTGTGTTATCAGAATAAGCAGGGATTGGGATCTAGTGAGATAGCTCCTCCACACACTCTACTATCAGTCAGATCTCCTAGGTGTGGAACTGGTCAAGATGAGCTACCATCCATAGACCCCAATGATGAAGAGGATGAAGAGGAGAAGGAGGGATGACTCTGAGATGAGTGAAAAGAGTCAATCCAAAAAGGGTCATCTTGCTCCTAGGAGGAAAAAAAAAGCTGTTTAGCAAAACAAAGAAAGAACTTGATCAGAAGAGTAAAGAGAAGATCCAGAAAGCTCAAGAGATCAAGACCACCTTTGATCCCAACAGAAACAAGTATTTATCTCTGCAGGGTTCAAGGTGATGAAAGCTGAAGATCCTGTCAAGAATTCTAGTACTAAGAATTTTACTTCAGCTTCAACTCACTCCAGCAACAACAGAAGACTGATCAGCTGTGTGTCACTGCTACACAGCCTGAACCATTCATTTCAAAGAGCAAGCTTCACCCTAAGAGCCTGCTGCATCATCTGAAAAGGTGGAGAAAGAAGAGGAAGTGTTCAAGCTCAGTCTTCTTTGGGAAAGAAAACTCTTAGAAGAAAGAATGGATTGTGTTTATGGTGGTAGTACTTCACATCTGGCTAAGGATTGTCAATACAATCCCAAGAGTACTATCCACATGATCAAGAAAAAACTTCTGAGAAGAAGAAGAAACAAACAACTTTGAAAGGAAAATCTGTTTCTTCGGAAGCTCCAAAATGAAGAAAAAGGCAAGTAGGATATTGCCTTCGGAAGAAAAGTGATCTCGAAGAAAGGAATGCTTCCGAAGCACTGAAGCTTACTGTAGTGAAAGCAAGATCTTCCGAAGGATCCTCTCCAAAGCTTTCGAAGCTATAAAAGCTTCCGAAGTAGTGAAGGTCAAGCCCAATCTTCCAAGGTGGTGTGGAAGATGAAGGAAGACCTTGAGACTGAAAGCTCCTCTTCAGCAACAACAAATGATCCTCAAGCCTGAACATAGATCACTTACTGTTTCATTGCCTTCATCTGAACTTTATAACCCAAACCAATGAGGCTTGGTTTCCAAATGTAACTAAATCATCTCTTTTGTGCAGGGACAGCCAAAGGCAAACAGAAATGTATGGATCATTGATAGTGGCTGCTCCAGGCACATGACAGCAATGAGTCCCTACTTCAAAACTTTGAAAGAATTGATGGAGGACCAGTTGCTTTGGAAGAGATGCAGGAGGTTACATTACGGTAGGGGCATGGTCTCAAATGGTAAGCTCAGCATGAGAAGGTAAACTTTGTCAAGGAGCTTGGATACATATTTTGAGTGTGTCCTAATTTTGTGACAAAAACATCACATGCTCTTTACTGAGCATGAGTGCATTGTTCTCAAGCCTGGGTTGACATTCCTCAAAGCATATTTTGCTCAGAGCCCACAAGAAGGAGGGAACATGTACAAGATGGATATGCAGAAACATCTCCCTCTGGAGAAATTTCTTGCTTTCTATCTAAAGCAAATAGTGATGAGTCTTTCTTTGGCATAAGAATATGTCATGTAAACTTAAGAACATGAATAAACTGATTAAGAATGATTTGGTAACTGAATGCCAAGAAAGAGTTTACAAGTTATGACCACTGTGTTGCATGCTTGAAGGGAAGCAACACAAAGTGTCTCACAAGCCAAGGAAATGAACTCTATCACTACTCCCCTACACTTGTTACATATGGATCTGTTTGGCCCCACCAGTGTAATGAGTTTAGAAAGGACCTCATACTGTTTGTGATCACAAGGACTCACAAGATTTACTTGGGTTTTTTTTCCTTAGAACTAAGGATGAAACTCCTGAAATCTTAAGAATTTCATTCTGAAAATTGAGAATCAATCTGATCACAAGGTCAAAACATAAATGTGATCAAGGAACTGAATTCAAAAACCAAATCTTTGATACATTTTGTGATGAAAAGGGTATTTCAATAATACAGTGCTCCAAGAACTCCCAGCAAATGGTGTTGCTGAGAGGAGAAATAGACACTTATTAAGCTGCAAAAAACCGACTGTGTCAGACTCTAAGCTGCCCATCACCTTCTGGGCAGAGGCTATCAACACAGCCTACTATGTGCAAAACAGAGTTTGGTAGTTAAGACACATGGTAAGACTCCTTATAAAACTGTGGCACAAAAGAAGACCATTCTTGGTTTTCTCAGAACATTTGGATGTCCTTGCACCATCTTGAATACCAAAGATCAAATAGCCAAGTTTGCGGAGAAATCAGATGATGTACACTTTGTTGGGTACTCTTCTCAAGCTAAGCTTATAGAGTATACAATTTCAACACTACGCATGAGGAGTCAGCCAATATGACTTTCAATGAACACACATCCTGTGTAAAAGGTTCTGGTCCGGATTGGCTGTTGATCTTGACTTAGTTACCAACTGTTTTAACAAATCTTGTGAGAATATTTCAGGATCTACAGATAACAGTCAACAGAAGATCCTAATCCAGATTTGAGCTGAGAAGACCAAACAAGAAGACTACTTCAGCTCCTAGTGACTAACCCTGCAACTGAAGCTCCCATCAGCACTGTGACCTCTCATATTTTTAGTTAACGTTTGATTAACGTC